>JABTTQ020003218.1:0-458716 GCA_016081115.2 Rehmannia glutinosa
CGTCGGTATTGCTTCGTTCGGTGCATATTGCTCGCCAATTCTTTGTCAGAAACTGAATTAGGAAGGAATTAGATGAAATTCTATCTCAGGAAAATCTCAACAAGGTCGTGCAGGTAGCCGGCTTTAATTTAATTTTAACAAAAGCATTGCGAATAAAAGATAAATTCTAAAAGTGTTTTTGTTAAAGAAGGACATCTTTGATTCAAAGCTGGAAAAGAAAACAATGACTTTGTTCTATATGTCATTATTGCGATACGATCACAGCCACGTAAGACCTAAGTGTTATAAATCTTCAAAAACACACATTAGGCAAGGCGGAGTCAATCTCAAGTGTACCAACATCGGCCAAGAAGCACTCTCCTCGTTTTAAAATAAATTTATCAAACATTTAAGAAAAATCAGGTTAGGAAGGATGAATTCTCTTGCTATGTTGTGCACATCTTTGAAAGCCAATGTAAGCCGAATCCTGGTACTTTGATAGTGGATGCTCGGTCGTATGAGCAGGAACTTGAGAAAGCGGGGCGAGTTTGAATAACATGAAAATGGATTGGTTGCTTTTGGTGATGGTCTTAAAGAGGATTTTGGGAGAAAGGAACTTGCCCAGATATTAATGCGGTTTTGTCTCTAAAAAACGTTCTATATGTTGAGATTAAAGCTTGATCTTATCGATGTCCGGTCGACTTTGTAGCGATAATTTACTTATTGAGATTTGATAAAAATGTGTGTTGTTTTTGATAAACTGATAAATGCATTTTGAAAGGTAACGAATCGTCACGATAAGCTGTTATCGTCACGAGCAAGTTGATGTTCGACACTTCTTTTGTGTGCAATAAATCTTCCTTAAATGACACTGAGTTGTGGCACAGAAGTTAGGACACATGAATTTTCATGGTATGCTGAACCTTATTAAAATAGGAGCAGTATTAGGTGTTCAAACTTAGCAAAAGATCACCTAGTATACGTGGTCCGTGTCAACTAGGAAAACAAAAAGGGGAAGCACACAAGGTGTTGCAACACCTCGATTCTTCACATGCTTGTGTGGAAAATGTCCATATGGACCTTATGGGGCCAATGCAGTCGCAAGTGTAGGAGGTAAGAAGTATGTGTTTGGACGTGTTTGTTATTCTTAATGACAGGACATCATCTTGGTAAGTTTGATTCGAAAAGTGATATGAGAATTTTTTGGGATATACGCTTGTCGCCGGGCTATATGGTTTACAACATGAGAATTGTACTATCATTGAATCTATAAATGTTGTTGTAGAGCGTCTTTTAAAGATTTTGCGTATATATCCAAGAACAAGGAATGATGAAAGTGCGAGAAGAAGGTGATTATGACATGATCGCCGAAGATGCAACGAGTGGTGTTGCAACACTGATTCCACACCGGCCCGTTCTCGAAGGTGACAAGCCGAGACCCCGAGTCCGATGTTGATGGAGCCGCTAAGTTTGATATCCGTGATCAAACGAAAGAACCACCGGGGATAAGGAAGACCCATCCAGTGGATCAAGTTATTGAGCAAGTAACCGAGGCGTTAAAGCGAGGAGGTAAAGAGAAAGTCAAATCAGTGGAAATGGTAAGATTTATGCGTTACTTCTCTAATTGAACCCGAAAAATGTTAAAAGCTCTTGTTAATGAATATTGGGTTAATGCCATGCAATTAGAATGGATGACGAGAAGAGCACTCGAGGGTGTTTTTATCTTGAAACAACTGGTTTCTGGTATAGTAAAGAAATGTTTTTTTTTTTGTTGTCCACTATCAATTCGAGTATATTGCATTGGTAGTTGTTGCTCCCAAATATTATGGATGAGACAAATGTTGGCCGATTATGAGGTTGAAGAGAAAATTTTACCTGCTTATTGCGATAATTCGAAAGTGCCATAAACATTTCTAAAACCCCAGGGAAAAGATTCAGAACTAAACACATCGATATTCGACACCATTTCATTAGAGACTTGGTTGAGAATAAAATTGTTACCATTGATTTTGTAACTAATGAGAATCAAATTGCCGATATTTTCACCAAAGCCCTAGACTTTCAAAGGTTTAATTACGAAAAGCTTGATCTTTGGGTGTCCAGACTCTACGAGCGGTGTGGGTTTCAGTGTTGCAACACCACGCATCATTTCTCTTTCTTTGTGTGTTGCAACCTCTTTTTGATCTTAATTCTTGTCGTTAGACATTTTGCATTTTTAAGATCATTATATCGCTTTTTGTTTTATTGTTGTAACCCTATTGAAAGTACTCGGCTTTGATGAATTTTCACTTAAAAAACAATTTGGAACAAATTGCAATTAGAATGATTTTCCCATGTGAAAGATGTATTTAGTTTTGGGCCTTGGATGTAAAAAGTCATTTCATATCATTGTGTGAAAGCTATTGATTGTGAACCATTCTATGTTCTTTTTATATGCTTGAATCTTGTTATGATCTTCGAGAAAGAGCTACCCATGTTTTTGGAGCGAAGTTACCGACCAAGCTAATTGTTCTTCTTTGATTCCTTTCACTCAAAAGATTTATTAAATGGGAAATTTTGATCCATTGACTTTGATGGTGGTGTTCGTGGAAAAAGGTGGTACAACACTGAGTTACCGCGCAAAACGCATGAAGACTTTTTTATTCGCTTTCGAGGAGAAATAAACTTATCATTCTAGACATCCCTCGGGGATCATTTTATTTTCTGGTTTTGTGGAAAATATCCTCCTTATTGATTCGATGTGTGTATTATTGTGGAAATGATTTTTCCTTAAATTTGTCTTTTATAAAAGAAGTTGATCATCGGTGGTTATTCGATTAATTGCACATCCTTAATTATGGGACTTTTCAAAAGATATTTGAATTTCAAAAATAGCAGATTGGGAAGTTTTTAAAAAACCACTTTTTAGCCGCCAGTGTATCATTCTAATTATGGGAGTTATTTTCCTTCCCCGTATTCTCTCTCGTGGCTTGGTATTGAAACTCACATTCTATTTCATCAAGATTGCCATTTCTCCCCCTAACTCTCCCTTTCTCGATATTTTTCTCGTCAAATCTTGTGCTTTCTTGGCTTGATTTTGTTTGATTCATATTATGGTTCGCATAAAGAGCAAATACTCAAAGAACTACAGTTTTGCCGAGAATCGAAGGAGAAAGCGAGGAAGCAAATCCTGTTCGAAACCCTGGTTCCGATCAACCACCTTCCTCCTGGTGGTGCGATTTCGGTCTTGAGACATCTCAAAGGCAAATGGTGTTCACCGATTCGGAGGATGAAAATCCCCGGATTGATCCTTTGATAACATTCTGCTCAGATGTTCTCGAATGAAACCTTCGAAAATGTTTCCTCTTGGATAATGATGGTGATAGACGAGTGTGATTTATTGAAGGACATTGGTGAACCCGTAAACCGCGACTCCGAGCTTGAGGACAACAAAGGGATTTGGGATCAATCGGGTGCTCATCTTCCGGTGTTCAAACACCGTGAAATTTGACCGGAGGCTTGCATTCATGCTCAAAAGCCGGACGCCTTCACAGATTTCTTCAGAGATTCGTGTTTTATCTACACCTTTGGCACATTGCTCAAAAAGGGGAGTAGACATAGCTTGGACAACCTAGCCGACGCACTGTTTGCCATGGATGAACGGCAAAATCTCGGAGTCCGGTGAAGAAGAAGCGGCATTGGTCTCGGGGGAGTTCGAGTATGAGGATGATGAAGATCTGTCTCACTGAGGGGAGTAAAATGATGATTAAATTGGTTTACATGTGCACGATTTTGATTGTGCCAACCCGTGCGCAGGATTTAATGCTCCAAGGTGTTGCTTCACTTTTGATTATTCTTGTTTCTGAATTTTATGTTTTGACCAAAAGTGCGAAGGGGGATTGTTAATGTTATGAGTATTTGCAATTTTGTGTTTTATCTCGCACAAAGGCAAAAATCCGTTGTTGTAACACTGTGATTACAAACACCTTCCGCGCGAACTTGGCCGATATCTTGCTAGATTCTCTGTGATTATTTAATGGCGATTGTCAGTTATTTTAGGTAGCTTGTTGATAATACGTGATTGCGTATATTGATATATTGACTATTTAAATTGCCATTTAAACTCCTTCCTTATGTATTTGATTCTTACCCATAAGAAAAGATTTTGTATTATCTTGTTTTCCTTGTATAGCATTTGTGATTACAGTGGGAATTATGCATGCCCTTGATTCCAACCATGAGAAGTGCGATTACGCCTTGTGAGGATCGTTTCTTTTCTCATAAAAGGGAATTCAACCTTTGAAGAAGATAACCAAGAGAGAATATCATTTGAGCTTATTGTTCTTCTTCAAGAAATATTCAAGTTACTATTCTAGTCTTCGGGAGAAGACGGTGAAGATCTATGGCGTGGATCGACTCAACCATTCATGGGATTTGAAGTTGGGGGATTCCGACAAGGTTGGCAGGTTTTAGAAGATTCAATCAAGAATATTAGTTTGATACGAGTGTTGGTGTAGAAGATAAAGATGGTGTCTTTATGCTTTTCGTGAAAACTAGTCGTATTTGTAATAATCGTTGTTTTCTAATATTGATTGTTTCTTCTTCCGGGCGTGGCCTCGTGCATTAAGATTGAGGAATCTAAGCACGTAAAAAATCCCCGTGTTTTTTTTATTCCGTGTACTTGTGTTGTTTGGTCCAAAGTGTTATAACATTAACATACAACACCGTAAGAATCTGAATTGTTTAAAGTTACAAGGCATCGATTATATCAAGCTTGTCACCTAATTCGCTCGGGGTTCCACCACTCGTATTTCGCTCGACCTCCGGCTCCCTATAGGAATATTGATTTTTATGTGCAATCAAGAATTAGAACCCCGGATCTCAAGCCATTGTTCGAGACTCTAAATGACTCCTCAAATTTTTGTTGGAATGCCACTTGGTTCGCCTTCCATCTTTAGCTCAAAAGAATCCTCCACCATTCTCTCTATCCGGTTGGCGACAATTAATCGATACATTAAATGGCCTATCACATTGCTACTTCGTGTGCAGCCATTTTCCGGCCTCCTTGCCGACATTCCGACTAGCTCATCCTCCAACCCAATATGGCGTAAGCATTGAAGTTCGGCAATCCTCCTCGTTCAAGTTGTTTGCTTGCTTCTTTTTATTCGGAAGCGATCGCGACTTTGGATAACTCTTGCCCGACACCATATTTGGCATTGGAAAGCTATTCATTTTTCTCAAATGATATTTGTGATGCAAATCATATTTCCTTTTGTCAATCGGCCATGCGGTTTGGAATTATTTGGGACTATCGGGGATCATCTTCCATCTCATGCATCCCCCTGTTCTCCTTTTCGTATCGGATATCCTCAAAAAATGCCGTCCAAGTGGGAAATATTTTTATTGTCGCTACCAATTTATCGTGGTTTCATCGAAATAAATGGAAATTTGAGAATGCTCGCTTGGACCCCTCTCGATTGTCGCAACGGCAAATTCCATCATACTTAGGATTTTAGTAGTGTCAAGCTTTCTCGTCATAACTAAAGCGCCCCATTTTTCAATCACCCCGGATCAACACCCACCTCGTATTTGCTCGAGGATGGGATCATCTCACACTCCACCTCTACTCTTGGCATTGGGGTAGTTCTCGTTTGATGCACACGGGCAGTTTACGAAAGGGTCTCTAAGAAATTTAATGGTATTATCGCCTGACGTAGCCAAATTTCTTCTAAAAGAAGCCCTCATTCTCGCTTTTCTCATCCTTTCGACGGTTTGGCTATTTTCGAGGACGCCAAGCTGAAGTTGTCCTTACTATATCTAATGAGACATGTTGTCCCTCTTCATGTTATGCGGTTCTCAGGGATATTTTGCGCCTCGGATCGTCAAGAAATACTAGTGGCCTTTTCTCGGTTTCGATATTGTTTTAATTTTGTTGCTCACTCTCTAGCTAAATATGCAAAAATTATGTCTTCCTGGTGTCTTTGTTTGGGATTCTCTCCCAGGTAACCTTTATGTCAATCATTCTTGGATGATTTTCAATATTCTTAATGAAAGTTCTCCTTTCTCAAAAGATAAACATAGTATAAACTGTTGAACTTCTAATTACAATCAATATGTATCAATTTTAATTGTGGCTCCATCTTTTCAACAATATCTCCAAGAGAGGTTTATTTGAGTCAAGTTCGGTTAGAATATTTTGAACTTTTCTTTGCTTCGAGAATGAATTGTACATGCTCGAGTACTAATTTGTAAGAAGTTTATATATAAATAATCAAATATTTGAAAAATATTTTGCGAGTACGAGTTGATTACTTGAGAGCGTGGATAATTGAGTAATATTTAAAAAATAAAATATTAAGTTTTTATTTATATGGTTATATAAACTATGTTAATTTCTTTTCCATATTAATATTAACTACTTCACGACATTATATGTTTATTTTTAAGTCTACTAGTAGAAACACGTGTCGCCGCACGTGATCCATATGACATTACAAAAATAATTTTATTATTTAATAATTTTATTGATTAATATTGAATTATTAAAAAGTGAAATAAATATTAAATAAATTTAAATATTACATAATATTTAATATATATTTTGCTTTACTTTAATTATAGATCGATATGAATTGTTAAATAATCATTTTAAAGAACTCAATGCCACAAAAATTTACAATTAGTATATATAACAACGAAATAAGTTTTATATTAGCTTACAATCACATTCATCGGTTTTTTATTTCATTGTTATGGCTAGAAAAGTCTCCTCTTTACATGATTTTTGAATTATTTTAGCATTGGATGCATTTTGCATAATCAGGACAAATAATTTAGCTTATAAATCATAAGCTAATGATTAGTAAATCACATGCAAGTTGTCGCATTAATAAAAAATAATAATTAATTAAGTATTATACCAAAATCCATCATAATATCATCATTTTATTTGTTATTGTTATTCAATTAAAATAAAATAAAATAAAAGTTAGTCAAATTCTTATACTTCATGTGTTTACTTCTTTTATTCTATCTCAGTTCTTCGATTAAAGAAATGTAAACAAAAATTACAATATAATATATATATATATATGTAAAAAAAAAATCATATATTATTTTAATTCTAGCAACAAAGTCAATATTTTATCATTAATACTTAAACTTAAAGTTCGTAGTCCTCATGTTTCCATTGTCTTAAAAATAATAAACATTAATCTAATATGCAAACAAAATTAATCCATTATTTTCATCGAGAGTCAGGTATTAAATAAAACTATGAAAAAGTGATAAGTCGAAATCTGAGTTTTGAAACCCTATTCAATTACATAAAATATATTTATTTAATAAATAATAAAACCAAATACAGTCTTATGAAAGAAAAATAAGTTAACACTTTTCACGTGTCAATCTTCAATAATTAAATATAATACTAATTACTTTTATGTTTTAATTTCTTTTTGCATTCGCTTATGTTTTTAAAAGTTATACATAATAAACTAAAAACTAATATAGTATTTTAAATATCATAAAGTATTAGAAAGATACGTTATACTATTAGAGTTTGTACTTGTAATTGAATTTAGCTATTTTGGTTATATTAATATTTACATAGTTGTAAATTTTGTGAGTAGTATATTTATGAAAATTTCAATTATTCTTAATATATTGAAACTAATCTATATTTGTTTGAAGAGATCAGTAAATTTAAAATTGATCTCATTTAATCTCATTTACAAAATCATATTATTTGTTATAAAATATAATTATCAATTCATTTTTTTGCCTTTATTGAGAAAACGATATATAGTACTTTAATCTTTATTTAAAATGTTGATTGAATTTTTGATCAAATAAGAAAATATAGTGCCAAAAATTTAGATATCAAGTGTTAAAAACTCCCTTAACTATTCTCTTACGCCTCCTTATGCAGGAATAATTCATATTACTGGCACTAAACATGGTCACTTCACTCCATTTATTATTATATATAGTTTAGTACAATAAATTTGATACATAAATATTATTTTGAATATTTTGATTATTATATTGGTACCTAAATTAACATGTAATTTAAGAAATATTAATCTTTGACATAAATATCAAGCTATTTCATATTAAATAAGTTTAGTTTATTTATTTATTTTTTACAAAATTTCATATACATACAATGACTTTCCATTTCGATTATTGTTTTCAAGTTTTTCATAATATTTGATGTTGAATAAATTAGAATAATTGTACCCAATTTTATAATAATTGTTTTTGTGCTTGAATTTTTATAAGTCATAAAGGTGTGGTTTTAAAATGAACTGAGATTTATCGAAAATATCAAATTATACATATTAAATGAAAGCCATTTAATTTTTCTTTAGAATTCTACTATGACGCACATATTTCTTTTAACTATTTACTTTTATTCTTTCAAACTTTTATAATATGTTTCATTTGCTATCTATATATTTGAGATTAACCTCCAAAATTATTTAAATCAATCTCAACTAATTAATGTCAAGTATAACCATTTATTTTTAAATATTTTTTATTCTTAGTTTTCACTCTTATTTGTTGTAATTATTTAATTGACTTAGTTTTTATGAATGTTATGTTAGTATTTGAACTAATATATAATTTGTAATATATAATTACTTTCTAAGTAGTCAAATTTGTTACATATTAAATGAGTTTATTTTTTTTTCCTTTGCACAATGAGATATGATCTTTTAGACTAATCCAATTTTAACTCATATTTCACTCTTCCACACCATATTTAAGGGTGTAATTTTCAAACAACATTCAAGTTTAATCACAAATGTCAACTTAATTCATATGAATTCTTTTTATTAAATTTATCTTCTTTGTTTTTTTTATAAATTTATATATACAACATTTAACACTTTTTTTGCACTTGTTCTTAAAATTTATAGGATATAAAATAATCAAAAGATTGAAATCATAAAAATACTAAATTAGAAACTAAAACTTATAATGTTATATGTAAAAAATTAAGTAAAAGTCATATTAACACATATAATTAAAATTTAAAAGGTAACGATTTTGTCGCGACAAACTTGTTTTGGTTCTTGTTCGCTTTTTTTTCCATGTTAATTTTATTCCTTTTATTTTGTACTTTTTATTTTAATGTGGCTAATTAAAATAGAATATACATGAAATTGTAATAAAAATAAACTCTGAAACTCTCTTGTTTTCAATACTATTTCTTTAACAACCATCAATAAATTAATTTTTAAATTGCATATTACTAATTGAGGGAGAATTTTTCGACCATAAAGGAATTATGTACTTTCCCTACTTTTTATTTAGCATCAAAATCACCTAAAATATTTTTATTTTATTTTTTCTTATTGTGTATATTATAATTTGATTTTTTTCTTATTAATTATAATAAACATATTCAATTATTAAGAAAATTTAAAAGAATATAAGAAATATACAATTTTGCATCATACTAAAAGTTAAATAGTTAAAATTTTCTTGTATAATGACTTGTGTATATGTTTAGAACATATAGTTGAAGATTTTGAAACCTAGTTCAAATTTGAAATTGATTTTATAAGAAATTTAAAATATTCTTAGTGAATATATTTTCAGATCGAAATTTTTTGGCTATAATGAACATCTCTCATATAATTAAATAAAAAATTTAAATAAATAACAAAACTATAGAAAAACATAAATCTTAATTTTTACATAGTGTTGAACTTTGTAATGTTAAAACCAAAGATAACTTTATTTTTGTGAAGCCCCGATTTTTCCGACGCTATTAATGGATCCTCATTGTTGTTTAAACATTTGATCGACTATTTTATCGCGTCATTTTGTGAGTAATTTATAATAATATATACATTTGTATTTTATTTCATTTTATTTAATTACTTGTGATCATGATCATCATTAATTCTATTCTCATTTATGATCACTTGATTGATCATTATTACTATTTTGTATTTATTAGCCACCTTAGAATTTTAAGAGACTATTTATTTGGAGAATTTTACCTTATAGAATTAAGATTTTTACTTAGATTAAGTGATCATGAGACTTACAAGTTATCAAGGAGATTACTAATTATTTTGGAGATTGATATATTTCATCTATTATCATCAAATTTGGGACAAAAAAATATATGGAATTACCATTTTGCCCTCATAGTGACGGCCGTGGTGGTATTTTTGGGATAAAAATATCATCCAACTCTTGTACACCTACACCATATATTAGTCATCTTGTGTATAATTATATCATTAATTCAAACATTATACACATCATCTTATACACCAATTCTTTATTACTATTTTCCCAACTTATTCCCACTTAACCAACATTCTTCTCAATATTCCCCAACACCATTCAAACCCATACTTTGACTTGCATTTTGTCTCCATGCAAGAGACAAATTACAAGACATAATTTGAACAAAATCCTCTCCCTCTCTCCCCATGAAGTGGACGGCCATATGGCCTAATTTTGTCAAAATTTCATCTCAAAATTTCACCAACACATTTGATCTTCCAAACCAATTCTCCTCCTTCTCTCTAAAAACTCCCAACTTCTCTCTATTCTTTCTTTCACTTTCTTCTTCCATACTTAGAAAATTTTCAACATTTTCCTCCCTATTCTTCATAAAAATCGAAACCATCATCATACAAGGTAAGAAATTTTAGCTTCAATCCATTTTTGGATATCACATTGTTCATCTCTTCCACCTTCTTAACTTAAGTTTGAATTTGGTTTTGGAGGTACATTTAGAAGACTTTGAAGGTTATAACTTGACAACATTTTGAAGAAGGACCTCAAGTTTGAAGAAGAAAATAGTAGAGAAAACTAGACTACAAGGTAAGAATTGTGTACTAGACCCCTACTCTTCCTATTTTTTTCAAATTTTAACACCCCTTTTTCATTTTTGAGAAATAGGGGCTGACCTTAGGAGATTTTGGAGTTGAGCCAAAATTTCCAATTTTGAGCTTCAACTAGTCTCCAAACATCTACTACACAAGGTAAAGTGTAGTCCTTTTCATTTCCTTACTTCCTTCTTTTTCTCCTTAATTTTTCTCTCATTTTTCTAACTCCAAATTTTGATATTTTCTTGAATTAGGGGCTGACCTAAGAAGCCTCATCCAAAAATTGTGAAATTATCCTTTTATTTCACAATTTCCAAATTTAAGGTGGGTGGAAAATTATTTTTCCAACTTTTAGGTGTTTTGATTAAATGCATGTAGAAACTTTAATCATGAGCCTTGAGATATATATAATTATGTATTGCATGTCAATTTTATATATCAAATCATGGAAATTCTCAAGAGTTGCTCAAAATTACTATTTATTGAATTTTAGGTGCATGCATGTACACTTTAATGCTTTAATTGATGAATTATTGTATATATTGGACATGCATGTGTATGATCTTTAAAATCTATGTTTTGGATGACTTATAACCTGGAAAAGTCGAGCATAATTGATTAAATTTCAATTTTGGACTTAAAAATGCAAAAATGGAAAGTTGGTGGACTAAATTGTAAGAAAATAAAAGTTAAAGGACCCCTCTACAAATTTCGAAATTTGGGACTGTACTCAGGTTCAAAAATGACTTTTGGACATTTTAATAAAGTTTTAAGAGTTTTGAGATAAATAAAATCAACCTATAAAAGCCCAAGGACTAGATTGTAAAATTTTGAAAGTATAAGGGCTACTTTGCAATTTTTAAAACTGTACCAGACCTAAACTTTATAAATTGAAAATTTTACTCTTGAGTTACTGGGAATGATACATTTCAAAAGTATTCCAAAAATCCAAGTGGTTAGGGCTTGGAAAACAATTTTACTAAAATTGAAGGACTAATGTGAAAATTATTAAACTTGAGGACCCAAATGAAACTTCCAGGACTTATGCAGCCCATGCACCTGGAAATACTAACTTAACTATAACTTAATTGTATTTTGGACCCAAGGTTCAAATTACATAACAATTGGACCCCTAAAAGCCTTAAAGGCAATTATTTTAAAATGGGACAAAAATGATATTTTCAAAAGTTGAAGGACCTACACATATTGCTTTTCAAAACTGCTTTTGTCCCAATATCCTACCAACCTTAGTGACATTTTCCAACTGGAATCACATTAAAAGCCCTTCCGGTTTGTGAGTTCGAATTTTTAAAACTTAAGGTCCGAATTGACAATTTTTACAAATTTGGGGCCAATGTGAGATTTTTATAAAAACTCGACCATAAAACTTTAAAAACCTGAATATCTGGACAATTTGGAGAATTTAGGAACTGACCTCATAATTTTTCAAGGTCGGGATATTTAATTATTCAATTTTTAACCCCAAAAGTGTTAGTTTTAACAAAACGGGGCTAAATTACAATTTTTTCTTTTATAAAGGACCTAACTCAAATTATTTTCTCTTTTACTAAAATAGCCCTGGAATCTCTGACTTGGAGATTTAATTTAAATATTTTACTTTCCCAAAAACCCCGACTTATCGGATCAATTTGACCGACATTAATACCCGATCGCGGAGCGACTTCCTCGCTTGCTAATGAATCTATAACGGGACTTATGTTCCACCTAATCTTTCAAGATATCGAAGGTTGCTTATCCTTCCGATAATCATCTTCATCCAAAAACTCCACCAACGCCATAATTGCCACTCACGTTTTTCAAAAATTTTCCTAAACTGCTTCTCGAATCAATAATACTTTCATTTTTGTAATTATAATTACTTTCCGCCCGAGTCAACTTGGTGTGTCGAGCTCACAATCGGAATGGATACGTCGGGGATGGAACCGGCAGCTCGGCTGCTATTCCACTCTTCCACCCCATCGCCCTAATCCCCAAGCGAGGGACGGAGTTTGTCCAAGGAAGCGGGTCGTAGATGATCGAGGTATAATCATGATTATGACGATCCGAGCCTCGCCAGCTCTATTGGGATTTTGTCTTTGCCTACGGAGCGATAAGGTGCGGTCTTGGACCATACTTGACTTGGGAGTTACAAGGAAGAATGAAGGAATCGCTGCCCCGATCCACACGATTAGGAATTATCGTCCCGTTTTGGTTGGCGTTACATTTCCGCACGCAACCGCTTTGTTTTGCATTGGTTGGCGCTACAAACCGTGACGCAACCATTATTTGCCTTGCATAGGATTGGCGTTACACTTCCGCACGCAATCCTACCTGTCTTGGATCGATTCACATAGTGCTCGTGTGACCATGAATATTTTCTTGAACTATATAAATATACTATTGTATTATTTTATCACGACGCTTGTGAATTGTGTGTGAAATCATGCATCATACTCACGCAGCGTTTTCATATAATCTGTTTTCTCACATTAACTATATTGCGCCACACTCGCATTACGATCACCCCATCCACGAGAGATTTTTGTCTCATTCCCCCTTTGTTTTCTAACCTGGATGATGATTTCATTGAAGATCTTTGAACCAGCTCGGATTGAGACCTTATACTACGCTTGTTGGATTTCGCTTCTTGTTGTTGATTGGACTCTTTTCTTATTATGTTGTTGTCGGACTTTTGTATCCTAATCAATTCGGGTTTGTAATTGAGTGGCGTATGACCCTTTGACTTTAAGTTGCTACTTGTTGAAATTCGGGTTGTAATTTGGATGATGGAATGTAGACCTTAAGTGGTAACTTGTATCTCATTATTTATTTCCACGCTATTTAGACTCTGTCTTATTGGGTTCTCATTGATATTTGCGGATTTGTTGGTTCATTTGTATTTAAGTTGTGGATCGTTCGTCGCGTCCCGTTTGGGCGTGACAATTTTGGCCGATCTCAACTCATTAATGTCAAATATAACCATTTCTTTTAAATATATTTTATTCTTAGTTTTCGTTTTCACTTTAATTTGATATAATTATTTAATTTACTTAGATTGTTATGAATGTTATATTAGTATTTGAATTAACATACAATTAAGTGATATATTAATTTCTCAACAAATGTTAACTTTGTATATGTTAAATGAGTTTTTTTTCGTTTTGCGTGTCATATATGATCTTTTAGACTTAATCCGATTTTAGCTTATGTTTCACTCTTTCAAATAATTTCATTAAAATTTAATTATTTTGGTACATGTTTTTGTTATAAATATATATATATATATATATATATATATATATCATATATCTTGATATTTTAAACTTATAACTTTTTAAGGGTTTAAGTTTCAAACGACATTCGAGTTTGATCATAGATGTCAATTTAATACATATGGATTTTTTATTAAGTTTTCCTTATGATATTTTATATAAATATATTTATACACAATTTTTAATATATTTTTGCACTTGCTCTTTTATTTTATAGGAAATAAAACAATTAAAAGATTGAAATCATAACATACTCAAAAAAAAATAGTAAATTAGAAACTAAAACTTATAATGTAAGATATAAAAATTAAATAAAAGTCATAATAACACATATAGTTAGAATTTAAAAGGTAAATTTTTTTGTTGCAACAAACTTGTTTTGGTTCTTATTCTCCTTTTTTCATGTTAATATCATTCATTTTATTTTATAAATTTTATTTTCTTGATATGGCTAATTAAAACAAAATATGCTTGGGATTTAAATAAAAATAAAATAATAAACTCTCTTGTTTTCAATATTATTTTATTTAACAACCATAAATAAAATTAATTTTTAAAATTACATATTACTAATTGAGGGAGTTTTCCGACCATAGAAGAATTATATATTTTCTCTACTTTTTATTTAATATCAAACCATTAAAATATTTTTTTATTTATTCTTTCTTATCATGTCTATTGTATTTTGATATTTTTCTTATAAATTAAAATAGACATATTGTCACGCCCAAACGGACACGACGAGGATCCACAACTTAAATACAAGTAAACCAAACATTCTAGATGAATATCATCAAAACCCAATGGACAGTCTAAATAGCGGTGAAATAAAGAAACACATTACAACTACAGTCCATAATATCCATAATCCAAATTACATCCCCGATATGATCTAAAAATAACAACTTAAAAGTCAAAGGGTCCTACGCCCTTCAGTTACAAACCGGAATGAAAAGAAATACAAGAGTCCAACAACAAACACAAGAAAAGAGTCCAACAACAAATAATAGTAACAAGTCCAGCGACATCAACAACAAAAGATAGTAAATCCAACAAGCAGATCTGAGGGCTCAATCGTGGTGGTTCAAAGATCTTCAACGAAGTCCTCATCTAAGGTTAGAAAACAGGTGGGGTTGAGACAGAAATCTCGGTGGATGGGGTGATCGTGTGCAAGTGTGGCGATATATGTAGTTAATGCGAAAATGATTATATGAAAACGCGTGAGATATGATGCATGAATTCACACACGATCTAAAAGCGTCGTGATAAATATATTTAAGTAATATACTTATACGATTCAAGAAAAACGCGAGTGGCAATTATGGCATTGGTGGAGTTGTTGGATGAAGAAGATTATCGGAAGGATAATCAATCTTCGATATCTTGAAAAAAATAAGGTGGAACATAAGTCCCGTTATGGATTCGAAATCGCAAGACAGGAAGTAAGCCCTTGTAATCGGGTATTAATCGGTTAAAACGATCCGATAAGCCAAGGGATTTTTGGGAAAATAAAATATTTTAATTAATAATTAAAATCAGAGGGTCCAGGGCTGTTTTAGGAAAAGGAAAATAATTTGAGTTAGGTCCTTGATAAAAGAAAATTTTCAATTAGCCCCATTTGTAAAAACTAATACCTTTGGGGTTAAAAATTGAATAAATAAATATCCCGACCTTGAAATTCTCCAAATTGTTCATAGTTCAGGTTTTTAAAGTTTTGAGGTCGAGTTTTTATAAAATTCTCACATTGGCCCCAAATTTATTAAAATTGTCATTTCGGGCCTTAAGTTAAAAATAATCGGAACTCACAAACCGGAAGGGCTTTTAATGTGATTCCAGTTGGAAAATGTCACTAAGGTTAGTAGGATATTGGGACAAAAGCAGTTTTTAAAAGAAATAAGTTTAGGTCCTTTAACTTTTGAAAATATCATTTTTGTCCCATTCTGAAATAATTGCCTTTAAGGCTTTTAGGGGTCCAATTGTTATGAAATTTGAACCTTGGGTCCAAAATATAATTAAGTTACAATTAAGTTAGTATTTCCAGGTGCATGGGCTGCATAAGTCCTGGAAATTTCATTTGGGTCCTCAAGTTTAGTCTTTTACACTTTAGTCCCTCAATTTTAGAAAAATTACTTTCCAAGCCCTAAACACTTGGATTTTTGGAATACATTTAAAATATGTCATTTCCAGTACATTAAGAGTGAAAATTTCAAATTTTAAAATTAAGGTCTGGTACAGTTTCAAAATTTGCAAAGTAGCCCTTAAACTTTTAAAATTTTACAATCTAGTCCTTGGGCTTTTAAAGGTTGATTTTATTTATCTTAAAACTCTTAAAACTTTATTAAGATGTCTAAAAGTCATTTTTGAACCTGAGTACAGTCCCAAAATCAAAATTTGCAGAGGGGTCCTTTAAATTTTATTTTCTTGCAATTTAGTCCACCAACTTTCCATTTTTGCATTTTTAAGTTCAAAATTGAAATTTAATCAATTATGCTCGACTTGTCCATGTTATAAGTCATCCAAAACATGGATTTCAAAGATCATACACATGCATGTCCAATACATACAAGAATTCATCAAATAGAACATTAAATTGTACATGCATGCACCTAAAATTCAATAAATAGCAATTTTGAGCAACTCTTGAGAATTTTCATGATTTGATACATAAAATTGACTTGCAATACATAGATTATATATCTCAAGGGCTCATGATCAAAATTCTACATGCATTTTAATAAAAACACCTAGAAGTTGGAAAGTATTTTTCCACCCACCTTAAATTGGAAAATTGTGAAATAAAAGGATAAATTTCACAACTTTGGATGAGGTCACTTAGGTCAGCCCCTAAGTCAAGAAATATCAAAAAATTGGAGTTAGAAAAATGAGAGAAAAATTAAGGAGAAAAAGAAGGAGATAAGAAAATTGGAAAGACTACACTTTACCTTGTGTAGTAGGTGATTTGAAACTAGTTGAAGCTTCAAATTTGGAAATTTTGGTTCAACTCCAAAATCACCTAAGATCAGCCCCTATTTCTCAAAAATGAAAAAAAAATTTGAAAAAAATAGAAAGAAGAAGGAAAATACACTATAGTCCATTATCTTACCTTATAGTCTAAATCTTCAAAATTTCCTTCAAGACTTGAAATCCTCTTCAAGGTGATGTCAAGCTCTAGTCTTCAAAGTCTTGAAATGTAACTCCAAAATTAAATTTGAGCTTAAGTTAAGAAGTGAAAAGTGGTAGCTAGAGGTTATCAAGATGAATTGGAGAACAACTTTTCTTACCTTGTGAAGGGGGTGTTCGAATTTGATGGAGTATAAGGAGAGTTGTCTTGAAAATTTTCTAAGTGTTGAAGAAGAAGTAAGAAGAAAGAGTAGAGAGGTAGGAGGTTTAGAGAGAAGGAGGAGTAGAGGCTTGAGAGATGAATGTGTTAGATGAAAAATGAGATGAAATTTTTGTGTAATAAGGCCTGTGGCCGTGTCAAGGTGAGAGGAGAGGAGATAATTTTGTTTTGTGCAAGTCTTCCAATTTGTCTCTTGCATGGAGACAATTTGGTAGTCAAAGGTATGGGTCAAATTGGAATGTTGAGAGGAATAAGAAGAATGTTAGGAAGAATAGAATATGTTGGGGAATTTAATGATATAAAATTGAGGTATAAGATAATGTGTATAATGTTTGAATTAATGGTGTAATTATACACAAGATGACTAATATAATGTCCGGATATTGATTCCTCATGTCTTTTTCCATTCCCACGTTGCGTCTTCGTCTCGATTTGTGGTTCGCCACACAACTTTAACCATCGGAATTTCTCTCTTACTCAACTTGTCATGTCTCACGATCAATGATCCGGATCGGCCTCTCGGTGTAGGATGATAGATTTTCCATTAGAGGAGGAGTATCACGCAGTGATGATGTGTCCGGATCCGGTTGATACTTCTTCAATCTTGATACGTGGAATACATCATGCATTCCGCATATGGTCTTTGTGCTTTCGAGTCGGTAGGCTAACTTCCGATCCTTTGTAAAATCTTGTAAGGTCCAACATATCTCGGACTAACTTGCTCCTTTCTTCGGATTGATTAATCCTTTCCGTGGGGAGAGTCCGAGAAATACTTCATCTCCGACTTCAAATTCCAAATCCTTTCTTCTCTTGTCAGCGTAACTCTTTTGGCGGCTCGAGTTGTGCGAATCCGCTCCTTGATCGCTTGACCTTCTCCATGGCCTCCCGAACTAAGTCGACCTTTGGAGTCGGGGCGACTTTCGTTTCTCTTTCGGAGTCCATTGGTCATCAATCTCCCGGTGTAGTGCGGATCTACATTTTCGCCCATATAATGCCTCGTAGGGTGCCATCCCAATCGTGGCCGATAATCTGTTATTGCAGGCGAACTCGGCTAATGGTAAGTGTGAATCCCAACTTCCTTGAAATCCAATGTGCAGGCTCGCAAAGATATCTTCAAGGGTTTGAATTGTTCGCTCAGATCGTCCATCGGTTTGTGGATGTCTTTCTTTGTCTTTGAAACTTAGCGAGGTACCCAATTCCTCGTGCAAGCACTTCCAAAATCGGAGAAAAACCTCGAGTCTCTGTCGGATACTATGTCGATTGGTACTCCATGCGGTCGAATGATTTCTCGGATATAAATCTGTGCAAGTTTCGCGCAAGCTATCAGTTTTCTTGATGGGTAAAAAGTGTGCGATTTCGTGAGTCGGATCTCTACAACTACCCAAATAGCATCATGGCCTCTTCTGGTCTTTGGTAGATCCATCACGAAGTCCATCGTTATGTGTTCCCATTTCCACTTGGGAATTCTCAATGGTTGTAGTAAACCGGATGGTCGTTGGTGTTTCGCTTTTACTCGTTGACAAGTCAAACATTTCGCAAACGAACTTTGCTACAGTTCTTCATGTTTACCCACCAATAACCGTTTCAAATCCTTATACATCTTGTTTCCTCCAGGATGTATGGTGTATTTTGAACGGTGTGCTTCTCGTGAGGATTCTATTCCTAATCTGTTCATCACTAAGTACACAAACTCGATTCGAAATCGATAACTCCATCTTCAGTGAGAATTCGATCTTTCTCCTTTAAGTATCTTCTCTTTCGAACTTCAAGATGTGCATCTTTCTCTTGTGCTTCCTTGATCTCATTCAAGTAGATCGGGTTTAACCGAAATATTAGCACATGAAATCGAGTATTGATCCTCGTCGATTCCAATTGCTCGACTCTTCTAATTATTACCACTCTAGAATCATAAGTCCGGCTAAGCTCGCTTTCGCTCAAAGTGTCGGCTACTACGTTAGCTTTTAGGGATGGTATTGAATATCAAAGTGAGAGTCCTCGATCAACTCCATCCATCTTCGTTGCCTCAGTTGAGGTCTTTCCGGGAGAATAGATACTTCAAGCTCTTATGATCCGTGAAAACCGTGAATGTTGCTCCCGTAGAGATAGTGTCTCCATTTCTTTAAAGCAAACACTATCGCTGCCAATTCCAAGTCATCGTTGGGTAATTGGCTTCATACGGCTTGAGCTTTCGTGATGCGTAAGCGATGACCTTTCCTTCATGCATGAGCACCGCTCCTAGTCCTTCTTTTGATGTATCCTTTGTAGACGACAAAGTTTTCGGTTCCCTTTGGAAGGGCTAAGATCGAGTCGTAGTAAGTCGTTTCTTGACTCTTTGAAACTCGCCTCGCATTTGTCATTCCACTCAAACTTGACTTGCTTTGCAGGTTAGTCGAGTGAGTGGTCCGGCTATCTTGGAGAAATCCGGATAAATCTTCGATAATATCCAGCTAGTCTGGAAACTCTAATTTAGCATTCTGAGACTCAAGGTTGTTTCCATTCAACCATCTGCCCCGTACCTTGAAGGATCTACGGTGATCCCGGTGCCGGATACTATGTGTCCCCAAGAACGCGACTTCACTAAGCCAAAATTCGCACTTACATCGAATTTGGCATACAACTTATGCTCGTAGTGTCTCCAAAACGATTTTTCGGATGGCGTTCGTGCTCTTTCTCAGACTTAGAGTATACGAGTATGTCATCAATGAATATCACTACAAATTGATCCAAATAAGGTTGAAAGACTCGATGCATCGGATCTATAAATCTTTCTTTGGTGCATTAAATCGGACGAAAAGGCATCACTACAAACTCGTAGTATCCATATCGGGTTTGAAATGCGATTTGGAAATGTCTTCTTTGCGGATCTTCATTTGGTAATATCCTTGTTGTAAATCAAACTTCGAGTACACCGTCGCTCTTTGAAGTTGATCAAATAGTTCGTCTATCCTCGGGAGGGGATATTTGTTCTTGACAGCACTTATTTATTAAGACCACGATAATCTATACATAGTCTTAAGGTGCCATCTTTCTTTTTGACGAACGGAGACAAAGTGCTCCCACGGAGACATACTCGGTCGGATAAATCCCACATCCATTAGTTTTCGTAATTGCGTTTTCAACTATTATAACTCAAGAGGAGCCATTCTATACGGTGTTCTAGCGATCGGGGCGGTCCCCGGTAACATCTCGATGGTGAACTCGACTTCCCTATATGGAGGGACAATGGTGAGTTCTTATGGAAATACATCCGTATATTCCGATACTATAGGTACTTGGTTGATTTGTGTCTCAATCTAGGGTTTGTTGATTACAACGCCAAGTACCCTTGTGCCCCTCTCGTGATCGTCTTCCTCGCTTTCATTGCCGAAATGATTGGGGCAATCTTAACTCGTGCCCTTCCCGAAATTTCCACTTTGGGTTTTCCAGGTTCACATAGCTTAATGGACTTGTTATGGCAGTCCATTTGTGCATGGTATGCAGATAACGATTCATTCCCAATATCATGTCGTATTCGGATATAGGTAATAAGATCAAATCGGCAGAAACTTTATCTCATCAATCTTAACCGCATGCATTATAGATAATATACATTATCCGACTTGCGCCCATAGGAGTTGACACTTCTAGACATATAGACATATGTTCCATGCATGCATGCGTTTGTGTACAAAATGTGGTGCAACAAATGAATACGTTGATCCAGGGTCGAACAATATTTTAGCGTAGTGGTTAGATACTAGAAGCGCACCTTCCACCACGTCTGTTGCCTCTAGAGCCTCCGTCCGCTAGTGCAAATGCTCGGCGGGCATCCTTGCCCGACATTACCTTGGCCATTTCCCAACTTCTCGCGGCTGCGCGTCTGTTTCGTCGGCCATCGTACTTGGCAATCTTTCACTAGTCTTGATTACTACCACAAAGCAAACACCTTCCTTGTTTACGCCAACAGCGATCATTGGCGTATGTCCGGTTTACGGCATTGTGCACACACTTGACCCGACTTTCTCAGTCTTGGTCCTTTTCCCTTATCTGTCTTATTGAGTGGTCCCTTCAAACTTAGCAGTCGTTTAGATGGTTGCCCCACTGTATTCTCTTGAGATTGTTTGATGGCCTACTCTCATTTGAACCTGTCCCAATACTGATTGATCCACTCGATGCGGAGAGCGCTTTACCGCTGGCTGAGTAGGTTGTCGATTTGTGATCAACAATTGTTTTTGAAGTTCGATTTCAATCCTCGAGTGAACTTGTAAAGTTTATCCTCTTGATCGATTGTCCCAGAGCATACTTGGACAATTGATGAAATTCGGACTCATCCGAGCTACGAGACATGTTCCCCCGCCTCAATCGTGGAATTCATCTCGGCGCGCCTCTTTCACAACCTGTGGAATGTACATTCATCGAACTCGGCCAAGAAATTTCCCATGTTGCAGCTACCGGTCTGTTCCACCTTCTTTCAACGCCCTCCACCACGTCTCTCTAGCCCGATTCAGGATTTAAATACGGCGAGTGTGACTTTCTCGCTCATCCGAATATTGAGAGCATTGAAGATATTCTCCAATTTCTCTACCCATTCTTCTCGCTTTAAATCATCGGCTCTCCTAAGAAAGTCGGTGGGTCGAACCGTAGAAATCGTTCCAACGTGCGATCGTTCGCCTCTTTGGCGGGTTCGAGGGGCACGGTGTTGAGGCTCGCTTGTTGCCTCATGAAACCAAGATTTGTTGTAGGGCTGCGCGTAGTCAAGTTGTCTCTGCGGTGGTGGAGAAGCGGTGGTAATTCGGGAGGGTACCGGTCCCCGGGTACGTCGTCATCCCCTCGGGAACGCGGTGAGGTCTCCCACGCCCTCGATGTTCAGCCATTCTCAGTATCTTGAAGTGTTAGTTGCGATCCACGAGTAAATGATACAATAATTATTCACGTAAGGCAAGTTATATCGTAGGGAAAGTAACAACAAACACAAGACAATGAATAAAAAGAAGGCATATCCATTAATGTAAAACTTGAATACACCCATAGTACAACAATAGTAACACTTTGAGTCAAAGATACATCGAACCAAAATACAAATCAATCTAATACAATAGAAAGTAAGGTACAACATCTGGAATAAGCGTCTACAACAACGAAAGTACAAGCGGACGATCAAGCTAACTAATCGGTGAGATCGTCATCATCGTCACTCGCAGCTATGTCCATAATCGGGCCGGGTCGGGCCGAGGTGGTGCCTCGACCTCGGGCCAATCAATGAAGTCCAACCACCGCTCGAATCCTGTGCATCATCAAGTGGAGCAGCCTCAAGAGTGCCTCGGGCTCTCCGAGGCCTCGATTGGATCCCCTCGGGGTCCTCCTCGGCGTCGGGCACGGGCTCCACTCGGGTGGTGGCAATGGTTGTGTATTAGCTGCGGAGCTTGACCTCCGAGCGCGTCTCTCTAAGCTAGGGCTGTGTAAGGTCCTCTATCACACTGTCATACCGCTTGATGAGGGTCTCCTCCAAGCGCTCACGGTGTCGCGAGATAGGCGGGCGTCAATCTCCCATTTTCGGCGGCGGCCGTCACTTGCCCTCTTCATTTTCTCTCGCATGTTATCCAGACGCTCCTGGATATTCTCAGATCCGATCCTCCCACGCTCGTATGGTGTTGTCGCGGTCCTTGATGATAGTGGTCAACTCGCTCTTTTCATCTTGGCTCCTTGCCAAGCGCCGTGTCGAGTCCCTCCTGTTGCTTGGCGCTCCTCGGATAGCTCGAGGTCGCCGATCACTCTCCGGTGCGGTGAATCATCGGTGCCGGTAGTACTCCGCTCAAAGACGGGCATGAAAAACGTCCCACCAAGAAGGTGGCGCGGCTCCATCACGATCAAACAAAACTAAGGCGGATCGGTCAAAGGTAGAGGAAAGATAGGAAGAGAATACGGAAAGAATGAATAAAGAAAGTCAGTCAAGAATCAACTAAGTCAAGACAAGTATGACTATGGAACCTCAAAATATGCGTTCTAACTTAGTTCAAACATTAATAAGACGGTTCTATGCCAATTTGAAATCGATTTCACACTTAATTGGTCAAGTCGTGGCACTACCCAAAACACAGACCGATGGTCCTATCTGGGTCGGCTCGGTGTAAGTTTTCATCTTACTAGCCGAGCTACGATACCACTCTAACCGTCACGCCCCAAACGAGACACGACGAGGATCCACAACTTAAATACAAGTAAACCAAACATTCTAGACAAATATCATCAAAACCCAATGGAACAAGTCTAAATAGCGGAAATAAAGAAACACATTACAACTTACGATTCATAATATCCATAATCCAAATTACATCCCCGATATGATCTAAAGATAACAACTTAAAAGTCAAAGGGTCCTACGCCCTTGATTACAAACCGGAATGAAAAGAAATACAAGAGTCCAACAACAAACACAAGAAAAGAGTCCAACAACTAATAATAGTAACAAGTCCGGCGACATCAACAACAAAAGATAGTAAATCCAACAAGCGAAGTACAAGGGCTCAATCCGTGGTCGGTTCAAAGATCTTCAACGAAGTCCTCATCTAAGGTTAGAAAATAGGTGGGGATGAGACAAATCTCGATGGATGGGGTGATCGTGTGCAAGTGTGGCGATATATATAAGTAATGCGAGAAAACAGATTATATGAAAACGCGTGAGATATGATGCATGAATTCACACACGATCCCAAGCGTCGTGATAAATATATTTAAGTAATATACTTATACGATTCGTGGTCACACAGGCACTATGTGATTCGAGGCAAGATAGGTAGGATTGCGTGCGGAATGTAACGCCAATCCTATGCAAGACAAATAATGGTTGCGTCACGGATTTGTAGCGCCAACCAATGCGAAACAAGTAAGCGGTTGCATACGGATTTGTAGCGCCAACCAAACGGGTTCGATAACTCCGAGAATCATGTGGATCGGACAGTGATTCCTTCGTTCTTCCTTGTAACTCCCGGGCAAGATGGTCAAGACCTGTCACCTTATCGCTCTCGTAAGCAAAGACAAAATCCACAGTGGAGCTTGCAAGGCTCGGATTTGTCATAATCATGATTATACCTCAAGTACTATAACCCGCTTCCCCTTGGACACTCCGTCCCTCGGTTGGGATTAGGGCGATGGGTAGGAAGAGTGGAATAGTAGCCGAGCTGCCGGTTCCATCCCCCGACGTATCCATTCCATTGTGAGCTCGACACACCAAGTTGACTCAGGCAGAAAGTAAATACAAGTTCGTAGTCAACCAGGCAATGTCAGTATTATTGATTCATTCGGGAAGATTCAGAAAGTTTTCGAAAAACGCGAGTGGCAATTATGGCGTTGGTGGAGTTGTTGGATGAAGATGATTATCGGAAGGATAAGCAATCTTCGATATCTTGAAAAAAATAAGGTGGAACATAAGTCCCGTTATGGATTCGAAATCGCAGAGGAAGTCGCCCGCGATCGTGTATTAATCGGTCAAAACGATCCGATAAGCCAAGGGATTTTTGGAAAAATAAAACATTTTAATTAATAATTAAAATCAGAGGGTCTAGGGCTGTTTTAGGAAAAGGAAAATAATTTGAGTTAGTTCCTTGATAAAAGAAAATTTTCAATTAGCCCCGTTTGTAAAAACTAATACCTTTGGGGTTAAAAATTGAATAAATAAATATCCCGACCTTGAAAAATTATGAGGTCAGTTCCTAAATTCTCCAAATTGTTCAGAGATTCAGGGTTTTAAAGTTTTGAGGTCGAGTTTTTATAAAATTCTCACATTGGCCCCAAATTTATTAAAATTATCATTTCGGGCCTTAAGTTAAAAATAATCGGAACTCACAAACCGGAAGGGATTTTAATGTGATTATAGTTGAAAAATGTCACTAAGGTTAGTAGGATATTGGGACAAAAGCAGTTTTTAAAAGAAATAAGTTTAGGTCCTTTAACTTTTGAAAATATCATTTTTGTCCCATTTTGAAATAATTGCCTTTAAGGCTTATGAAATTTGAACCTTGGGTCCAAAATATAATTAAGTTACAATTAAGTTAGTATTTCCAGGTTCATGGGCTGCATAAGTCCTAGAAATTTCATTTGGGTCCTCAAGTTTAGTCTTTTACACTTTAGTCCCTCAATTTTAGAAAAATTACTTTCCAAGCCCTAAACACTTGGATTTTTGGAATACATTTAAAATATGTCATTTCCAGTACCTTAAGAGTGAAAATTTCAAATTTTAAAATTAAGGTCTGGTACAGTTTCAAAATTTGCAAAGTAGCCCTTAAACTTTTAAAATTTTACAATCTAGTCCTTGGGCTTTTAAAGGTTGATTTTATTTATCTTAAAACTCTTAAAACTTTATTAAGATGTCTAAAAGTCATTTTTGAACCTGAGTACAGTCTCAAAAATCAAAATTTGCAGAGGGGTCCTTTAAATTTTATTTTCTTGCAATTTAGTCCACCAACTTTCCATTTTTGCATTTTTAAGTCCAAAATTGAAATTTAATCAATTATGCTCGACTTGTCCAGGTTATAAGTCATCCAAAACATGGATTTCAAAGATCATACACATGCATGTCCAATACATACAAGAATTCATCAAATAGAACATTAAATTGTACATGCATGCACCTAAAGTTCAATAAATAGCAATTTTGAGCAACTCTTGAGAATTTTCATGATTTGATACATAAAATTGACTTGCAATACATAGATTATATATCTCAAGGGCTCATGATCAAAATTCTACATGCATTTTAATAAAAACACCTAGAAGTTGGAAAGTATTTTTCCACCCACCTTAAATTGGAAAATTGTGAAATAAAAGGATAAATTTCACAACTTTGATGAGGTCACTTAGGTCAGCCCCTAAGTCAAGAAATATCAAAAATTGGAGTTAGAAAAATGAGAGAAAAATTAAGGAGAAAAAGAAGGAGATAAGAAAATTGGAAAGATTACACTTTACCTTGTGTAGTAGGTGATTTGAAACTAGTTGAAGCTTCAAATTTGGAAATTTTGGTTCAACTCCAAAATCACCTAAGATCAGCCCCTATTTCTCAAAAATGAAAAAAAAGGTGTTAAAATTTGAAAAAAAAAATAGAAAGAAGAAGGAAAATACACTATAGTCCATTATCTTACCTTATAGTCTAAATCTTCAAAATTTCCTTCAAGTCTTGAAATCCTCTTCAAGGTGATGTCAAGCTCTAGTCTTCAAAGTCTTCTAAATGTACCTCCAAAATTAAATTTGAGCTTAAGTTAAGAAGTGAAAAGAGGTAGCTAGAGGTTATCAAGATGAACTGGAGAACAACATTTCTTACCTTGTGAAGGGGTGCGAATTTGATGGAGTATAAGGAGAGTTGTCTTGAAAATTTTCTAAGTGTTGAAAGAAGAAGTAAGAAGAAAGAGTAGAGAGAGGTAGGAGGTTTAGAGAGAAGGAGGAGTAGAGGCTTGAGAGATGAATGTGTTAGATGAAAAATGAGATGAAATTTTTGTGTAATAAGGCCTTGTGGCCGTGTACAAGGTGAGAGGGAGAGGAGAGAATTTTGTTTTGTGCCAAGTCTTCCAATTTTCTCTTGCATGGAGACAATTTGGTAGTCAAAGGTATGAGCCAAATTGGAATGTTGAGAGGAATAAGAAGAATGTTGGGAAGAATAGAATATGTTGGGAATTTAATGATATAAAATTGAGGTATAAGATAATGTGTATAATGTTTGAATTAATGGTGTAATTATACACAAGATGACTAATATAAGGTGTAAGTGTACAAGAGTTGGATGATATTTCTACTCCAAAAATCCCATGTTGGCCGTCCACTATAGGGGTATTATGGTAATTCCATATATTTTTTTTTGTCCCAAATTTGATGATAATAGAAGAATAGTATCAATCTCCAAAATAATTAGTGATTTCCTTGATCACTTATAAGTCTCATGATCACTTAATCTAAATCAAAATCTTAATTCTATAAGGTAAAGTCTCTAAAATAAATAGTCTCTTAAAATTCTAAGGTGACTAATAAACACAAAAATAGTAATAATGATCAATCAAGTGATCATAAATGTGAAATAGAATTAATGATGATCATGATCTTAAGTAATTAAATAAAATGAAATAAAATACAAAATATATATTAATGATAATTACCCGTCAAAGTGACGCAGTAAAATAGTCGATCAAATACATAGACGACAATAAGAATCAATTATATGTTCAGAAAAATCGGGGCTTCACACATATTTAATTATTGAAAAATTCAAAAGAATATAAGAAATATACAATTTTCATCATGCTAAACTTTAAACAATTAAAATTCTCTTCTATATGATATATGTTTAGAACATATGGTTGACGGTTTATTGAAACCAAATTTAATTTGAAAATGATTTTACAAGAATTTAAAGTATTCTTAGTGTTATGATTAAAAAATATATTTTCGTTTTTTTGAAGGAAAAAATGGGTATAAGTGAACATTTTATAAAAGTTTAAATAAATAACACAACTATAAGAAAATATAAATTCTTAATTCTATATAGTGTTGAACTTTATAAGGTTAAAATTTTCTCATGTGAAATCATTATATATGCTTATGACATATGGTTAGAAAGCTCTCGAAATGTATTTTAATATGAAACTAATATTATTTCAATTTTCAGAATATTTTAAGAATTATAGATGAAAGAATAATACTTTTGATGTGTAGAATATAAAAAGTCACTTCTCTTGTAATTGAGCAAATAAAAGCCAAATAAATATCCAATTACTTAGTTGCCCCTAAATTTTACCATGTCAAATGGATATTTTTGTCAAATCAAAAATTCTAAGAAATATTCACACTTTTAAGATAGTATAGATATAGATAGATAGATAGATAGATATAGATAGATAGATAGATAGATAGATTAAATAATTTAGAAGCTCGCAAGTGTAAAGTATTGTTAAATATGTTGGTCCATTAGTTGGTCCAATACTTTCGTATTCTGATTGAGCCCACTAATGCCACAAGTCAATGCCCATTAACCTTGAGTGTTGAACTCGGGTCTTTGTTCTCGGATTGCGGGATCGAATAAGAATTTTGAGGATCTTTCCGTGTGATCTTGAATCGTCCATCTTAGTGATCCAATCATGATCGTTGGTTGACTCTATTAAAACCCCATCCCCTCAACCCTAGCTTCATAACTTAAATTTCTCGCTTTCTCTCTAAAATCTCGAACCTTTATCTTCTCTCTGCGTAGTCTATCTCTCTAGAAATCTCACCCTTTTTGTCGGATTTCTATGTGATATTTGGGGTGTGAGTGTTAGGTCCGAGTGTTCAATATACTTGTCCACCATCTTCGTCTACAAACTCGTGTTTTACGTGAGCTAGGATTTGGGGGTTTTGTGAGGGTTTTCGAGTGTGACTTAGGTTGATACTTTGGGATCTCTCGGAGGCTAGTGTTGGCGTGGCTTTATCACATCCATCTTGGTTATCCGGGTTTGATTCGTGGTGGTTGTTGGTGGGGATCCGATCCCGAGCCAATTGTTTTTTCAATATCGAGCTTTAGGGCTTTCGTCCTTATATTTTGTTATATTTGCTTTTTGTCTTTGCATTTTATTTGAGCTTAGAGAACAAATTATATAATAGGCTTATTGAGTGCAGTATTATTCGATTTGTTCATCTTATTTATCTTTCTTGAGGCGGATAGATACCCAACAAATTTAATTAAAATCGGTAACTAGAAACGCCAAGCCCCTATATATGTAGGATGTTTTTAGCAAACTTCCCATAAAAATTACTCAAACTATTTTCGATTGGTGTCTTTGTGATTTTTTTTTTTTTCCGTAAAAATAAAACTAACTTCTCGATTGATTATACATGTTGTTGTCCAACGGTTACATTCATATTTATGTAAATATGGTGACATAATAGGATTAACCTTGTAGAGTCTTGTGTTGTAAGGAAGATTGACCCGTGTTTGAACTTATATGAGTGTGTGTCCCTTCTCCTATTATTCTCATTGTACTCAAAAAAGAAGATATGGTGATGAGAATATTTTTAATTAAAGTTCATATTCTATGATATAATTTTATCAATATTAAAGTATAAAACTTGACTTCTTTGCTTAAGTTTATTTGTTGAATTTCTACTCAAATAAGTTGTTATATTACTCAATAGTTGAGAAATTAATCCTTTTAATTTTTGTTTTTGTTTTCCCTTGTGAAGTGAAAGTCGTTGGAATTGGTTTTATTAAATCGATTTTGACCTGATTTTGACCAATTATTTAAGTGGTGTCATTTATTCATAGTATGAAATAAATGAGATAAACGTCATCTACTGTTGCTGGGTAGATGAGTTTAGCATTTTGAATTTCTCAAAACCAATTTCGGATGAATGAGAAATAAATGCATAAAGTTGGCACTTAAAATGCTTTTATATATGGAATATAAAAGGGTGGGAATATGGAAAGCCATATCCACATAGGAAACATAGTAAATGTTTGACTAGTTAATAAAGAGCTTCACCACTAATAAGGAGTAATCAAGTGGAACTCCTTATGGTACAACCTAGTGGACCAAGTAAATTTTGACTAGCTCAAAAGGCAGGAGACGGTCGCGAGCAGGTCGAGCAGAGCAGTGCCGGGCGGGCACGCTTTGCCGACGCGTCGCACATAGTCGCATTAGGCGCGAGGCGCACTTTGCACTTGCGAGGAGCTTTGAAGAGCCTTAAAGTTTTGGAAAATCGAACCAGGGTTCAGTCCAACGGCTCGGTGACGTGTCGAAGGCGGCTCGGGTGGCGGTGACTTGGCAGTAATCATACGAGTGGCAACACGTGGCGCGATTGGATGCATCCGCATTTCGACAGGGCACCATGGATCGGACGCGTTTGTTCGGTGTGCGAGAGGTGCATGCCAAAGGTGTGTTCTTCGACAGATCGATCGAGGACCATCGGATCGCATTTATTAACCACAGTGGCGCGATCCGGCTGGCCAAGACCGATCCGGACAGGGGTTGCACCGATCTGAAGAGACACCAGGAGCTCTATACAAACCATTTAATTCATTTCATTACATAAAAATTCGAATTTTACTTCATATTCTCGCATATCATTATAAAAGAGATTTTAAGAGCATCATAGTGTTATTTGTCTTTGCGATTTGTAGTGAAACTATCGCAAGTAGTTCGTCGTTGTATCTTGGGAGACGATTGTCGTATTCGTAAGCACCGTGAGCGGGGTAATCTCGTCTTAAAGAGAAAGAGTCCAACTCTTGCCTCGACGTTTTGATTTTTACCGTTACTCGCTCAATTGTTTTCACCATTCGGTATACACCAACCAGATTTTACCAACGATTTAAGACAAGATTTTTGTGTATATCCAATGACCCGGCGTCTTGATTCGGCCCAAAGGCACTTTGAGAGAAACCGAGAAGTTTGGGGTTCAGACTTCAAAAGATGGCATGAAAAATGTTGTTCTATCTTACGACTCGAACCTTGCTCGTTTCTTACGGAGGATGCCCTAACTGTAGGGGAAGAGGAGAGGAGAGATAAGGAGAAGAGAATGGCGTTTGATGCTTGGAGTCAAAGCGACTTCCTGTGTCGGAACTACATGCTCAACGGACTGGACAACACATTGTATAATGTGTATTATTCGGTAAAGACTGCTAAAGAGTTGTGGAGCTCTTTAGAGAAGAAGTATAAAACGGAAGATGCTGGCACAAAGAAATTTGTTGTCGGCAAATTCCTTAAGTTCAAGATGGTTGACACCAAGACGGTGATCAGCCAGGTTCAAGAGATCGATTAATTACGCACGATATAATTGCGAAGGAATGGTTGTGAGTGAATCCTTTCATGTAGCTGCTATAATCGAGAAGCTACCGCCTCTGTGGAAGGATTTTAAAAATTACCTGAAGCATAAGCGGAAGGAGATGAGGCTTGAAGACTTAATTGTCGATTGCGAATTAAAGAAGACAATCGCAAGTCCGAGATTAAGTCTAGCAAGCTTCCTATGGAGGCAAAGGCAAACTTGGTGGAGCTCAATACTAGCAAGAAGAGAAAGCACCGGGGAATAATCAAATGGGGAAGGCTAAAAAGTTCAAGGGCGCTTCAATGTGGAAAGCCGAATCACAAGGTTAAAGATTGTTGTCTTCCTAAAAGGCCAATCGGAACCAGGTGCATGTGACCGAGGACAAATCAGTACCAATTGATATGTCCGAGCTTGATCTCTCGGTTGTTGTGTATGAAGGCAACAAGTGCTACATGGTGGAGAACTCGAGAGAATGGTGGGTGGACACAGGTGCTACATGCCACATATGCTCCGACAAAGACATGTTCTCAACGTATACTTCTATCAATGGAAGGAAGCTATACATGGGGAATCATGCAACGTCACGAAATTGTCGGTCTCGGCAAGGTAGTCTTCAAGATGACCTCGAGGCAAGGAGGTGACCCTCGTTGATGTCCTTCATGTTCCAGACATTCGGAAGAACTTAGTGTCAGGATCGTTGTTGGTCAAGGCAGGGTTTAGATTAGTATTTGAGGCTCAAAAGTTTGTACTTATGAAAAATGGACAGTTCATAGGGAAGGGTACTTAGATAATGGACTGTTCAAGATAAATGTAATGAATGTACTCCGAAAATTTGAAAGCAATAAAATTAATGCTTCTTCTTATTTGATAGAGTGTTCAAATTTATGGCATGTTAGATTAGGACATGTGAACTTTAACACTTTGAAAAAGTTAGTAAACTTGGAATTACTACCTAACTTTAAAATAGATTCACATCACAAGTGTGAAATGCGTATTTGAGGCAAAAATGGCGAAACACCATTCCACTCGGTGGAAAGAGAAATAGAACCTCTAGAGTTAATTCACAAATGATATATGTGATTTAACGTTTGTGCAAACTAGAGATGGGAAAAAGTATTTTATTACTTTTATCGATGATTGCACAAGATCTTTGTTATGTATATCTTTTAAGAAGTAAAAATGAGGCCTTAGAAGCTTTTAAAAGCTATAAGAATGAGGTTGAAAATCAACTTAGCAAATGAATTAAGATAATTGAAGTGATGGAGGTGGAGAATATGGAGCTACTTTTGATGAATTTTGCTCGGATCGGTATTATTCATCAAACGCAATGACTCCTTATTCACCACAATCAAAGCGGTATTGTTGAACGCAAAAACCGAACTCTAAAAGAGATGATGAATGCTTTGTTGATAAATTCTGGTTCACCTCAGAATTTGTGGGGAAACAATTCTCTCGGCTAACCACATTCTTAACAAAATACCACACAAAAATAAAGATAAAACTCGCATGAGTTATGGAAAGGTCGAAAACCTTCCTACAAATACCGAAAGTGTGGGGGTGCTTGGCTAAAGTAGAAATACCTAAGCCAAAACAAGTCAAGATAGGGCCTAAAACAATCAATTGCATTTTCATTGGACATGCAAATAACAAGAGTGCATATTAATTTTTAGTGCACAAATCAGCAATTCCGGATGTACAAGAAGGTACAATTATTGAGTCGAGGAATCTTTGTATTTTTCAAGACGTGTTTCCTTGTCAAGAAAGGAAAGAAGCTAGTTCTAGCAAAAGAACACGTGAGGAAGAACCAAGACGCAAAAAAAGGGCCAAAAAAACTAAGTCTTTTGGTCCGATTTTCTAACCTATGTGTTAGAAAATGAACCAAGAGACAATTGGTGAAGCATTATCGATCCCGAAGCTCCATTCTAGAAAGAAGCTATTAACAGTGAGATAGATTCCATTATGCAAAATCATACTTGGGAGTTGGTAGATCTCCCACGGAAATAAGCCTTTAGGATGCAAGTGGATCCTTAAAAGAAAATATAAAGCTAATGGAACTATTGATAAGTACAAGACCAGGTTAGTAGCTAAGGGATTTAAACAAAGAGAAGGCCTTGATTTCTTTGATACTTATTCACTGTGACAAGAATCACATCTATTAGAGTTGTCATTGCTATTGCGGTGTTGCATAACCTTGAGATACACCAAATGGATGTGAAAACGGCTTTTCTCAATGGTGAATTAGAAGAGGAAATCTAATGGACCAACCCGAAGAGTTTGTTGCTCCCGGACGGAGAAAAAGGTGTGCAAACTCGCTATGTCATTGTATGGCCTTAAGCAAGCTCCGAAACAATGGCACGAAAAATTTGTGAGAACTATCTTTGTCAAATAGTTTCAAAATTAACGAGTGTGATAAATGTTTTGGATTAAGACACACCTAATGCTTATGTAATTGTCTGTCTTTATGTTGACGACATGTTAATTACGGGTAGTAATCATGATATAATCATGAATACTAAGAAAATGTTAATCAAACATTTTGATATGAAAGATATGGGTATAGCGAGATGTTATTATGGGAATTAAGATTTCTAAAACATCCGATAGACTTGTTTTATCACGATCTCATTATATTGAGACAAAGATACTTGAAAGTTCAATGCTTATGACAGTTCTCGGCTAAAACGCCTGTTGATTTAAGCTTACACTTAGCTAAAAATCAAGGCGAGCCTCAGTATCTCAACTAGAATATTCTCGGATTATTGGCGTCTAATGTATGTAACAAATTGCACACATCCGAGATATTGCCTACGCAGATTAATAAACCGAGTATATTTACGAGTAATCCGGAAATGACCATTGAAGGCATTGATAAGGGTTCTTAGGTATCTAAGACTCACCTTGAATTATGGATTATATTACTCGAGATATCCAGTTGTATTAGAAAGATACAGATGATGCTAATTGGATATCGACTCAAAAGACTCCAAGTCCACTTTGGTGGTTATGTTTTTACCATTGGTGGTGGAGCGGTGTCATGGAAGTCCTCTAAACAAACGTGTATAGCTCGATCCACGATGGAATCGAGTTTATAGCGTTGGATAAAGTGGTGAAGAAGCGGAATGGCTTCGCAACTTTTTAGAGGATATTCCTTGTTGGCCTAAGCCGTGGTCGCAATCATGATACATTGTGATAGTCGATGGACTATAGGAAGAGCTCAAAATAGTATGTACAACGGTAAGTCTCGACATATACGTCGAAGACATAACACCGTTAAGCGATTGATCTCAAATGGGGTTATTACAATCGATTACGTGAAATCGAAAGAAAACCTAAGCGGATCCGTTAACTAAAGGTTTGAATAGAGATCAAGTATCCGCTTATCGAAAGGATGGGCCTAAAATCCACAAAATAAGAATGTTCATAGTGGTAACACAACCTTTTGAATTGGAGATCCCAAGACCTTGGTTCAATGGGACAACTAAGTTATGAATATTCGATAAACACTTGGAGCATATTACGACTCATTCCCGCACAAGTGGAGAAACCCGCTAAATGTGGTGAGGTTAAGTTATAAACGTTTAATGATTCCTATACTTTAAAGAAGTGGAGTATGGCAGGATACTCTTAATAGGAGATCATCTATATAAGTGTGAAGACGGGCGCTTCAACGAAACACTTATGAATCCAAGATGTTGTCAGGGCCAAAATGGACACAACCGTGAGAACCAAATGGTGTTAGGAAAGATATTGTGTGGATGTTGTTGTTTTGGTTTACATAAATATCTCGAGCGATTCATGACACGTGTGTCATTTATGCGGCTAGTAAACCGATAGCATTCCACTAAGGAAGGTTCAAGGCCAAGCTACCTCTCCCAATGCAATAGCTTTCCGTTTGAACCTCTTAGTGTCTGTGATACCCATATGCATTTATTTTCATTCATGTGGGGATTGTTGGAATTGGTTTTATTAAATTGGATTGTGACCCAATTTTGACCAATTATTTAAGTGGTGTCATTTATTTATAGTATGAAATAAATGAGATAAATGTCATCTACGCCATAGGTAGATGAGTATAGCATTTTGAATTTCTCAAAACCAATTTTGGTGAATGAGAAATAAATGCATAAAGTTAGCCACTTAAAATGCTTTTATATATGGAATATAAAAGGGTGGGAATATGGAAAGTCATATCCCACATATGAAACATAGTAAATGTTTGACTAGTTAATAAAGAGATTCACCACTAATAAGGATTAATCAAGTGGAACTCCTTATGGTACATCCTAGTAGACCAAGTCAATTTTGACTAGCCTTTGGCTAGCTAAAAAGGCACCGAACGGTGCGGAGCACCGGCCCGAGCCGGAGCCAAAGTCGGTCACGGGCCCGCGCAAGATGCCGCACATAGTCGCATTGGGCGCTGAGGCACAATTTGCACTTTCGCACGACGCATCGTCGCGAGGAGCTTTGAGGAGCCTTAAAGTTTTGGAAAATCGAACCAGGGTTTAGTCCGGTGGCTCGGTGACGTGGCGGGGTAGCTCGGGTGGGAGTGACTTAGCGTAATCGTATGAGTGGCGACACGTGGCACGATTGGATTGATGTGTCCGTGACGCGACAGGCACCGTGGATCGAGGCGTTTGTCCGGTGTGCAGAGATGCATGCCAAAGGGTGTGTTCCTTCGGACATATGCGATCAGACCATTAGATCGCATCCGGCATTAACCACGGGCGCGATCGACGGTCAAGACGATCCAACCAGGGGTTGCACCGATCCAAGAGGCATCGGGAGCTCTATATAAACCAGCATTTTAATTCATTTCATTACATAAGAATTCGAATTTTACTTCATATTCTCGCATATCATTGTAAAAGAGAGTTTAAGAGCATCATAGTGTTCGTTGTACTTGCGATTTGTAGTGCAACTATCGCAAGTAGTTCATCATTGTATCTTGGGAGACGATTGTCATATTCCGTAAGCACCGTGAGCGGGCAATCTCGTCTTAAAGAGAAAGAGTCCAACTCTTGCCTCGACATTTCGATTTTACCGTTACTCGCTCAATTGTTTTCACCATTCGGTATACACCAAACCGTTTACCAACAAAAGCTTGGAGTAAACATCAATGCAAAGAAAATGGCTACAAATTTAACTCCAAGAATACAACTTTATCCAAACTCAAATTAGCGACTATTTCAATTATCGAGAATTAGTTCAAGCTCAGGGCTTCCATGAAATTAGAGTAGGTCTCTTGTAGGACCGTCTTACGGATCCTATTCCATAAGACGAATCCTACCCGCGACCCGCCAAGCCATCCGCCCAACCCACCTGCTATTTACCCGCGACCCGCCATCCATTGACCCACCACCTGCTATTTACCTGTGACCCGCCAAGCCATCCGCCCCCCACCCGCCCCCCACCCGCTATTTAAAAATTTAAAAAAAAAAATGCACTCGGCGCTTGTGGAGATTCGAACCCGCGAGCCTATACGAGACATAAGATGGTGTTCTATCACTACACTACTAGTGCTTATTGTGCAATTTAAGTATAACAATGTATATAAACTTATGCCTAAAAATGTCCGGTAAATTAAAAAAATTAAAAACGCCTCTAAATGCAGAGGCTAAGAATTGTACCCAAGTCTATTAAAAAACATGATACATTGTCTCAATAAATGAATACTTATAAAAGTTTTACTTTAACTACATCATATTTATTTTTTATTTTTCCTCTTTTTTTGTTCCTAGTTTGTAATTGTATTAAGAAATCGATACTTTATCTCAACAAACGGATACTTTTACTTATAAAAGTGTTACTTTAACTATATCATATTTATTATTTATTTTTCCTTCTTTCCTTCATTTCTAATTTGTGACTATATTAAAAAAACATGATATTTTATCTCAAAAAATAGATACTTTAACGTATAAAAGTATTACTTTAACTCTGTTATATATATATATATATATATATATATATATATATTTATTGTAATATATTAATAATTTATGACTATATTAAAAATATGTTACTTTATCTCAAAAAACAAATACTTTTATCATGTATTAGAAATTCATTACATTGAAGAAGGAAAAATAAATATGACATGGAAGCTAAAGTAACACTTTTATGAGTAAAAGTATCCATTTTTTGAGATAAAGTATCATATTTTTCTAAATAAATCACGAAGTATGAATTGAGACAGTGAAAAAGAAAAATAAATATGACAGAGTTAAAAGTACCACTTTTATGAGTAAAAGTATCCATGTTTTGAGATAAAGTATCATGTTTTTTAATACTGAGTCCCATATTAGAAATTCATTAGATTGAAGTATAAAAATGTATCATATTTAACATCAAAAGTAATCACTATTTTCAAAGACAAGTATTAGTTTTCACTTTGTAAAAAGCATTAGTCATGAGCTAGAATGAGTACATAAAAAAATCTTATTTTTTTGAATATATAAGAATTAAAGTGTCAATGTTCACCTTAAAAGTATCATATTCCTTACTCAAAAGTATCACTATTTTCGATTAAAGTATCACTTTTTATTCGAGAGAATTTAAAATTTTAAAATGTCATAAATCCATCATAAAAATATCATATTTAATATCAAATGTATCACTATTTCCAAAGATCAGAGTTTTTCAATGGAAAAATCATTAGCTATGAGACTAGAACGAGTACATTAAAAAATCTTATTTTTGAATATGTAAAAATTAAAGTATCAATGTTCACCTTAAAAGTATCATATTTATTACTCAAAAGTATCACTATTTTCGGATAAAGTATCATTTCCTATTTAGAGAATTTAAAATTTTAAAATGAAGGGATGATAATGAAACTTTATATTCATGGTCATATTCAAGGTTATACTAAAAATGCACAACAAGAATCGTGGTCTAGCGGTTGAATAGCACATTGCCTTGGTATAGACCGAGTTCAATTCCCAATTTGGTGCAAATTTGTTAATTTTTTGATTAAGCGGATCCGTCATCCTGGTGGCGCGTGCAACTTGGGGCGGGTTGTAGGGGGCGTGGGGGGGTCATTAGGGTGGAGTTGCGTGCGACTTGAGCGGGTTGTTGGGCCAGCGTGTTATGGGGGCTATTAGTGCATTTTTTTTTTTTTAAATATTTTTTGGATCCAGTGGGTTGGGGCGGGCGAAATTTGTAGGATTCGTCTTACGGAATAGGATCCGTAAGACAGTCTTATATGAGTTTTTGCCATGAAATTAACCTAAATCCTAAAATTGACACTTAAATAATTGTAAAGTCCAACGATATATGTATTGATGCTAATTTCTATATATATTAAGTATTGATCCCTAAGCTAAATATGTCATAGCATTTCAAGAATTCGGAAAGATGGCATTCACCATGTATGTCACCCGCCAAATGGACTATTTGGTTAATTTTCTCGATCAATTTTGGTGCAATATACCCAAAATTCTTAATTTAGTTATAATCTAATTAAGTCCATCTTTTGAAAAGGAATATATTAGGGAATTCATTTTATTTTTGAAACGGGGAATTCACGAATCTTGCTTGGGGCTGCAAATGAACCAAGCCGCTCGTTGAGTTATTCGGAGTTTGATTCGATAAAAGCTCGTTCGAGTTCGTTTAATGAGGCTCGTTAAAATAAATGAACCAAACTCAAACTTAGAGATATTCAGTTCATTAGCTCGTGAACAAGCTCGTTAGTAAGCTTGTGTAAATTAAAGTAATAATTTGAGTTTAATTTTAACTTTTATATATTTACTTATGATAAATATATAAATATTTGAATAAATTTATTTGTTTGAATAAAATCATAGGTTTTAATAAATATATTATTCATTTTAGAAATACATAATTTATTTTTTTAATAAATTGAAAAATAATTTAATTTAAAATTAATATTTACTAAGCTCGTTTTACGCTCGATTAACCTCGAAAAAGTTCGTGAGCCATCAATATGTTCGATAAATTCAGGCTCGAGTTCGACTCGATAATAAATGAGCCAAACTCAAACTCTCAAAAGCTCGGCTCGGTTTGGTTCGATTGTAGCCATAATCTTGCTATTTAACTTTCAAATAAGATCTACGTCGGTCCAACGACACACTTGCTCTAAGTACATTAAACATTAAGATTTGCTTAAGATTTTGTGCTAAAATTATAGGCTTAGCATAAATATATCTATATATATATAAATATATATGTAACATGGGTCCGATCTAATGAGACCAATGCTTCGATGAGACCGTAGGATGATCTCAACCATTATCATAAATCATTTCTTGGTTGTGATTAGTTGGATAAAAAATACCATTAGATAATTAATTTAAGCCAAGAAAGTTAATAAGGTAAAACCAACCATAATTGACAACTAATCCCTAAAAACGTTTACACAATTGGAGAGAATTTATCATTATCTTTCACAATCCCATAAAAAACACCCACAACAATAATCACATGCACAAGAAAAAAATTACGAGTCAAAATTTTGTAGAAGAACATAAATTCTGTTGAAAGCAATGCTACATTAATCACTCCACAAGAAAATCCAATAGACAACATGGTAGAAAGTTGTAGTAGTGGACAATTTAAACTGGTATCTTCATTCCAAACTCTTCATAGTGTAATTTTTCGCATTGGGAATTGTACATAAATACTTTGGGAACAATGCATAAATAATGATAAGATGTTGCATAGTTGAAAACAATATGCATCAAAAATCAAAAAAGTAACTAACTGTTCATTGTCTAAGTTCTATCTAAACATCAAAAAGAAAACTAATTATGCTTACTCCTTAGCCACCCTTGTGATTTTTACATTTCACCAATATATATCATAAAACAATACATAAAAAAAACTAATTATGTATTATCTAAGAGCTATCTAACAAAGAAAAGAACACAATTATGTTGGATCCCGGTAAAAAAGAAAAAAATTGGGAAACAAAACGGCCCCTAAAATCATGCCATTGATGAGACAATTACAATCCACCAAAAAACGTCGAAAAGAAAATTTAATATATTATCCTTAATGAGAGGCCATTACAAATGATTACCTAAAAAAGTGAAAATATCTCATATATCCAAAATTTTCAATCAATAGCTAAAAATAATTCATATGGACTTACCCCAGGGACATTGGTCTCATTTAAATATATATATATATATATATATATATAAGTACATGATGTGTTTAATTTATGCAAATATGTTAAAGCAAACTTAGGCCCAAACCTAGGGGTGTAAACAACCGAAATTTGAGTGTTAAGTTGAATTTTTACCAACAAATTAGATGTCCCAAACTTAGAAATTGTGTAAATCGTTTTTGAGTAAATTGAGTCAAAATTATTGCCTGAGTTGTATATCAAATTATAATAAGTATTCAAGTACCAAAGAACCAATAAAATGGATGAAGAAAAAGCATGCGGGATATAACGTGATACACATGCAAAAGCATACGTAGTCAAGAACTAAAGAGAAAAACAAAGAAGTGCTCGACTCGTGTACCTCGGGAGTACCGTGGTATAAAACCACCTGCATGCGCATGATGCGAAGTTGTTTTGTAGAATGTACCATGGTAAAAGTCACATATACCGTGGTACACAATTTATTTTTCTTTGTGTATCGTGGTTTAATTTTTTCTCATCGAGGTAACTCCAATTTTCACCGCTTTCTTTGGGATACATTTGACACCTACCACAATACCTACCAAACACACTCAGTAATAATGCAACTTAGGACAATGAGAAATAACAAAAATCTTTCTTTACATCAAAGAAAGCTTAAGGAAGTGGAAAGAGAAGAAGAAGAAGACAAAAAGTACGAGAAAGAAAAAAGAAAATAATGGACGATAAAAAGAAATTGAACAACATAAGTGTCCAAATGTGAGGGAAAAATGGAAGAAAAATATGAGAGGTTTAGCTATAAATAGAGGTGAGTCACAATGAGAAGAAATCATCCCTCAAAGCTCGAGAATACGTTCGAGTTCTCAACATTCATATTTTTGCTTTTTTTTCTACGGGTTTGCACAAATAAAAGTTCTACAAAAATACTTAGCAACATTTGATTGAAACGAGAAGGAGCAGGAGCTTGCTATGGGAATCTTGAGAAATCTTCTAACTTAGGATACATACAAGTTTCGTTTTACCCTCTCTTTTAATTCTTATTTTGTAATTTTTAGTGAAACATGTTTGGATATTTATTGTTGGATTTCTAGATATGATTGATTGGTATGAGTTTTGCATGTATTTTGGGCTTAATTGTGGATAGAATAAGTTGATATGCATGCATTACTTGAGTAAAATGGACTATATTCTTGTAAAGTGGAAAATGTATTACACTTTGCTCATTTTGTAGGAATTAATCGATATTTGTAGCATTTTAGTGATAAATCGGAGTATTGCGGCAAAGGACCACCAATAATCGAGCTAATGTACGATGTTTGGAGTTGAATCGAGAAGAAGTCGGATGAGCGGGCAAGAAAACGAAAAAGAAAGCGAGAATCAGCGCCTTAGTAGGCGCGGGCAGGCGGGCGTGCGTGAGCACGACCCGTCGTCAACCCAGGAGCAACCAAGTCCTACGGCATGGCGCACAACCTGGATGTGCCAGGACACACGGCCCGTCGTCAACTCAGCGGGAAAAAAGTTCCCTACGGCCTGGCGCATGGGCTGGTCGTGCGTGAAACGCACGCCCCGTCGTCTATGCGGGAAAGAAGGGTTTTGCGATTTTAAATCGGTTTTAACCCAAGGCGTATAAATAGAGACGAGGCGGCCACAAACAAGGACACACCGATATTTTCCTAGAAAGCGAGAGAAAAGAGCAACCTTCTACTTTGGAGGATTCGAGAGATTGATCGAGGTTGCAACCACACGCTGAGGATTGAAGATACATCGAGAGATCATCGACATCCCCGAGTTTTCTCATTCCGTAGTATCTTTTACTTTCGATTAGTTAGATATGAACTTGAATAATTTTTCTATGAATTATTTATTTCCCATGTCTCGGCTAAACACCTTGTGATACCGGGTTTGGGATTAGGTTAATGGATATTTTGTTTGATGTTTAATTGCAATTGAAGTTATTATTTTTAAACCATATTCGAGTACTCTATTTTATTTCTTGTTTTATCAAAAGGCATTTGGTTTCGTTTGTTTTGATGTATTGATTCATAATTCGAGAGATGAGTTTCAATACTAGATCTTGAGTGCTTGACATGAATATTTGCATGATTGAGAAGTCTGTGAATATTTGTGAGGATTAATAATCTTTTGTGCTTTTGGGAGTTGGATATCTTATGTTGAGTAGAGATGCTAGCATAGATAATCCAATCAACGTTTTTATATGCATCTCGAGAGAGAGGGTAAAATACTTTCGTGATTGTCTTATAGGGAAGAATAATAATAACTTTGGTTGTGATTAATCGGATAACAAAAAGGATATTAATCAAAACCATAAACCCCGTAATCCATTCATATCCTTGATCTTTCAATCAACTTTTACTTTGTCTTTTTAGGATAAATTCTTATCTTAGTTTTATAAACCATTCATCAAATTTCGATCGTCTAGATAAAAATAAGACTATTACAATCTCAATACTTGGTGCAATAATTTATTAGTCTCTGTGGATTCGACCTTGCTAACCCTATTCTATAAACTACGGCGTACACTTGCGGTGAAGCTAAAAATAAGACGAACAAGTTTTGGCGCCATTGTCGAGGACTAATTAAATTTTTTAGTACCAATATTGCGATAAATAGAATTATTTTTAATTTAGACATTTTTTCTTTTTATTGTTTGTTTAATTCTACTCCCTCTTTGTGTTTGACTTGTGTCTTGTAGTTGGTTCAAGTATTGCATGAACACTCACTCGAAGCAAAGAGAATTAGCACCGTTCATTCCGGAGGTTGAGGCTTTTGCTAGGCGAACTAGTGCGGCTACTAAACGAAAGCGAAAACAAAGCAAGATCATACTATGAGGATGTGGAAGATAACAACGGAGGTAATAATGGAGGCATTAACGGAGGTAACAACGGGATCAACAGGGTCATTAATGAGTTACGATACCAGAGGTCCCGGCGATCAACGCGAAGAAGCGATTCGCGATTATATTCGCCACGGACAAATCGCAACTATGGTGGAATTGTCAATATCGATTAATGCGAACAATTTTAAGCTAAAGCCAAAGACACTAATTTCAATGGTCAAGCGAGAATCGGCTTTGGGGGTTTTCCATCCGAGGATCCCAACTCTCATCTTGCGAATTTCATGCAAATTTGCAACACAATCAAGATGAATGGGTGGCTGGTGATGCTATACGTTTGTGCACTGTTCTCTTTCTCTTTAAGGGATAAGGCTAGAAAGCGGCTAAGCACGTTAACTCGAAGGAGTGTGAACACTTGGGATGAGTTGATTGAAGTTCTGTTTAAATTCTTTCCACCAAGTAAGACACTGCGGCTTAAGAGTGAGATCACGCAGATTCGGCCGTTTGACTCGAACCACTTTGTATGAGGCCTGGCGAGATTCTCAGGATTTATTGAGGAGGTGTCCGCAACATGGGTTTCGAAGAGGATCAACATCTTTGCTTCTTTTATAACGGGTTGATGGGACAGACTAGGTCATTTTGGATGCCGCGGCGGAGAGGCGCTTTACTAGCTAAATTTCCACAAGATGCATTCAACTTGTTGGAAGAGATGGCAATGAATAGCTATCATTGGCCCTTCGAGAGGACTAATGTGAAAAGGGTAGCGAAGTTTCGGTTCGGACCCAATTAAGGCATTGACAAGAGCCTGAGATGCTGCGTTGACAAATCGAGTTGAGTGTATTGATGAAGGGGATGAAGGAAACACGGGTGCGAATAATGGGGGAGTTCTTCTAGATCCCATGGAGGAAGCAAATTATGTCAATAATCGAATTTCAACAATTACGAGAACAATCGAATCCTACTCATTACCATCCGGGTTTGAGAAATCATGAAAACTTCTCCTATGCAAATACGAAGAATGTGATGCAACCACCACCGGGTTTAGAGTGACAAATGGTGTTATTAATTACGGGCTAAGCCATCTATGGAGGGACGTCCTCACCGCATTTATGAATGATAAGAGGAATCGATTTAGTAAGGATGAGGCGAAGTGGATAAGATTGAGAATCATGTCACACAATTGGCTAACACCATGGGGTCCCAAATGAAAAATCTTGAAACCCAGTTGGCCAATTAGCTACGATTGTAGGTGGGCAACATCGAAAGGCGGTTTCAAGTAACACCGAGGTAAATCCGAAGAAAGCGATTGTAAAGTCATTCGCCCGAGGAGTGGAATGGAATACGAGGGGCCAAAAATACCGGAAAACACGAGAAAATACGCAAGGACGCACGACCGTGTGCTACCACCGCAGGCAGGGGCGTGCGTACGAAAGACGATGAGTTATTAGTCCGGGAGATGCGGAAACGGAAGCAAATGGCAATCTTGAGGCCGAGGAAGGAGTTGAGGTCATATTGATGAGCAAAAAGGGCCGAGAAGCTTAAATCTTCTTCTAACTCGATTTTTCTAAGTTTACTACTCCCCTTCCTTTTCCCCAACGATTTCAAAAGAAAAAGTTAGATGCGCAATTTGCAAACTTCTTGGATATATTTAAGAAAATGCATATTAACATACCTTTTTGCGGACGCATTGGAGCGGATGCCCAATTATACTAAAGTTTTAAAGGATGTTATGTCTAAGAAGAGGAAGATGATTAGTTTCGAGGCGATCAATCTAACGAGAGGAATGAAGTGCCATAATTCGAGAAAACTACCTTAAATCGAAAGATCTTGGGAGTTTCACTATCCTCTTGTGCAATTGGTGGTGTTTTCTTTAATAAAGCACTTTGTGATTTAGGAGCAAGTATTGACTTGATGCCCTTGTCCATTTTCAGGAAACTTGGATTGGGAGAGGTGAAGGCATCTCACGGTCACTTTGCAACTTGCGGATCCATCACTCACTTATCCAAAGGGAATCATCGAGGATGTGCTCGTGAGAGTAGATAAATTCATATTCTCTGTGGATTTATTAGTTCTACATATGGAGGAAGATCGCGCCGTTCCTTTGATACTTGGGCGTCCATTCTGGCTCAAGGGAAGGCCTTGATAGACGTACAAAAGGGGAGCTCACATTACGGGTTAATGATGAGCATGTGTTATTTTCTATCTATAAGGCGATGTAATTCCATAATAGTGTTGAGAATTGTAATTTCATAGACGTAGTTGAGTCTTGCATTGATAATTACGAAGATCATACATTGTCTAAGGATAATTTAGAGTTTGGTTTAACACATTCGTGTTCGGCGTCAAGTGTAATGCTTGATTTCAATAATCAAGACTTGTATGACTATGTTTGTGCTTTAGATAATATGCAGGAGCTCTACGAGAAGCGCGAGAGGTGAAAACACGAAGAAAAATATGTGAGACTCAAGTGCAGCAGGGCGTATGACCCGTTAGTTGGAGCACGTCCAGGTCGTGCACGAGGCCGGCTACTACTGAAAAACCTGAAGAACGCACGACTCGTGCGTCGAGCACGACCAGGTTGTGCGTGGTCAAGAGACCCATGTGGGTGAAGGGCGCACGATTCGTGCGCTGAGCATGGGCAGCCCATGTATGAGTCTCGAAGCACCCAATTCGAACCTTAACTCAATCCATTACCCGAGCATCTCAAATACGCATTACTTGGAGCAAACAACATGAATTCGGTAATCATATCATCCCTTTTAACTTTAGCTCAACTCGATAAATTGCTTAGGGTGTTGACAAAACATAAATCTACGATAGGTTGGTCGATATTTGATTTAAAAGGCATAAGTCCATCGATTGTCATGCATAAAATTCGTATAGAAGATGTTTATAAACCTTGATCGAGAACCAAAGACGATTGAACCCTATAATGCAAAAGGTTGTTAGGAAGGAAGTTTTAAAATGGTTAGATCTTTGGAATTGTGTATGCTATTTCGATAGTTCTTGTGTGAGTCCGGTGCAAGTGGTACCAATGAAAGGAGGGATGACTCGTAGTAAGGAATGAAAACGATGAATTGATGCTACTAGGATAGTTCTTGGGTGGCGTATATGCATTGATTATAGAAACTTAAATGATGCCACTCGTTAAGATCACTTTCCTCTCCCCTTTATTGATATGATGTTAGATCGCTTGGCGGGATTTGATTATTCTTGTTTTCTTGATGGTTATTCGGGTACAACCAGATCAAGATTGCATCGAAAGACCTAGAGAAAATGACATTTACATGTACCTATGGTTTGTTTACATTCATGAGAATGCCATTCGGACTATATAATGCACCCGCGACTTTTCAGTGATGTATGATGGCTATATTTCATGATTTTATTGAGAATATAATGGAGGTTTTTATGGATGATTTTTACGTATTTGGAGATTTTTTTATCGTTTGTCTTGATAATCTTTCTCTAGTTTTCTGAGAGATGTGAGGAAACTAACCTTGTTTTGAATTGGGAGAAGTGCCATTTTATGGTACGAGATGGCATTGTATTAGGCCACCGAGTTTCTTCTGCAGGTTTAGAAGTGGACAGAGCGAAGATTGTAGCAATTGAGAAACTCCCACCTCCAACAAATGAGAAGGCAATCAGAAGCTTCTTGGGGCACGTCGGATTCTATAGAAGGTTCATTCGTGACTTTTCTAAAATCACCAAACCTTTGAGTCATTTATTAGAAAAAGATACTGCTTTTAATTTTTCCGATGATTGTTTGCAGGCATTCGAGATTTTGAAGAAGGCGTTGGTGATAGCACCCATTCTAGTAGTTTTGGATTGAGTCGCCCCTTCAATGGCGATGTGTGATGATAGTGATTTGAAGTTGGGGCGGTTTATTATGCTAGCGAGAACATTAGATAGTGCCTTGACAAAATTACACCACCACCGAGAAGAAAATGTTGGCAATTGTTTTTACATTCGATAAGTTCCCATCTTACTTGATTGGAACAAATACGATAGTCCAAACAGACCATACGGTGATTAAGTATCTATTCGACAAGAAAGATGCCAAACCGAGACCGATTCGGTGGATTTTATTGTTGCAAGAATTCGATGTGGAGATCGAGATAGAAAGGGTTGTGATATTGTGGTAGCGGACCACTTGTCCAGACCGAGTACAAAAAGGAGGAGGAGAAAGAGGGTACGGATGTAATCAAAGGAGGAGTTCCCGATGAACATCTTTTGCTATTACAGGCTAAATTCCCATGGTACGCTTGAGATTTTGTGAATTATTTAGTAGTGGGAGTCATGCCTCCAGGATTTATCCTCTTATCAAAAGAAGAAGTTTCTCCACGACGTCAAGTTCTATATGTGGGACGACCCCCTTGCTCTTTAAGAGGTGCGCTGTGAGACATGATCATCGGAAGATGTGTGCCTCAGAGAAGAGTGGGAGGAGTTCTACAACGATGTCATTCTTCACCTTCCGGGGACACTTCGGTCCGACACGCACGGCGGCAATGGTATTGCGAGTGGGTTATCCGGCCTACTTTGTATAATGATTGTTATTTGTATGTGCATCGGTGTGATAGGTGCGGTGGATGGGGAACATTTCTAGGCGACATGAGATGCCTATAACCAATGTGATGGAAGTCGAGCTTTTTGATGTGTGGGGATTGACTTCATGGGTCCCTTTCCATCTTCTCGGGCTATCAAGTATATTCTACTTGCGGTGGAGTATGTATCTCAATGGGTTGAGGTGATTTCTGTCACAAACGAATGATGCGCAAGTAGTGATGCGGTTCTTAAAGAAAAATATATTCACTCGGTTTGGAACCCGAGAGCTTTGATTAGCGATGGGGGTCACACTTTGTGAATAAATTGATGAGCAATCTACTTGCAAAGTATGGGTTAGGCATAAAGTGGCATTAGCGTACCATCCGCAAGCAAGCGGGAAAGCCGAGGCAATCGCGAGATCAAGCAAATCCTAGAAAAGATAGTGATGTAAATCACAAGGATTAGGCTATGAAGTTAGACAATGTGTTATGGGCATACCGGACTGCATTTAAGACACCGTTGGGCACATCGCCTTATCAATTGGTATTCGGGAAATCGTGTCACTTGCTCGTGGAATTAGAGCACAAGGCGTTTTGGGCTATAAAGAAGTTGAATTTTGACTTTAAAAAAGCGGCGGGTGAAAAGAGGCTATTGCATTTGAATGAGATGGAAGAGTTCCGAGATGAAGCATACGAGAATTCCCGAATTTACAAGGAGCGCACCAAGAGATGGCATGATCGGATGATTAAGAAAAGAGAGTTTTTACCAGGTGAATAAGTTCTCTTGTACAACTCGTGTCTTAAACTCTTTCCCGTAAAACTCAAGTCTCGGTGGTCGGGGCCGTTTGTAGTTAAGAAAGTATTAAATCCTCCGGGAATAGTGGAATTGTTGACCGAGATGGGGAGGCGTTTATGGTGAATGGCACGAGGATTAAGCACTACTTTCATAGAGATCAAAAGGAAGAGATGACGGCCTCACCTTGCGGGAACCGTGATCGAGTTATACGGCGTCAAGCTATAGACGTTAAATTTAGCGCTTGTTGGGAGGCAACCCAATGGTTTGTTGTATAATTTTTCGCTTTTTCCCTTTATTAGTTAGGATTTATTTGCTTTTCTTTAAAAAAATGAAAACTTTGGATTTTGGTATGGCAACACGCACGGGAAGGGTGTGCGCCATGCGCCTGGCCCGCGGCGTGATTTGCGGGTCTGAAGTGAAGCTACGACATGCCTTACAGGCAGCCCGTCTGCGAGGCGCATGGTCCGTGCGTCTGTCGGCTAAAAACGTTAAGAAGGTCGAAGGTCGCAAGCAGCAGTATAACTTTCACTTTTAAAAACTTTCTTGCGCCCTAATTCGAAAAAAGCTCTCACCCCTCCTCATAATTTTGACTCCTCCACTTAATTTTCACTACAAAACTCGCATCCCACACTAACCACACACGAATTGAGCCCACACAATTGCTTTAGGTTGAGATTTTGGTTGAAGGAAGCACCTAGGGTTTCAAATTCGCCCCTTTGCTAATTTTCAAGAATTCAGTAAGAACTTCAAGTTTTTGTTCGAATTCCTTGTAAATTATGGATTAGGGTTTATATGTGGTGCATGTTTTGATGAATTGGCCATGTCTTACTTGAATTATTCTATGAGGCATATTATCGAACACCTTGTGGGCTTGTTGAATTGAGGCATATTTGGGTGATTTGATGATGAATCTTGCATGAGCTTGCATGTTTAGGGTGTTAGTGGCTATGATTCTCTGCAATTGTCTTGTTGTTTAGGCTTGGGAGCTTAATTGTTGATTAAAATTGTGGGAAGAGACATTATGCCTTAGATGAATTGTTTGGCTTGAATTCATCTTGTTGTTGTTATACTTGGCATGTTCGAGAATCTCACATTTGTTTTGCTAGGTCTGACTTGAACTTATGGCGAAGCAGAAGAAACCAACAGGGTAGGGGAGATGCCCGCCGGGGGGCGCGGCCGCACCACCACGAGAAGTGCATCCGGATAGCCCCGAGGCTTACGGAGTTCTTCTTGCGAGGACAATGACTTGGAGCGATGGAATAGGTTGGTCACCCGACCAATGGCACCGACGTGGTATGCCGATGACGAGTGTACCCAAACCCTTGGGATACATGATGATGATGGCCGTTATTTGATAGAGTTGGGTGGACGCTTGCATGCGAGGGAAGTGGCCGACATATAAGAAAATCGCGCTCGAGTTCCTCAAAGACACTTGATATCTGACGGAGAGGAAATTACGATCCCGTTGAGGTGCGTTTTCGGGCAACGAGCGAGGCGCTTATCTATCACCCAACTCAATGCCATTTTCGGGTGCCCTCACCGACGCCCCTTACAAAAATGCGGAGCGCTATGCTTGATATGAATTCTCGGCGATTATTGGTCGAATCTGGGAGGCAGGCCCCATGCTCTACGAGGCACGGCGGCTAAAGCATCATCGCTCCGGAATCCGGTTTTGAGATATATTGAAGGTCACGGCTCACTCTGTCTTTGCCCGGCACAATAATGGGGTATGCAGAATCGGGAGCTTTATCTATTGTGGTGTATGCTAACCCATACCCCCTACAACACGGGCCCATTTTGCGAAACATCTTTGAATTTGTAGTCAAGCAAACCTTGGTTGTATGATTTTGATTGGAGGGATGATCACTCTTATTGCTCGACATTTCAATGTTGATTTGAGAGGCTTAGAGCCAATTGAAAGCGATAGGGAAGATCAACATGGCGGCTCTACGCCAAATGAAAATTATTACGGAAGAAGAGGACATGCATCTCTTCCAACAAAGGGTCGGAACCGCCTTCCCACTTCCTAACCCGCCACTCACGATCGTAGCTAATATGAATGATCGAGGCCAATTAGTTGATGAACTCGCGGCGCATACGAGTTATGGAGGGTGAAGGGTCGCGGGTTGGTTGATGAGGATGATTTGCGATTGAGGCGATGGAATATGAGACAAGAAAGGGGTTTTGAGCAAGGGTTCAGCCGAGGATGCAGACATACACGAGAGCTATCACAAGGTGAGTAAGCGCGGGGCCAAATTACCATAATGACATTATTTGCTCTTGAGAGAGCATGCGGCAAAGAGGATGACTTCCGGCATCACCGGGACGAGTTCCGTACTTTCGTGACGAGAACAAGAGCAAAAGGCACATGGCGCGTAAAACAGAGGGACTGGAGATGATGCGGATGATGCATCGATACATATGTGGCACATCTCCCAGGGCCACTTTCCGCCGCCACCCCGATGAGTCAGTCTATTCCACACTTTTCTTTGAAATTCTATCTTCTCTTTTGTGCGATATAATTCCATTCAAGTTTGGGAGGAGAGATAGTTGTTTTGATTTGAAGGGTGTGGTGAAAAAAAAATTATATATTTTGCATTCATATAGTTGCATTTAGAGCATGTAGGTTGCATTGCATTAGACGCATGTTTTCGGTTTATCACGTTTATTACTTTAGCATCACGTTTATTGCTTTAGCACATTTATTGTTTTATTAGGGCTTTAGGGAGTGAGTTGACCCTTTTGTGGTGTTTATTGTGACCTTGGGAGCATCTTTGAAACTTGATTTGTGTTGTTTTGAATTGGGTGTTGAGTGTGAGTTGATCGTATTGAGAATAGATGATATGGAGCATGTGAATATTGAGAACATGGTTTTTATGCTTTGAATTACGCAATTGCAAGCCTGTGAGCTTTGAGCCTTTTCGCTTTCATATTATGCGGTCTTGTTTGTTGATTGAGTGTGTCATTCATGTTGATTTGAATTCTAGAACTTGGTGCAGTATCTCTGTCAAAGCCACATGTTGTATGCGATTTATAAAAATGATTTAAGGCCATTATTGTTAAGCCTTTCAAGCCTTTTGCCTACCCAATGACATTGAATTTCCCTAGTTAGCCAATTTGAGCATGTTGCCTAATTTTTGATAGCCACATTTCAAGCCTTAACTTGATATATATGTTACCCTAGACTTGAGCGTATAGCATTGAGTAAGGGGATTGAATAAGGTTGAATGGTAGGATGTCGGGAATTTAGATAATTGTGCAAGTGTTAGTTGATGGGAATGAAAGAAGAAAGAAAATGAGAAAAAAGAGGATGAATACTCACAAAAGAGTCGGAAAAAAAAACCGACTTTATAAGTGAGTTGGCTTTGAATGAACTTGTAGGTGGGATTGGTGATGTGAGGCGAAATAAAGTGGATTCAATAAAACAAAGGAAAAAGGGAAGAAAAGAAATATGAAGAGTGATAAGAACGAGAGGTGATTGGGGTAGCATATTAGGTTTGAATGAAAACAATTGATTGAATGAAAAATGTGCTTACAGTCTATACGCTTGAGTTTGAGTCTTTTTCCATATCTCCCTACCCTAACCAAAGAGCCTTTATTACAACCAAAAGAAAAAGTCATTTTTGATTTATGAATCGCATACATTCGAGTGGCGGAGATGTGAGACGATTTGCAAGCCTATGCTAATTTTTCAACATTGATATGATTTGAGCGAAAATACGTCCCTTATTATTCTTGAGATGAGAGTATACACTTGATTTATGAGAGTCGTGATTTGAAGCATTTGCCGTGGTTTTAATTGACTTGTGCTATGTTTGATTTATTGCTTGCGTCTATGGATAAATGACATGAATTTTATGTGTTGTTCTTGATTTTCCTTGCATTACTCCCATTTGTGTTTTGTCTTGTTTATAAAGCGTTGGCCGGGACTATCAACAGTTTAAGTATGGAGGTTTGATTGGTATGAGTTTTGCTTGTATTTTGGGCTTAATTGTGGATAGAATAAGTTGATATGCATGCATTACTTGAGTAAAATGGGCTATATTATTGTAAAGTGGAAAAGGTATTACGTTTTGCTCATTTTGTAGGAATTAATCGATATTTGTAGTATTTTGGTGACAAATCGAGTATTGCGGTAAAGGACCGCCAATAATCGAGCTAATGTATGATTTTGGAGTTGAATCGAGAGGAAGTCAAACGAACCGGGCAAGAAACAGAAAAGATCTGGCAGAATCGGCCTTAGGAGCGGCCAAGTCTGCGGCATGGCGCACGGGCGGCGCGTGCGTCGCGTAGCACGGCCCGTCGTCAACTCAACCAGGAAGCAGCCAAGTCCTACGGCATGGCGCACGACCTGGTCGTGCGGAGATGCACGACCGTGCGTCAACTCGGCGGGAAAAAAGTGCCTCGGCTTTGACGCATGGGTTGGTCGTGCGTGAAGCGTACATCCCGTGTGTGCGTGCGGAAAGCGGGGTTTTGACGATTTAAAATCAGGTTTTGACCCAACGGGCGTATAAATAGAGACGAGGCGGCCACAAACGAGGACACACGATATTTGCCCTAGAAAGTAGAGAAAAGAGCAACTTTCTCTTTGGAGGATTCGAGAGATTGACCGAGGTCACAACCACACGCTTGAGGATTGAAGATAGATCGAGAACAACATCCCTAAGTTTTCTCATTCCATAGTATCTTTTACTTTTGATTAGTTAGATAAGAACTTGAATAATTTGTCTATGAATTATTTATTTCCCATGTCGGCTAAACACATTGTGATTCGGATTTGGGATTAGGTTAATGGATATTTTGTTTGATGTTTAATTGCAATTGAAGTTATTATTTTCAAACCCTATTCGAGTACTCTATTTTATTTCTTGTTTTATCAAAAGTCCTTTGGTTTAGCTTGTTTTGATGTATTGATTCATATTCGAGATATGAGTTTCAATACTAGATCTTGAGTACTTGACATGAATATTTGCATGATTGAGAAATGCTGTGAATATTTGTGAGGATTAATAATCTTTTGTGCTTTTGGGAGTTGGATATCTTATGTTGAGTAGAGATCTTAGCATAGATAATTCAATCAACGTTTTTATATACATCTCGAGAGAGAGGGTAAAATACTTTCGTGATTGTCTTATAGGAAAGAATAATAATAACTTTGGTTGTGATTAATCGGATAACAAAGGGATATTAATCGAAACCATAACCCTGGAATCCATTCATCTCCTTGATCTTTCAAGTCAACTTTTACTTTGTCTTTTTAGGATAAATTCTTGTCTTAGTTTTATAAACCATTCATCAAATTCCAATCGTCTAGATAAAAATAAGACTATTACAATCTCAATACTTAGTACATTAATTTATTAGTCTCTGTGAATTCGACCTTGCTAACTCTATTCTATAAACTACACCGTACACTTGCGGTGAAGCTAAAAATAAGGCGAACAATGATCACGAGCTAAAATCTCCATTTCAAGAGGATGATGTAACTTAACTGAATCTTATATTTTGATGCATTAATCACCCATGTTTCTATTAGTTGATCTATTTATATACTATTTATCTTAATGTATTCTAAATTCTTTGGATCAATAATTTGGATTATTTAGTGTATACATTTATCATTCAAAAGAGATAATTCGATACATAGCCTTAAAATAGTATAATTTAGGATTTCATATAGTTGGAAAACATATATTTTCTTTGAAATCTTTTGCATGAATTCATTGATCTTTATAAGACTTTGTTTGTGATTTTTATAGACATATCAAGATCCAAAGTTAGATCTTTAATCATTCATTATTCGAAAGAAAAGGTTGATTTTCACTAATGAACAATTGATAGATTGAGTTGAAAAATATAAGATGCAATTAAGTGAATCATTCCTCTAGAATTTTTTATTATTGAATATTTGATGTATTGTTCAAGCTAATTTTTTTCTAAATTTGGTGTTAATTTGTATACTTGTTCTTTATTTCAAACACCTCAATTCATTTATTCGAACTTCTAGATAAAATTAAGCTATTTTACTTAAAATACTTAGAGATCATATTTGATATCATTCCTCGTGGATACCACAACCCAATTTTAAATAGTATATTAAAACTTGACAACGTACACTGCGGTAAAACTTTCACGAACACCGAGTCGATCCAAACTTTAGCATGTTTGTCATATATTTGTTTAATTTTATATGAGCTCGAGCGAGCTCTCTTGATTTTAAAATATTTGTTCATGTTCGTTTGGTAAAATTTAGTGTTGTTCACGAACATATTCATGAATGTGTTTGTATTCTAGTTCGTATTTATTCCGTGTTCATGAACAATGAATAATTTTGTTCGCGAACAATAAACAAACAAACAAAACAAATTACCTTTGACAAGTTCGTGTTCGTTACATGTTCATGAACAAATTATACTTTAATTCATATGTTGATTATAAATTTTTAATACTATAACTTTAAATCTTTTTATATTATATAAAATTATAAATTATATAATTTACAATACTATTAAAGTTATATATGTTTAACTTTGAATAATTATTTTTAATTTATATGTAAAATTGCAATTTGAAAATTAAGCTACATGAGTTTGTTCATGAATATTTTATAAACGAACACTAAACAAGTCATTTCACGAGCTATTAATGAATGAGTGTACAATTGTTCAAGCTTTGTTCATTTATTAGACGAGCTCTATAATTTATTCATTATATGATTGTTAACTAATAAATGAACATAAACGAATACTACCGAACTTGTTCACGAATTGTTTGTCAACTTGATCATTTGACCTTACCATAAGCCGCAATCATGCGAAGACCCCAATAGCCCAACAAATTTACTATCGATTGTAAAGAAAAGAACAAGGCCCAAGAGGCTCAAATCTTATCCAAAGCCCGTGAGGCCGAACTCTTGATTATAGCCTCATTCATCTCATTTGATCACTACAAACAAATGTAGGAATTGCAACGAAATATTTGCGGCAAATACTAATATTCGTTGCTAAAGTTGAACATTAGCCACGAATATTATAAAAATTGTACAAAGTGTGGGCGTTTCTATAAGTCCAAGTGGCTACGATAATCTTGAGGGGGTGAATAGATTATGCCCATTTTCTCGATTATACCATTTTTTCGAATGTAATAAGCCAAGACAAGAATGAAAGTGCGGAAGTAAAACACGTTGATTTATAAAGGTTCAACCTACCTAGGGCCTAATCATCTACCACCCCAAGTATCTCCAGGATGGATTTCAAAAAAGAAAAAGATTTTATTAATTACCACAATGAATACAACATCACCTTACAACACCTCTTTGGAGATTACCACAATCTCCTTGAAGATTACCACAATCTTCTACGGCACCTTGTGAAGATTACCACAATCTTCGACCTTGAAGAACACCAAATTCTTCAACACCTCAAAGAGCACCAAACTCTTCAATAAGAAGATTACCACAATCTTCTAATACCTAAGATCACCCAAGTGTGTTCTTACCACAAGAACACTCACAAGGATATCTTGTGTTGAATGATGACCACAAATTCAAGATTACAACTCGATAATGAATTATATAATTTTGAGTGCAAGTGTAATCAAGAATAAAGATTAGACCTCAAGATGTGAAAGTGTAAAACCTTAGGCTATTACAACAAGAATATTGAAATATAAGAACAAAAGTTTTTGCTTGAATATATCTTGTTGTGTTGTAGTATTCTCTCTTGTTGTGTTGCTTCAATTCTTCATCTATTTATAGGCCTCTCTAGGAGATTGAAATGTAAAAAATTGCAAGACAAATGAAGAATATAGCTATTAGAAATCAATCCCACAAATTATGGAAAAGTTGTTTGTTGCACAACGGTTAGAATTTCTTTGTCAAAAGCAGTATGGCGACCGGTCGCACTCTAATCTGAGAATTAAAGATTACATAGCAAAAATCAACATAGGGGACCGGTCCGGGGGTTGGATCGGTCGACATGGGGTCCAACCGGTCGCCTACCATTGGGACCGGTCCCCCTGTCCCAAAATGTGTAATGAGGGAAGTTCATGTCTGCTGCTCGGACACCGGTCGCCCTTTGCGCATGACCGGTCGACCTCCGATAAAATTTCAAACATCTCGTTTCTATTTTGGAAATCATCTTTGAGACACGGGTTGCCCTATAGGGTGACCGATTGAACACGAGACAGAAGTGTTGTCCAATTTTTATCGAAAATAAACTTCAAGAAATACTCCGAAAAATTAGTAAAAATATTTTATAACGATCGAAAGTATCTGGACAACATTTAGAAATATTGTTTTGGTGTAAAAACTCATTAACACAAAATCATCAAAAGTGTTGTCCATTTTTGTCGAAAATAAACTTGAAGACATACTCAGAAAAATTAGTAAAAACATTTTAAATCATTTAGGAGTATTTGGACAATATTTAAAAACATTGTTTTGGTGTAAAAATAAAATCATCAAAATCATGATAAAAATATTTATCTAACAAACTCCCCTTTTTGATGATTACAAACCAAAACAATTTAAAGGGTCGATTTTGAAAACAAAACAATTTTCCGGTTAAAAATAAATTATCCGTTGAGAGCGACAACATTCCACGCATAATAATCACAAGGATGGGAGTAGAGATATTCAAAAAATATTTTGCAAAAGCTCCCCTATCAACATGCACAACAAGAGTAATATAGAAGCAATTAATCAAAAGCTAAAAGCTCGGCTTTTACATATTGAGCTTAAGTATCAATAGCTTATAAGCTCCCCCTGTCGTGAAATATCATTAGACATGAATATAAGTCCATAACACATCCAATGGACTAAGTGTGATCTACAACTTTTGGCTTTTAATAGCCCAGACTTATAGCTTCTTTCGCGAGCTTATTTTAGCTTCTTTAAGCTAAAGTGCTTATTTCTATTTCTCCCCTTTGGAATCATCAAAAAGAATGTTAGCACGATAAAAACATCTTATATCCATATCAAAGTGCGTAATTTTAACCGATTTATCGAGCTATTGAACATTAAGCTTAAAATTCCAAAAGTTATGGGAAGAGTTGATCATATGACTTGTAAAAGCTCATAAAATCTCAAAACATGATTTCTATAAATATATAAGACATTTGAAATTGAGAGAATCATGTAGGTGATGAATTTTGCATTGAAACGTTTTATCGAACACTTGGCGGGCGTCAAATAATAAAGAAGATGTATATAGCCCTTGTAAAATTAACCAGGCCAAATTTTTCATCACCAAAAGCAATTTTACAAATATCATCCAACAACAATCATCATGCCCAACACAAATATATAAGAATTCCAACAAATCATTAAAGATGAAGCACATTCTCAAGGGTTCAACCCAATTGGGATAAAGAAGAAGAATTCTTACCAAGTAATCGGAGATGTCGGGTATCATGGATGATATACCAATAGCATAAACTCAAAAATATATAATTTACAAGAAAGAAATTATTTTGAGTGAATTGTGTGTGAAATTTGCAAAGGGTGCGAAAATAGTGAAAGCCGAGTGAAATAACAAAGTCGAGGAAAAAATACATTTAAACTCGAAATTGCTCTAGCGACCGGTCAAGGGGGTCGACCGGTCCAGTGTAGTTCGACCGGTCCCCCTCCCTCAAACCGGTCCCTCGGAGCTCTTTTTGGTTCTGTTGAATTTTGATCCAAAAAATCCGATTTTCACCCCTAAGTTTTAAAAACATACGAAATGCAAACATAGAACTCATTCAATATACATTATATCTAAACAAGCTCGGAATGAGGTAAAAGACTCGTGATTAACGATTAAAAACAAATGTCCGCGAGTTATCCTTGAGACGGAATTAAAAACATCTCAATTATTCGTTAAGAAACACAATCCCTTAGAAAAAGATATCGAATCTCAATATGTTTAGTTCGGTTATGAAGAACCGTATTTTGAGATATAATTTTCATAGGACTTGTTATCCCGCGAAAAATAAGAATGTTTTAAAACTTTGGATAAAACAAGCCATAAGTGGAAGTGCCTTTCAAATATTTGAAAATTTCTTTTAACGGCACTTTAGTGAGATTCGTTAGGATAGTTTTGAAGTCGAGCATATAAAAATAAGGCATAAAAATGTCAGTCTATCATGCGAATAAGAAACGATAATGAATATACCTCGGATTTGTTTGTCAACCGAAATGCTTTTCTCAAACTTTGTCAATCTTGATATTGGTTGCCATAGGAGTAGAGATGGTTCTTCTTTCTTCAATGTCTAACTTCTTCAAAAATTCTTTTGTATATTTGATTGTGAAATATAGATACCTTCTTGGCATTGCTTAATTTAAAGTCGAGGAAGAAGTTGAGCTCCTCCATCATGCTCATCTCAAGTTCACCTTGCATCAACTTAGAGAATTTCTTGCCTTGTTTTGAACAATATTGCCTTGGTCATCAAGCTTGTTCGAAAATACAAAAAAAAATCCTGCAAAATCTTAATAAGATATCTTGCACAAGAGCATAGTAATATAGACACTATATAGCAAGTAACACATACTATGCTTAAAAAAATCATCAAGAGTTTAATACAACATGTAGGTTCAAATATGCTTATAGTAAGCTATATAAGGTTTCTTTTGAAATTTGAAAATCCGAGAGCATATAGTTGAGACCTCATTAAAAAAAGTATTTGAACAAGAGTTTTGACAAAGCAAACAAGAGTAAGGACATGAATATGTGCAATCAAATGAATAATTTTGAGAGGAGGATAAAAATCGAATGTTTTATCAAAACAAATACAATCATTGACAAGTCTCGGATAAAACAAGCTTTATCGAATAGTGCCTTTCAAAAATTAAAAATCCTTTTAGTGGCACTTATGAGATACTTTGAAATTTCTTGAAAAAATGAGCACATAGGCATACGGCTTGAAGAGTATCGAGTCTAAGAAATTGAGAATAACACAAGTGAGCGTACCTCGATAGTTTATGATCCTCTCTTCACAAATTATGAGTAGAAAACCATTGATGAAGATATATATGTCCTACACAATTCTTAGAAAGAGTTTTCGCACAAAACATAATGATACAAGTGTAGGCTAAAGCAAAGAGATGTTGCAAGTATGCTTGTGCTATATAAATCCGTAAGGGACAATGAACATATAAGTTCTTGTAAATGCACAAGAGTTTAGACAAGCAATGTACAAGGTCTTCTTTTCAAAAGAGTTAAGAAAATAAGAGTATTTAGTGAAGATCTCAAATTTTTATGAAAATTATTTGGAAAAATCATTGTGACAATTAAAGCAAAAATACAAGCATACATAGTAATAAAACATAATGCGTATTTAAATAATGAGATACGGTTTACCAATTTCGCCATTTACGGGTTATGTCCCTTTTTGTTGGTAGTATCTTCCTCTTGGGAAATTATCTTGTTGATGATGTCTTCTCCAATTTTGTCAATTCCAAGGATTGTGTCCTTCCCATTTTTGATCATAGTTTCTTCTTGGAATTTGACTTTGTTGATAATATCTTCTTCCTTGATCAAGTGGCGAAAATGTTTGTTGTCGATTTGACAATTTGAATTTTCTTTGATTTTGTTGCGCCAAGTACCTATCATAAAATTTTCTTGTGGTACCCTTAAGTATTTGGGTCCTTTGGGTTTAGTATTGAGACTTTTAGGTCTCCAATAATAATTTGAGTTATTTCTAGCCCGACAAGTATTAGTCTGTGTGACCCTTTTTACCACAATAAAAGCAAGTAATTATTCTAGAAGTATAATGACCACCATGCATAGAGACTTGGCTTCTTTTCTTATTATCAATAACGTTGGGCTTATAACCAAGTCCTAGTTTCAAATTATCACAATGATGAACATCAAGAATTTTGCTCATTTTATTGGTACTCAAATTAAACTTAGTCAAATCATTTTTCATGCAATTAATATCCTTCACAAGAGATTCATTATCCTTTTCAAGGTTTCTAACTTTATCAAGTGTAGTAGTGTGAGCACATGAAAGTGATTCATAGGAAGTAAATAAGCTATCCTTATCATTTTTTAAAATATTGAATTCTTTTTTCAAATTTTTGTATTTAAAAAGTAAGCTTTGGAATTCATTTTGAAGCTCATCAAAATCATTTTGCAAATCATTAAAAGAGGTAGAAGAGTTAGAGCGTACCTCATTGTCTTCGTTGATGCCCATTAAACATTGCTCGGCTTCTTCATTATCGGAAGTTGTAAGAAGCACATCCCATGTTGTTGGATTTGATGTTGTATCCATTTGAGAGGTAAATTCTTTTGAATTGCTCCTTTCATTTTCATATACTTCATAGATAGCTTCTAATTTTTCCCATGCTTCGTATGCCGATCGTATTCCTCGAATATGACCGTATTAAGTGAACAATGAAGAATATTTAGAGATTTACCATTTAAGGAGAGAATTTCCTTGTCTTCGTCATTGAGCTCCTTGAGGATTTTGAGGTGTAAGTTTTGTCTTTCATCGGGATGGATTCTCCATTTATAACCATGTTCCAAATATCGAACCCGCAACTTTGTAAATAGCATTCCATTCTTTCCTTCCAAAATGCATAATTTTTGGAATCAAATAGTAATGGCTTGTTGGTGGAGGAGACGGTGGTGAGGTAGACTTCGTTCGTAGCCAATGTTCGTTCCTCTTTACTCGCGATGTGGAACGAGCTTGCCAAAGAGTTTGGCTCACGATACCACTTGTAAGTCCAAGTGGCTACGATAATCTAGAGGGGTGAATAGATTATGCCCATTTTTCGATTATGCCCTCTTTTTCGAATGTAATAAGCCAAGACGGGGAATGAAAGTGCGGGGAGTAAACAACACGGGTCGATTTATAGAGGTTCAACCCACCTAGGGCCTAATCCTCTACCACCCCAAAGATATCTCGGGATGGATTTCAAAAAGAAAAAGATTTTATTAATTACCACAATTAATACAACATCACCTTACAACACATCTTTGGAGATTACCACAATCTCCTTGAAGATTACCACAATCTTCTACGGCACCTTGTGAAGATTACAACAATCTTCGACCTTGAAGAACACCAAATTCTACACCTCAAAGAGCACCAAACTCTTCAATAAGAAGATTACCACAATCTTCTAACACCTAAGACCACCCAAGTGTGTTCTTACCACAAGAACACTCACAAGGATATCTTGTGTTGAATGATGACCACAAATTCAAGATTACAACTCGATAATGAATTATATAATTTTGAGTGCAAGTGTAATCAAGAATAAAGCCTAGACCTCAAGATGTGAAAGTGTAAGACCTTACGCTATTACAATAAGAATATTGAAATATAAGAACAAAAGTGTTTGCTTGATTGTATCTTGTTGTGTTGTAGTATTCTATCTTGTTGTATTGCTTCAATTCTTCATCTATTTATAGTGGATGTCTTGAACTTGATAGGATCCTCCTAGGAGATTGAAATCAGTAAAAAATTGCAAGACAAATAAAGAATATATTGTTAGAAATCAATCCCACAAATTAAAGAAAAGTTGTCATTTGTTGCACAAATTGATTTATAATTTGTTGTCAAAACGGTATGGCGACCGATCGTGCTCTAATACTGAGAATTAAAGATTACACAGCAAAAATCAACATAGGGACCGGTCAGGGGTTGGACCGGTCGACATGGGGTCCGACTGGTCGCCTCCCATTGGACCGGTCCCCCTGTCCAAAATGTGAAATACATGAAGTTCTGTCTGCTCGACACCTTTGGTCACCTCTGCGACCGGTGGCCGACCTCGATAAAATTTCAAACGTCTCGTTTCTATTTTGGAAATCATCTTTCGAGACACGGGTTGCCCTATAGGGTGACGATTGAACGCGAGATGGAAGTGTTGTCTAATTTTTATCGAAAATAAACTTCAAGAAATACTCAGAAAAATTAGTAAAAATATTTTATAACGATTGGAAGTATTTGAACGACTTTTAGAAATATTATTTTGGTGTAAAAACTCATTAATACAAAATCATCAAAAGTGTTGTCCAATTTTTGTCGGAAATAAACTTGAAGAAATACTCCGAAAAATTAGTAAAAATATTTTAAATCATTTAGGAGTATTTGGACAACATTTAAAAACATTGTTTTGGTGTAAAAACAAAATCATCAAAATCATGATAAAAACATTTATCTAACGATTTCATGGCGAAACTAGAATACCAAGCATTAATACGAATCATATAAATGAAGTCGAACATATCACGATGATGAAGAAGATGACACTTTTTCGATATGTTAAATGACTTGAGGATGCTAAAGTTGTTGGGAATAGTGGGGTTTGACAAGAAGACAATAATGATTATGCGCCTATAGGAGATTTGGGAGGTAGTTATATGCCAATGTCCGAAGAAGCACAAAAAGAGTTGTACCCGGGCTGTATTAGTTTATCCGCTTTTAGTTTCTTAGTGAAATTAATGCATGTGAAGGTGTTGAATGGTTGGAGCAATAAGTCATTTAATATGTTGCTTCAATTATTGCGAGAAGCATTTCCAAAACCAAGTGCAATTCCCACTCACATTACGAAGCTAAGAAAATGTTAAGAGAGTTAGGGTTGGGATATGAATGCATACATGCTTGTAAACATGATTGCATTTTATTTTGGGATGAACACATGGGCAAGGACACATGTCCAAGTATGTAACGAACCTCGATATAAGTATGATAATGCAAACAAGAAGAAAGTTCCTCAAAAATTACTTCGATATTTTTCTTTGAAGCCAAGACTCAAGAGACGCGAGCCAAACATGGAGAAAAGCTCAAGCGTCTCGTTGAAACTAACGGAAAGTTAGCACTCACTTTCCGTAAGATTGAAGATCATCTAGTAGGGAAAAATTCGACTAAGTTTATAACGGAGCTTGGAATAGCCGTGAAGAAGTTTGCACCGCTCCACGATGAGTTGGCGACACATTTCGAGGAGCATAAACGGCCAATCTATGATCGACTACCAGTTAGTATATGAATTCACTCCATATTAATTTGTCGATTTAATTTTATTTCACACAATTTTTTCTTTTTATAGGAAATGTTTGATGTAGACCTTGGGACCGGACCCTAGTCGATGATAAAAGAACGAGAAGTTGATAAGTGCTCGATTCAAATAATCGTGCAAGGATGCACTGTTTTTATAAACAACATGATCACTTGCCTTGGGATGATCAAGTGAAACTAATGCCCGAGAATTTATATGATAGTCAAGAGGACTAGGAGTATTTATGTCGATTGTTCGAGACTGGTAAATTCAAGGTAATTTTTGTTTTCTTGTAGTTGATGATTCTGCTAAGTGCATCACGTTTTGCTGCATTTGTAGTTTGATTTTGTTTGTATGATGCATTGCATTTGTGCACAATGCTTAATGGTGAATGTTCGTAACATGGGTTTTGAATTTTAGTTGTTTTGTCGTTTTTATTTTCTTGTAAGCAGACCAAGATATCACCTTAATTTATGCTCCTTTTCAATTCATATCCATAGTATAAAGTTGACTGTGAATGTGAGTTTTTGATATTGGTGCAGTGCATGCCTTTTTATCTTTAATAAGCCAAATATGCCCTTTCATTCCAAAGCCAAGACAAACAGCTTCAATATATTTTTTTTTTTCAGAATCTGGTCTTACATTCAAATTTTGTTTCAATCATGAGAACATATTTCCTTTGTGCCTGAATTCGAAAATTTCCAGTTATTGTTATCACATTTCTAAATAGTTGTCAGTTCTGAATTAGACTTGGATTAGACTTGAAAATGGACAAATAGTTCTAAATTGTATTAATGGTTCCCATTTCAGATGTGTTATTTTAAAAGCAAAGGAAGCATAAGTTGTTTTTTTGTTTTTCTTGAAATTCATCTAAATTGATATTGTAACTAAGGATAAATGCAGGTGAAATATGAAGTAATCTAGAGGTCAATGCTTTTACTTTTCATATTCTGCCAAGTTTACATGAACAATTGTCAAGGGAATGTGATATGATTTAATTTTTCCAGGCACACTCAACGACAAATTCTGAAAATCGCATTGCGATGCCATACAATCATCGTGCAGGTTCAAGGTCATTTCTGGATCATTGTTACGGTCGTGTAAATATAAAATATATAGTTTCATTTAAATTATTATTTGGTTCAACCTTTATTTAATGAGTATTTTTTTTTTTGCAGAGTGACGATCCATGTAACAAAAAAGATAGAATTACTCTTTTCCAACAGACACACTACAACAATGAAAAAGGGTGGATAGGAGAGAAGGCTGAAAGTGTTTATGTAAGTATTAAATTGATCTACTTGTTTAATAAAAATATGATGCTAACTCTTCCAATCCAATGAGCAACTCCAGTTTTTGATTTAGGTGGCCTAGCTTATGAGTAAATACAAGAATTGATCGACGATTTTCTGTATGTTTCTGAAAAGTAAATTGCAAAAAGTTATGCACATTGGGCAAGAAATGGGAATGAGTTGTTGATAGTTAGGGTGAATTATAAAGACTACCCCTAAGTTTTAGCCTAATTACAAAAAGTCCAGTTATCTTTCAAAATTACGAGCACCTCATTAATATTTGTTTCTTTTTACAAAAAAAGAGGGTATTTGTTAGATAGATACATAACTCAATTAAGCGATGTTTGTAATACTTTAAGAGGTAGCTTTTGTAATTATCACTAAAAGTTATATTGAATCAGGGAGTTTACTCTTGTTGTTGATGATTGATTTTCAAGTACTTATTTGGTTTTATGATTGTTTTGATGTGTTTGAAAACTAATTAGACATAGTTGGTGTTTTTTCTCTATCTCAATGTAATGATTATTTGCTTAATTTGACATCGGATAAAGGAATTTCGCTTAATTTTAAGTCACTATTACAAAATGGTAAATAGTAATTACTACTGAAATGCTCATTCCATGATGAAGGTTAAAAGTATTTTGCTTTATTTAGATTGTGATGATACATACGGTTATACCTATGTTTACTGGTTACATCCAATGGAAATCTAATTTGGAGGTAAAAATATGCAGCTAGTAGAAGTAATCTGGATAAAATCTTTTTTTCCACCTCAAATTCTGTTGGATATCTGTAGAAAATTAAATTGCAAATATAATTGCTCTTTTAGTTTCAATTTAGAACTAATACATGTATTTGACTAACAATATACTTAGTTATTAACATATCTATTGATTTTAGCATGACATGGTTCAACCGAGAGATGAGATTTGTAACTCTAAGCGCCAAATTGATATCGTTGGGAATGACGATCACCTTTTGGATGATCTTGAGATTGTTGATAGAGTATGTGATCAAATTCTTAGACGTCGCCCGGTGGATATATACGTGGGCTTGGGAATGGGCCCAAATTTTCTTCCACTTTTGTAGGTGCATTATCTAGACCGATGAATGCACAACTAAAGGAGGAGTTGGTTGGAACTCGGACCAAATTGCAAATACTCGAATCAAAACTAGAAACAATGTTACAAGCATTTGAGAGTGTAGCTCGAGAAGTAAAGAAATCGTTCTTCCAAAGAACACCCATCCTCTCGACTCCGCCACCTCCATCGTCGAGTAGATAATATTTTTGCATCTCTAATCATCAAAGTAGCTTTGGGAGTGAAACAGGGGGTTATCTAATTTTCTTAAATGTTTTTGTAGCAATACTTGTAATGAAAAGGTAACCAAACCGGCATGCTTTTTATCTTTCGAATGACTAGTAACTAACGAGATTGTGCACGTTTTTTTTATCTTTTTCCCTCATTTGTTGTTGGTTTTGTGCTTGAATCTCTAATGATGAAATTAAAATTTTATTTCTCGGTTAGAATGGATGTTCTATCATCCGTAGTGCTTATTCTTGTTTTTATATAATTAACGATGTTGTTGGATTGTGTTGTGGTTGGTATTGCAATTAGTTGATTATGATTATATTGTGAAAACAGGTTTAATAGTGGTTTAATATAAATAAACAAAAATAGAAAAAAATATTAAAATTTAGCAGCGAAATTCGTTGCAAAGGTATTAAAATTTAGCGGCAAAATTCCCTGCAAAATTTCAACATTTGCGGCGAAAGTGGACTGTTTGGTCGCTAAAATTGTACTTTTTAAAAATAGAAAAAGTTAATAATTTTGCATTTAAAGTATAAAATTAACCGCTTATGGTTGTTACATTTAGCAATAAGTCGTATGATTTTGTCACTAATGTTTTATTTTAGTCAAAAATCGTTTAATATGTTAGTGGTGATTTCTTCATGTTAGCGACAAATTTTTTCATTCTTTGACCTTTTGCGGTGAAATAAATATCGATCGCCGCATTGAAATGTTTGAGACAGTTAAGCTGCACCGATTTTTGCGGCAAAAGTTTTTATTTGCAAAATATTTTAGCGGCAAATCTGTTATGTTAGCGAATATTTTCGTTGCTAAAAAACAAGTTTGTTGTAGTGTATATAAGGTATGTCACTCTCGTACTCAACTATAATAAAAAATTAGGGAAGTCTCTTGTGAGACCGTCTCACGGATCTAAATCCATGAGACGGAGCCTCACGATGATGTGTGTAAAAAATACGTGTGTTTTGGGGCTTAAAATGATTTATAATTGATGCATTTGCACGCATATTTACTATATTTTTACTTGATTTCCTTAAAAGGGCATGATCTGCGTATTCTTGTAATTCTTGCGGGAAACGAGGCTTAAAATGAAGAAATATCGGTTGGAATGCTCGGCTAAGATTGACGAATGCGAAGAGAAGATCAAAACGACGGAAAAAGTGGACAAAAATAGGGTAATGTATCGGGAGACTACTTATTTTGTGGGGAGTTAATAATAGTTGTGATGGATCGGAAGACCTCAATTATTATTAATCTACTATTTATGTGCACAATAAACTATTTTTAGGAATTGAACCCATACAATCGCATGAATTGGTTTTAAAACTTTAATTGCATTTAATATTGAAGAAACATGTTGAGATTATATGCCTAATGTTGCTCCTATAGATGTTGAAAATACTTGTGGGGTTCGCAAATTTATTTCTTTTATTTTTGATTTTTAGTAAAATAACTTGATATTGGTCGCTTCAATAAAATTGGAATACTATGTTATTATAACCTAAGTGTTTCGAATATCAATCCTTGAGGAATACGACATTGCTTGCCATTATCCTATAAACTACACTCGTACACTTGCGGTTGTATGAACCAAAATATTGTTGGCGAACAAGTTTTGGCGCCGTTGCCAGGATTGATTAGATTTTACTTAGATATAGTAATAAGTATTTCAGCCTTAATTGAAGCATATTTTTTTAAATTTTTTTTGAAATAGTCGAAATTATTTTTTATTTTTTTATTATTATATTCAATTCTAACATTGTTTTAGTTTAGTGCGGATAGTGCATGATCACGCGTTCAGATCAACCGGCCCAATTCCCATTGATTTGGAAATCGAAAAGACTGACTAAGCAACTAAGGAAAAGAGCAAAGCAATGGCGGATGGAACTAATCCGAATGCGGTGGAAAACAAAAACAATGAGGAGCGCCCCGGGGGGCATCCGGGGCAGGGAATTGTGGAAAGGCCCGCGAGAAGGGGAGTTAGGGACTACTTCCGGCCGAAGGTAAGTCAAACTTATGGGAGTGTGGCCCGTCTCGCCGATCAATGCAAACAATTTTGAACTAAAACCGCAAAGTGATCCATATGGTGTCACAAAATCGGTTTGGGGTAGAGCCACCGAGGATCTAAACGCGCATCCGGGGCGCACTTTTTAGAAATTTGCGACATTTGTTAAAATGAATGATGTTTACGAGGGTATCATTCGATGTCGCCTATTCGCATTCTCTCTACGCGATAAAGGCTAAGAGATGGTTATGCTCTTTAACACCACCACCGCAAATTGGGCGAGAACTAAGTCGGTGGTTTCTAGCCAAATACTTCCTCCCAATAAGACGCGCAATTGAAACCGAGATCGCCTTGATTTAGGCAATTAGATGTTGAGCCACTACATGAAGCATGGGATAGATTCCGGGAATTGTTAAGGAAGTGCCCTCAACACGGATATCTCGACTACCAACAGTTCGAGACTTCTATAATGGTTTAAGTGGCAACACAAGAATAATTATAGATGTTGCATGTGGAGGTGCACTACTAGGGAAATATCCGAGGAGGCACTAGATTTATTAGAGTAGATGGCGAACAATAGTTACCAATGGCCATCCGAGAGGTCGATTGTCCGACGAGTGGCGAAGTTCGAGGATGAGAAGGTCACCATGCTCACTGAGAACATGTATCCGTCTTGAATATGAAATCGGACGCGATGCAACAAGTGACTCAAGAGATCTTCTTTGTTGTTGAAGAGGAAGCAAACTCGTGGGCCAACAAAGAAACTTCAACAACAATTACACAAATAATCGGATACCCAACTACTACCATGCGGGGTTGCGAAACCATGAAAAATTCTCTTATGCTAACAATAAAAATAGTTTGCGACCACCTCGGGGATATAACGTGGGTAATCAAGGCGGAGCGGAGTCAAGTGAAAAGAAAGCATCCGTTGAGGAGATGTTATCCTCGTTTATTGGAGAGACAAGGGCAAGACTTAACAAAGATGAAGCCAAGATAGACAGGATAGAAGAAAAGGTCACTCAACTAAACACAAACGTAAACGCAAGATTGAAATCTCTCGAAAACACAAGTATCCCGGATCGCAATGTTGTGGGAGGCCAAAGATCAAAAGCGCAAATTCCCAGCGATCTGAGTGAATCCATGGGAGCAATGCAACGCCATTCATCCGATGGATGGCATTGAGGTTTCACAGGTTTCAAATGACAAAGTTTAGTGATGATTTGAAATCAAGTCTGGTCAAGACATAAAACTTAGCGTTGTATGGGAGGCAACCCAATTTATTACTTATTTCCGTACATTTTTATCGCCTTCAATTTTAATTTTAATTTTAGTTTCAATTTTAATTTTTATTTATTAACTTAATTTTTAGTTTTGTTTAGTTTTCTAAAGTTGTTGTGTAGGAGGCATCACGGCAAACTCCCCTTAAAAAAAAAAAAGTACGAAACCAATCCCCACGGGCGTGTGAGATCATACGACCTGGCCGTGCGAGAGGCCAAAGCGCTTGCAAAGACCCACCACGGCCAGGCGTGTGACCATCACGGCCGTGTGATGAAGGACAGATGGAACAGGCGTGCGCCCGAGCTACGGCCAAGCCGTGTGCCCTCACACGGCCGTGTGGTCTGCGAAAGAAAAAACGGGCGCGAGTCGAATACCCCTATTTTAACCCCAAATTCTCACTTTTTCTCCCACTTTCTCATACACAAACCCTAACCCATGAAAATTCTCTCCTTAAATACTCAAACTACTCTCCAAATCTCTCCAAAATCAACACAAACTCCAAAAAAAAAACACAAAATCCTTCATCTTCTCAAGGAACCCACCACCAAATACCTTCAATTTCTAACTTGTCCAAGTTCTACACCAAGTTTGGGGTACTACAAAAATTCCAAAATTTCAGATTTTTACTCTTCCAAACCTTGAAATTCATGGCTTTTAGGGATGAAAGATGAGCTAGGAGAAATACCGAGGAAGGAAGAAGGAGGGAGCCGACTCAGGAGCCTAAGCCTCAACCGAATTTCGACCCGAGGAGACCGAAGCTTCCAACGTCAACTTGCCAAATGAAATCTACCGGGCTAGATGGACGATACTCTACTTTCATCCATGGATTAATACGAGGTATCCCAATGAACCTACTCTTACGAATTTGGGTTTATTGGAAGATTTTAGAGCTTTATGTGGTAGAATTGATTGGCATGAATTTCTAAATGGGCATTGGGCTACTTATTCTGTTATTACGAGTTGAATTTTTAAGTAGTTTTGAACTGGTGGTGCGAAAAAAATTTGATGGGAGTTAGATTTCGCTTGGGTAATGAGCAAAGGAACTAACAATTGATGATTTAAATGAAATTTACAAAACATCGGCGTATGGGGTGGAGGAGCACGAGGTATTCGATAAGGATAGGTTTTGGAAAAAGATAGCTGGGAAAGAATTTACACGCCTGAGGCACTTCTAAGGCGTCTAGTATTGAAACCCGGTATTTCGATATGTTCATCGAGTCTTAGTGAAACGATTTTTGCTAGGGAGGAGTAGAGAGGCGTTGAGGGTTGATGAATTATTTATCATTTGGTGTATGACATCGGGGGATGAAGTGGTAAAAACACGGGGCTATGATAGCCCGGCAATTTGATAGGGTTAGAAAGAGTGAGAGGGGTGGAATTTGCATAGGGGGAATGATTATCCTATTCTTCACGAGTATTTTAACACTAATTTGGAGGGGTATGCGGAGGTGCTTTGGGCCTAAGTTGATTAATTTTAATGTTCTAACCGCTTTGAAAATGATAAAATTTGATGGGCATGATTTCTTGGCTCATTCAAGCAGATAGAACAACAATTAAGCTTCCTAACCCCGAAGCTACTTCCATTGCAAATAGGGGTAAGCGGCTACTTAGAGAGGTAGAAGGGGTTCTTTGCTCAAGAAGAGCATGATGAGCAAATGAGGGAGATGCCAGCATCCTCTCGCCAAGGAGGTAACCGGCCATTTACTATGAGTGAGAGGCTCGAAAGGCAGGTAGAAGGCGATGTGGGGAAATTGATAGATGACACATATCGGTTGCGATCTGTTGATGAGTATCACCTGGAGTACTTACTGACATTTCGATGCCATCACCCAACAAAGAAGAAACAGATATGCGAGATGATGTCTCGTATGGACGATGGCACATCTCACAAGGCCACTACCATCCACCTCCACCACCCACAGTGATCTTTGTAAGTACTTATTACGCATTCCTCTTTCTTTTGATAATTTTCTCATATGTTCGGGATGAAGCATATTTTAAGTTTGGGGTTGTAAAAAATGCGTAATTTAGTACTTTCTTGCATTTTCCATTGCATTTAGGATTGTATGTAGAGCATAAAAGTTTGCATAAAATTTTTTCAATTTTTTAATTTTTTTTTATTTTTGGCATGTTTAATTGCTTTTGTATGTGGTTTTTAATTCGGTTCGTATGCCCAACTCCCTATGATTTTACTATGAATATTTTATGGCATGGGATAACATACTTGTGGAAATAATGTAATAAATTATTAGGAGGAAAGTTATTTATTTGCTTGGCAAGTGTTAAGAAAATTGGGTATTTGAGCATGTTGCGAAAAATAAGCTGTGAGCTTTTGGGCCTTAAACCCGCTTTATATTATGCGGACTTATTTTTTCTTGAGTGTGTCATTCATGATTGATAGAGCTCTAGAACTTGTTTTGGTATCTTCATTGAAGCCATGTATGTGTGCAATTTTTGAAAATGATCTAAGGCCATCTTTGTTTAGCATACTTAGCCTAAAAGGCCTACCTATGAACTCATGATTCCTAGTTAGCCAATTTTGGGCAAACACTATTAACCCCGAGCCACATTGATCTTAAAATTTATATGTTTTTATCCCTAAAATTTCTTGAGCTTATAGAAAATGAATAAGTTGGGGGAGATGTGGTGAAAATTTAAGGAAAAAAAAGAGAAGAATTTGGCAAAAGAAAGAGGGATGAGCGATCTCGGGTAAACGAAAAAAAAAAACGACATGAAGCTCTCGAAAAAAAGAAAAAAACAAAAGAAAATTCTGAAAATTGTGAAAAAAATGAGAGCTTGAGGCTAAAGCAAAAAAAAAAAAAAAAGGCAAAAAGGCCTAAGAATGAAAAAAAAAGAGAAATAAGGGTGGCATTGAGTTGAAAAAGAAAAGCGATATTATGTTGAAATTGGGTTGGTGAATTGCAAGTCTATAAGCTTAAATTCTATTTGCTCAAGTCAAGTCACTTAATCCGAATTTCCCTACTCTTACCAAAGAGCCTACATTACAACGTAATGAAAAATCTTTGATTCTTAGATTGTACACACAAAAGTGGTAGAGATGTTAGACGATTTGCAAGCCTATGGTAGTTATACTTTCACTGAATAGATTTTGAGCGTAAACACTTACCATACACTTTTGAGAGTAGAGTGATACACGCTTACTTACTTGTGAGTCGCGATGTCAAGTACTTGAGAGAGTATTAATTATGTCGAGTTTATGAATAATGACTTCTTGATGATGAATTACATAGTTTCGTAAGTATGAAGTCAAATGTTATTTAATGTTCATAGTGTTCTTGGGTGTTCTTTCATTTTTACACCTTTTATTATTTTTTCTAAATTTGCTCGAGGACGAGCAATGCTTTAAGTTTGGGGGATTTTGATGTGTGTAAAATATACGTGCATTTTGGGGCTTAAAATGATATATAATTGATGCATTTGCAAACATATTTACTATGTTTTTACTTGGTTTCCTTAAAGGCCATGATACTACGTATTCTTGTAATTCTTACAGAAACGGAGCTTAAAATGAAGAAATATCAATTGGAATGCCGGCTAAGATTGACGAATGCGAAGAGAAGATCAAAATGAGTGAAAAAGTGGACAAAAAATACTTCACACGGCCGTGTGGAAGTGCCGTGTGAAAATCACACAACCGTGTGAAGTTGGATAGAAAATAGAGGAGGAGCAGGCCCACACGGCCGTGTGGGAAAGGGAAGCCCATCGCACCAGCAGCCCGTGCAGGTTCACACACCCATGTGAGAAAGGCCTCGAAGGCGAGGACCACATGGCCAGGCCACGTGGGACTCTATTTTGACGCATTTTTGAGTTTGCTTCCCGTTCCAACTCTACAAGTGATATCTCCAAATATCTATAAAAGGGACCCAAGGCTTGCAAAAAAACATCACTTTATACAAAGAAAAACACATCAAATAACACGGGAACGAAGGAATCGAAGAGCACGAGAGCAAAAGGCTAGGTCGCGAAGAACACCACAAGGCTTTCGTATCTCACAGGGAGCTCAAGAGCTTCGAGGGCTTGGGAGGAGAATCCATCCCGACAAGAAGGAGTTTTTTTTTTCTATGTCTAAGAACTCTTGTCTCGTGCTTAAACGATGTCTTAATATTGATTCGAATTTGTCATGAGTTCGTAATCAATGTTTGGCATATCTTTCGAATCTTAGGGGCATAATTGAAAGCTGTTGATTTATGTTAAATGTGATTATTTATTTTCTTAATTAATTCATGCGTTCTATTTTATGAATTCGAGTGCTTATTTATAATTGTTTTTTATCGATCAATAATTTGCATGTCATACTTCTAGTCTATAATCCGGAATGAGAGTTCTAGTAAGACGAAAATCGAATTCGAGGCATAAATACTGATAATGTGTCGGAGACTACTTCTATTTGTGGGGAGTACTTCAATTCAAAGATCTTTTGGGAGTTAATATTAGTTGTGATGGATCGGGAGACCTCAATTATTATTAATCTACTTGTTTATGTGCATAATAAACTACTTTAGGAATTGAACCCATAGAATCGCATGAATTGGTTTTAAAACTTTAATTGCATTTAATATTGAAGAAACATGTTGAGATTATGTGCTTAAGGTTGCTCTATAGATGTTGAAAATACTTGTGGTGTTCGCAAATTTATTTCTTTTATTTTCTTTTATTTTTTATTTTTAGTAAAATAACTTGATATTCGGTCCCTTCAATAAAATTGGAATACGATGTTATTATAAGCTTAATTGTTTCGAATATCAATCCTTGAGGAATGCGACCTTGCTTGTCATTATCCTATAAACTACACATGCGTACATTTGCAGTTGTATGAACCAAAATATTTTTAGCGAACACGTGCTCCCCATTTTCTCTCTCCTTGTCCCCTCCTCTTTCTCTTCTCTCGCTGGTCCCTCATCCCCTCTCTATCTCACGTCCAATTATCCAATTCTCTCATGGCACCCCTCTCTCTCCACACATCCTACTCCTATTGTGGTCCCTCCTCCTCTCTCTCACTCCCATCTCAGTGTCCCCCTCCATTTTCTAGCCACACCAAATTCTCAAATTCTCTCATGGTCCCCCTTCCCCTCCACCCTCTCTCTCCTCACATCCTACTCCTATTGTGTGCCCCCTCTCTTCTCTCTCTCCTCTCATATCTCCCCCTCTTCACGTCTCCCGGCTTTCAAGGTTTTACATACAATATTAAAATATATATAATACTTTTCAGGTAATAATATTAATTTTTGTTACTTAAAAAATGTATACATTTCATAATAGAATTGATACTATTGTAACAAAAAGTGATACTTTTTTAATAAAAAAGTGATATTTATTTTAATAAGAAGCGATATTTTTAAATAAGAAATAATACTTTTTAATAAAAAATGATACTTTTTTAATAAAAATTGATATTTATTTTAATAAGAAGTTATACTTTTGTAATAAGAAATTATACTTTTTTCATACAAAGTGATACTTTGTTTTAATAAAAATATTTTTTTAATGCAAAATCATACTTTTTCATATGCAGTGATATTTTTTCCATAAAAAGTGATACTTTTTTTTAATAAAATTGATATTTTTTCATAAGAAGTGGTATTTTATTTTAATAAAAGTGATGCTTTATTTTAATGAAAAATGGCACGTTTTTTCATAACAAGTGATACTCTTTCCATAAAAATCTTTATTTTGTTTTAATAAAAAGTGGTCTTTTTTAATAAAAAGTGATACCTTTTTCATAAGAAGTGATATTTTTTTCATAAAAGGGGATGTTTTATTTTTGAAAAGAATTATACTTTATTTTAATAAAATTGATAATTTTCAAGTCTAATTTGACACTATATCGAAAATTAAACTCGTTTGTATTATTTTATTTGTTTCTTTCTATTAAATAATATTTTCGGTGATTGCCGTAAATTGAATAACATCGTTATCGAGGTCAAGAAAATAGAATAGCTAAGCACATACACATTTTTGTCCTATATCATGATTGTTTGAGGGGGAATTTTTTTGCCATTTTTCCAGTTCTATGTGTGTAAATTGTTTTAAATATACGTACATTTTTAATTGGCTATACAGGTACTCTTCATACGATGCTTTTGAGGATTTAATCTGTATTGTGGATGAGATGAAGTCAAAATCATTAGCTTTTGTTGGACACTCCATGTCTGGTACGATTGGGTGCATTGCTCCTGTTAAAAGACCTGATCTCTTCAATAGGCCCATGGGTTCGACGTGGATCCATCTCACGGGTCTCACACAAGTTTTTGTGTAAAAAAATATTTTTTTACTAAATAATGTAGGTTTATGTTTAGCATTGTTGGGATACAATTAGTTGCTAGTATAACTAAAAATCATAAAAGCAATTTCCAGAATTGTTCCAAAAAATGTTAGTTTGAAGAGCAAATATTTGGCTCCGTCCATGCCAAAAGGTGCATTCATACTTATAAAGCCGGCGGAAAATATTCGGATAATTATGGATCCATTTTCATTAAAAATTAAGGTTAATCAACCGTCCGAGGTTTGATTAGCATATTTATGTCCACTTGCTTACCTTGATTATATAGTATAGATACTCAATTATATTTAATTTTGCGTTAGCTATTTGAAGAGCCACAATTATAATAGGTCCAACACGTAATCAAATTAATTGTTATAAATATTTGACCTGCATTATTTATTTGAATTGGCAATTTTAACCTTTTATTATAAATATTCCAACCAATATACTGTTATTAAAACTGCCAAAAAAAAAAAAACATTATATTACACGATATGACTTTCAAGTAAACACTATGTTAAACATGATTGATAGTTAATATTTAACCATTTGAGAGATATTGTGAATACTCTTTTGAGATTTATTTCTGTTTTACAAATTATATATGGAGTTATATCTTATTTAAGGATAATAGTAATATCGGCAAGAAAAATAAATATTCCTATTTTAATGATAACAAAACTAGGTGGTATTTGTAAAATTAAGACAATAGGATAGTTTATAATATACAAATTTAAAAGTGTAATTTTATAATTAGTCAAATTTCAGGAGTGATTCCTAGAATTAACCCTAAAGATTAAGAACCTTCGTTTCAATAAAAAAGTACGTCACTGACTGAATTAAGATGCTAATTAACTTTATACTTGGTACAAAATTGAATGTATTTCCTATCCTATCTATGTTTGAGCCGACGTTTTTGTAAAATAAAACCTTGGAATGTGAACATGCACCTCGTCAAATTAAGGTCACCAACATACTTGAATCTATGATATTCCATTGAGATTTGTGATTAGATAACCATGAATTAAAATAGGTAAAATTGATAAAAGGAGTAGTAAATTGAGGACAATGGATATTCTCTAAATCCTTAATACTAATAAATTACTTAAACTATTGTATCCGCATCAGCTTAGAAGCTTCAGGGCATGCCCTTCAACTTTTATTTACTTTTCTTGCAGGAAATTAAAAGTATTAATTACTTTTAATTTATTAATAACTGTTTTCTTGTTAATTAAGAGGGTTGAAGAAAAAGGTGCTAAATCTGAATGACATTGGACGGCTGTATCCTTTTTGGGTTCCAAATGTAAAAGATTTAGTTCGATAGTCCAGAAAGAAATTCCATCAAATCCAAACGGAAAAGGATTCAAAATTCCTCCCAAAAAAAAATATAGAAAAAAAAAGAAAAAGGATTCAAAATTATTGACCCAAAAGGCCGAAAGGATGATAAAAAGGTCAATATTGAACTTAATTTGTATCAAATACTTTGAACCTGCCCATCTGCCTAATAATTTTTATCTCCCTAGCAGCCTTAAAGGTTTTTATGTGTAATAATCCACTTGTTGAAAATGTAATCCTAATTATATTTAAATGACAAAAACTCTTGTTAGATGGATCCCAAAATCGACCCGGTGGTATTTTTGTAATATTAGTAGTGGTATTTTTGTAATATTAGTAGTGGTATTTTTGTAATATTGAGGGGACCGAGATTAGCCGTCCTGAGAAAGTATTATCAGTCCTCGGAAAAGTATTAGCACGTAGTTCGATCGATTGAAACTATTAGCGTTGTAATATTGGACGGTGATGATATAGTATCGGAGAGAACGCTGAAAAGTATTAATTTTTCATTTGAGAAGTATTACTAGTACTTCGGAAAAGTATTAGTACGTAGTTCACTCGAAAATATTTGATAGTTCTCCTAAAATGTATTAGTTTTTCTATCAAAAATATTAGTTCTTGAATCGGTTTTATTAATATGGGTTTTGACCTATATTAAACCAAATATTTAAGTGGTTTCCATTCTTGGCAATAATGCAAATAAAATAGATAATCAAATTCTACTAAGTGAGCGAGATGAGATTAGAATTTGGAATTTCTCAAAATCAATTTCGGTGAATGAAAAGTTAATGCAACAAGTTGGCCACTTAAAACCGGAAAATGACGTGGAAATTAGAAAATATGGGAGTTGAATAAAATCCGATCCCACATGGGATAGAAATCCAAAATTAGCTCAATATATATAGCCAAAGTATGAGTGATGGGTTTACGCCCTTGGGGCACAAAAGTTTTTAAATGAGGAAGGACCGACATATTTATGGGTTTGGTTCAAAATACACACACGCCGCCGCAGCCTGCGCCGACCCCGCCAGGTCGTGGTTCTTGGGTCGAGAGCCCCCAAATCTGGCCGGCTAGAACCATTGCCATTATTGTTGGAAAGTTTGTAAAATTTGTTACAAGTATTTCATTATCGGATGCTCCATAGTTTTAGTTCACTAATAATCATTCACTAACCTTAAAAAACCTCCTATAATTTGACTTTTTTAACCCATCTTTAATGTTTGTGCCCGACTCTAAGTGATAGAAGCTTCGGTCCCTTATTATTGCCACCAGGTTAAACCGCAAGATGTGTTTGGTCCTGTTTATGGTTGTAGTTGGATCAATCGACCGCCACCAAGGTCCTACCCCAGGAATAAAAACAGAATGTTTCTCCAAGACTTAAAGGTGGCAAAATCAAGCCCGGCCTATGAGCCAAAGCCACCCAGCCCGAGGTTTGGATCGGGGTGGGCCGTATTTTTAGGCCCGAAAAAAAGTCAGCCTATTTAGCCCAGTAGGAATGACTGACGGGTCGCTAATCCCGATTTTTGTGCATGAAGTGTATGTACCGGCTTTGACCATTTTTGTGGCTGACCAAAATTGGGCCGACCCAACCCGGTCCAAATTTTGCAAAAGTCTCCGATGGGCTTGGCATGGCTACCGATCCGACCCATTACCGGCTCTACCAAGACTTAAACCCATGTTGATGACCTCGATTGCAATTTTTGTCTCTCTTTTCTCAATATAACTATGCCCTAAGGGCATATGATATATATTTTCGTCTTTTAATGATTTTTTTCAGAAATTTAGTCCGGTCACCCCTATAAATAAGTAATTTTGATCGGATTAACTGATATATAATTTTATTTTTTAAAAAATAATTTATTTTTCACTCGATTTTTTTCGACAATGAGACATACATAGTGGTTTTAGAAAATACAAAATTATTTATTTAGTCCTCTAAGTGGATTGACTTGGAGATTCGGTCTTTATTTTTTTTTTTTTTCAAATTTTGAACTTAGTCCATTAATGAAAAACAATTCAGATATTCACTCCAATTATAAATATTAGATGTGACGATTTTCGACACGACGTCAAGTTATCATATTATAAGTGGGTTAGGGTTGAGGTTTAAGGGTTTGGGTTAGAATGGAGCGGGATTAGGATAACACGATTAATAAATAGGTCGGATTAAGATTGACTTGAGTTGGCTCGATTAACCCGTTTGACACGATAAATTATCAAATGTAAGTAATTATAATTTTTAGATTAAATTTACTCGCACGACTCATATAATTCATATAAATAGATGAATAATATAGATTTTTAATATATATACAAGTTATTTTAGATCTGACATGAAATATTAAATAGGTTAGGTTATGATTGAGGAATCGGGCATGAATATCATGAATTTTCTATCTCGACATGGCACGCGAACCTAGATATAACACAAATAGACACCCTAATAAATATATTTTTAAGTTTTAAAAATTCAAAGTTAAATTTTGTTCAACTATAAATATAATATAAGAAAATATATTTCATTTAACTAAAATAAAATTAATTTATAAGTTTAAAAAAATTATAAAAATTAAATAAATAATATTAAAATTTATAGTTATAACTGAAAGTATAATTTGGGATGATAGTTGGGGTTGACGATTACTAGATGGGTGAAAATGGGTGTGGTTGAATTCAAGATAATCTATAGTGCTCATTTTTTAATTTACTAAATACAAAAAAAGATTAATATATGTCAAATTTATATTTTATTTAATAATTTGAAAGTTCAAACTTATAGATATTTAAAATTTTCAATCTTATGATAAATAACATGAATTTTAAAAATTTATATATTTATTATATAAATTAATTAGACTCTAAGAATATAAATTTTAATAAATTTTTTAATCTTTATAAATTATTCCTTTTATTATATTTTAAATTTATTTTATTTTAGTTAAATTAAATATATTTTTATATCATATCTACAATTGAACTAATATTAACTTTGAAATTTTTAGAAGTGAAATTTTATTTATAATTAGAGTAAATATATGAAATTATTTTTTAAAGGACAAATTCAAAATTTAGAAAAATGTGAGGACCGAACCTCCAAATTAATCCACGTAAACGACTAAAAACAATCTTGTGTTTTCTGTAATTGTCATATATGACTGTTAAAAGAAAAACGAGTGAAAAAATTTTTTTAAAATAAAATTATACATTAGCTAGTCGGTCATAATTATCTCGATATAAGCGTAGGTGTGAACGGGACTTGGAGATTACAAAACCGAACCGATATTCGGACCGAAAAATCTCCGAACCGAAAATATCCGTTGACCTTTTGACTTTCCCCAAATGCGTACCGAAAATATTTATGGTACGGTTTCGAGATTTTTCATGAAATACGTACTCTTACAAGGAGAACCTTACCGAACGACACCGAACCGAGGACCGAAACTAGAACCGATTTTAAAAATTTTATATAGATACATATACAATATTTCTATGTTATTTATATTGATATTGAATTAACTACAAACTATTTGAAATTAAATTGAATATAAGCCTATATTTATGAAAAAACCATAATCTCGCAACTATTATGAATTTTAAAACTTTGATATTAATAATAAAGTAAATTATTTAAATTTGAAATTAGTTAAATGATTAGTAAATTGCACTTAAAAGAGAAACAAGTAATAGTACCATATTATAACAATATGAAAAAGATTATAGTTTAATTTTTTACCATATCACATAAATTATAAATATAATTTTATTGATTATGACAAGTTGTTAAGTATGAGATATTGAGATTATAAATTTATACGAGTTTTTATGTCATGTTAATTTATAATATTATTAGTTAATTATGATTGTTCTAAGTCAATAGAAGGACAATTGCCCAAATAATAGACTATTATTGCATTATAGAGGTTATTAAATTTAGAATTTAGGATTGTGTTAGCTATTCTGGTTTTACTTTTTATTTTGAGACTATACTAAAACTAGATTGGAACTCTAGAAGTATATTCGTTTAGTGATTTTTCTTTTTTCCCGAATTTGTATGTTTTATTTATGACTAATCTTCATCCCGAACCGAATCGTACTATCCCGTCCCATTAGAACCGAATCTCCATCTCGAACCATCCCGAACTTTTGGTAAGGTTCGGGATTGAGATTTTTTCTATGGTTGGTATTTGCGCATTTATTTTCAAATCTCTCGAACCGCCCCGTCCCGTGCACACTCCTAGCTATAATGGGTGACACGACTAAATCTCTGAAAATAAGTCACCTATGAAATGTCAAAATCGAAATAAGGCATGACCAAATCTCCGATGAGATCTATTTAAAGGACTAAAAAAAAACAATTTTGTCGTCCACTAAATGTAGTATCTCAAACACTGGTATAACTCCACTCCTGAATGATTAATTCTGCAACTTAGATGAAAATTAAACGTTTTTCTTGTTCTAATTGTTAATTATATACTTTCTTTATCGGCAGTAAAAACCTAGTAGCTAGGGAGCCAAGAAGGAATTATGGCCGCATACATGCATCGAAATGATTTTTCTGCGACAAGGGTTAAAATTTCTCCCAAGGGCGAGCCCCCACACGCACACTATGTGTATGTATGTATGACTTTGTGTATTATTCCAAGTACTCATGATTTAATTTATAATTAGTATAATGGACTAGTATTACAATTAAGATTCTACGATTTAAGAAATTTTAGGTTGGATATGTTCCACATTTACAAATTACTCAAATGTTGCGTGCCTGCTGATTAATAATTAAGCCAACGACTCGCAGACAATGACTTAGATATGATAATTCATTTAAGTTGTTAAAGGGCAATACGATCTCGTTTTAATTTTATTTGGAGCGAGGTTAGAAACCAGCAGTTTGCATCCTCTATTATAAGCAATGTTTTTAATCCGGATTGGACATCGATGCCGGATTAATAAATTGGGTCACGGGTTTTCAACTAATTAAACCGTTCTTAAAAAACGATTGGCCTATATATATACATACGTGCATGTATATATATATATATATATATATAATGTATTCACATGTAAAAGATGAATTACCATTTTAGAATAAAATAATGGGCAATTCGGATGATGAGATAATGTGGATTTAACTTTTCATTCAAATTAGATGATGAGATAATGTGGATTTAACTTTTCATTCAAATTAGATGATGAGATAATGTGGATTTAACTTTTCATTCAAATTTGATGCAAGTATTTGGAGTGGAGATAGTCTCTCTTTGAAACTTCATATACAATATGTTCCATTAGCAAATTATTGATAGTATTTAATTATTGTTAAATTGGGGAACTTGGTATGGTCCCCACATGAAGTGTCTAATTTTGAAAGAGAATCGAGCCACCAAGTTAGGTTTCATCATAAAATCAATCGGTGATAGGAGGAGTAGCTCACTTGGCTTATAAAGTGGACTATCTTCCTTAATTAATCAATAGGCATAACTCAGTGGCGTATATGTCAACAATTATTTTTCAATATACTAAAATTATTATTAATCGAATTTAATTAATTTCAAATGTAGCAAAGCAGTGAAATATTAGTGAGAAAGATATCTTAAATATATCTTATTGTTCGAAAAATTACACATGCAAATTAGGAGAAAACGAAATCCCTAGGGAAGGACCATGCATACAAACTGAAAAAACTGAAATCTTTATTGGATAATTTATTAGAAAAGAAAAATATGAAGTTCGTGCGTCAAACTGTTTCCCCACAGGATTCAATGGATCATGTAATTACTTGGAAAAAAATAAAGATAAAAGAAAAAATATATAAAAGAAAGTAAAAAGGTGTTCTTCTGGAACGCGTCCCGTGAAGTGCACGTGCCTCAATGTGTCTTTTTGTGGTCGGAAAGAAAGATACGAAAAATAATTGCTGACTGGTGATTTGAGAATTTCAGTTGATGGGCCCCAGTCAAAATCTTCAAACTCCCCCCTGCCAATAGCGTATCACTCTTCTTGATGTTGACCTTATTTTACCACTTCGTCTCAAAATAAATTTTTTTAGTGCTTTCTTTTCATATATAGAAGATTTTTCCTCTAAATAGAGATTCGTATGTAAAAATAAAAGTGACAATTGTTGGGTAAATTTATGTGGAAAGGTTTCTGTTTTCAGAAAATGGCTGGATAGTGTATAGGCTTAAGTCGAGGCCAGAATTAGATTCTGTCTCCGCAAGACGAAAACGCCCGTATCAAGTGCTTTACGGTTACGCGGTCGCCTCTAAGATACAACGACTTTAATGATTCGGTTAGCGAAAGACAAAAAAAGGAACAACAAATGAACAAGCAAAATGTTTGATTACTTTCAAGCTTTGAGGAGGAAGATGGGCAAGATGCAAAATGCAATGCTCGATTTTATGTTTTTCGATTAATTTCGTGTTTTATTTCATCGGTAGGGGCTCCATTAAAATAGGCAACGAAATGTCCGTACGGAAAATCGCGTCGTAGGCTCGAAAAGGCACATTTTCGCGACAGACGCACTTTTTCTTGCACTGAGAGCACAGTAGAAACATTTTCCTCATTGAACTCTTTTAATTAATTACGAAAATTAAATAAATCCATTTAATTAATTACAAAAATTAATTAAATATTTAATTTTTAAAGGTTTTTGGTCCAAAAAGAATAAGGGCCTTAAAGCCCAAGCCCGCGACCACGACTCCGGACCGGCCGGGGGCCTGGCGGCGGCGGCGTGCGTGCTTTGACCAAACCCACAAGCATGTAGGTCCTCTTCCCTTTAAAAATCTGGGTGCCCCCAAGGGCCCAAACCCATTTGTCCAACTTAGGATAAATAAAGTGTGCAACTTTACTTCATTTTTCCTATGTGGGATGGAGCATCTCTCCTCCCCCCACATTTTCCATTTTCCATACCATTTATTTGTATTAAGTGGCTAACTTCTAGCATTAATTTCTCATTCACCCGGAATCGGTTTTGAGAAATTCCAAATGCTATTCTCATCTACTCTCTTAGTAGAATTGTTACAAATAATTTAATTCCATTTTTCACAAATGGAAACCACTTAATTAATTGGTCAAAATCGGGTCAACACCCCATTTATCAAAGACCAATTCCAATAACAATCTTAGTGTATGATTCGGGGATTAGCAATAATAAGAAGATAGCACACATGACACATTAGGCTTGAGGCAGTTTAAGAGGTTAATGAGATCGTTTAAAACATTTAAGGGATAAAGAACGAAAGCATAATTACCTTTAACGGTTTTACATAGTCAATAATTGTGATGTGGATTTATGTGATTAGAGATAGATGTCGTACAATCGTAATTGATGAAAATGAATCCTCTACATTTAGTTTGTGTGAATTTATTGTGGAGTTGGAGAGAGAAAGAGATAAATGTACCTATACATACATATACATGCACATATATATACGTATAGGTGTATATATAGATGATTTTATCTCTTTCTCTCTCCAACTTCACAAGAAACTTATGGAACAAAAATATAGATCCAAATCTCATCATATATCCATCAAAGGATTCATCGATCACATTCGCTGAAACGATCAATGGTGACCGTTGCTCGAATCGGACCAAATCCTAATTACTAGGTGGGTAAAACCAACTAACATAAAAATGTGGATCATAATTAACTTTTAAGAAAATAAAATTATTTAATTCTTCTTAAAAATAAAATTATTTAATTAAGGGCAAAACGGGAAAACAATGATAGATACCCATCAAAGTACATGCATGATATGATATTATTGCAATAAGGAGTCAAGCTTTGTTGATTTTATCACTAAATGAACTTAAAAGAGGGACGAAAAAGTAACAGTGGATTGGTAAACATGCACCAATAGAATTCCGAGGGTAGGTGTGGTTTATCAGTTGGGCTGCTGAAAATGTAGATAAATGCCGTTCGTTCCCCAAGATAATTCAATTAAGAGAAATAGGATAACAAATTTTACATAATAGTTATTCTAAGAACCAGAATAAACAATTGTACATTTTCTTTAATAATTGGGGGACCCGCAACCATTGCATTCTTTTCAAGTGCGCGTTGAGCAAACCAAGCCAGCTAACCACAAAAACTGCATTTGGCAAACCTTGTGTGATAGACTAGATCAAGTAGCGCAGAGGTGAGGATTTGTACTTGAAATCTTTGGCCTCGAGACCACCCCCTACTCCACTAAGCCACCTCATGAGGGGGATGAGATCTCATATTTCACTTTTCGTGTTTCACTTCATATTTTATTTATTGGATGAAAGACATGAGATGGGATCTCCTTTTCCATATTTCCTATTTCGCTCCTTATTCTATACAATTGGATGAATAACACGTGTAAAATGGTGACATCATCTTGTACATGTGTCATATATCTGATGTGACGGAATAGGAGTGGAACAGTGAAAATGGAATAGGAAATTTTTCAATACTGAAACACACGTACTGTACAATTGTGCATCATCTTGTACACGTGTCCAATGGCGGAGATAGGGTTGGGCCAACCTGGGCCCTAGCCCAGCCCCTTTTTTTAAAAAACAAAATAGTGAGAATTGAAAAAATAAATTGGTTGTAATTTGTATTATTTTTTCTTGTATTTTTTATCCGATCCACCCCATTTTCGTGTATCGGCCACCCTAATAAAGTGTCCTAACTCCGCCATTACACTTGTCATTTATTCCGATGCAATAGAATGGGGAGTGGAACAAGAAATCTCAATCCGACAAGGGAAACCATTGAATGTAGAACTAATGATATGTTAAGGTCAAATATTAATACTGTTATATATAATTTAATTAGTATATTCATTAAGTTCCTACTCAAATTATGTTATAGTAATAATTAATTTGGATAATCTATTTTGCTATACATTAATTTCATGATTAATTCTGAACTAACGGCCGGATACATGTTAAGTTGCGTTGGTTTCAATATATTAATTAATTGTTTATTTGATTAAAAGTTGTGATGTAATAAATATTTATTTGTAAATATAAAATAAGATGAGACAAGTGTAGGTTATAATAAAATAGAGAGACGCGTAGAGCCAACCCAAATCCTAAAACGTTTTCCATTACTATTAAGGACTAGTTTGGTGTCCCCACAAATATGTCCCATGAAATGAAACTAAACCAAACTACCCTTATCAATATATATCAGCAGCATATAAGAATCTTCCACCTCTTTCCTCACTCTTTCACACACCCATTAATGCTATAAATTCAGTTTCTCGATAAGCAGCCAAACAGAGTGCCACAAAAACCAAAGGTGAGACTGCAGTCATATTAGGACAACCTTAAAATAATACTACTGCAATTTCACCTTAATACTAATTACAAACTTCTCTCTCTTCAGACACACAAAATAACAGATATTTATATATAGTGTATTATTTGTTTCAAATACTATGAAAATTGCTACTGGGATTGGAAGGCCAACCAATTTGCAGGCCCCAAAAAATCACTTGATGGGCTCATCAAGTACCCAATGTGCCACCATGAAATGTAGGCCCAATAACTTGAATTTCAAGATCACAAACTCATCGGGTCCAAATGGTAACAATACTTCTACACAATCCATTGTTTCCAAATCCAAGAAGCCACGTGACAAATGGATGGAGCTACAAGGGATCAAGAATTGGGAAGGCTTGCTCGACCCGCTCGACGACGGCCTCCGCGATGAGATTCTCCGGTACGGCGAGTTCGTCGAGGCCGCCTACCGGTGCTTCGATTTCGACACATCGTCACCCGACTATGCCACGTGTCGTTATCCTAAGGGATCGATGCTGAGTCAATGTGGACTCATGACTGGATATAAAGTCACCAAGTGTCTGTACGCCACGTGTGGGGTCCACCTGCCTGGCTGGGCCGACCACCACGTACCCAGCTGGGCATCCACTCGGTCCAGTTGGATCGGCTACGTGGCGGTATGCTACGACAGGACGAGATCGCGAGGCGGGCCGACGCGACGTGGTGATCGCGTACCGAGGCACCGCCACGTGCATGGAGTGGGTCGAGAATCTACGTGTCGCCCTGACGACCCTGTCTGGCGACATGGCACAGAGCGACCGCGAATCAATGGTGCAGAGTGGGTTCTTGAGCCTGTACACGTCGGCCGTGGGCCCACGCCCTAGCCTACAAGACTCAATAAGAGATGAGATGCAAAAAATTCTAACAAAATATGGGGATGAGCCCTTGAGCATAACGGTGACGGGGCACAGCCTCGGGGCGGCGTTGGCCACGCTAACGGCCCACGACATCAACACAACGTTCAAACACGCGCCGTTAGTGACCGTCGTGTCCTTCGGCGGGCCGAGAATTGGCAACAAAAGCTTTCGGAGCCAACTAGAAAAGAGTGGGACTAAAGTACTAAGAATAGTGAACTCCGATGATCCCATAACAAAGGTTCCAGGATTCGTCTTAAATGAGAGCAGCACGAAAATGTCAGAAATTCGACCGTTAAAATGGGTACAAAAATGTGTTGAGGAGACGCAGTGGGTTTATGCAGAGATAGGGAAAGAGCTTAGATTGAGCAGCAAAGATTGCCCACATCTAAGCAATATTGGGGAGTAGCCACGTGTCATGATCTCAAGACGTATCTACACTTGGTGGACAATTTTGTGAGCTCGAATTGTCCTCTAAGGGCCACAGCCAAGAGGGTTTTGAATAGAAGTACTGATCAGCAGGAGATTTTGTGTTGATAAAACATAGTTTAATTAGTGAATTAATTATAAATATCACTAATTGTGTGTATATATATATATATGAGAGAGAGAACATTAAGCCAATAAGCATTGGCTTTTTTGTACCAAAAGCCCTGTCTGCTATTTGAGGATGAGGGTTTTTTTCTTTTTCTTTTTTAATTGTAGAATGATCAGAGAATTTTTATGAGAAAATGCACCATGAGTTCTGAGAAGTACTATACCTTTGAGATATTATAGCTGGTTGAATGCATGGAATTAATGTCAAAAAGTTCCACTTTAGAGTCCACATCTCCTGCTCCGATCCACTTTTTTATTAGATATATTTGCTATTCAACCGTATTGAATCAATAATACGGGTACAATTATAACATAATCATAAACGTAGACATGTCATTCACTCAATATATATATTGAAATAGGAATGTGCTCAATCCGTATAATTGATTATTTAATTATCACTTGTTGCGACCACTTTTCGCATGAAATGCAGCGACGTCTCACGTACTCGATACATGAATAGTTTAACATCATTAATTTCAGCAAGAAATGTAATTAACTGATGATGCTAATAAAGCTAATTTCATACACGTTACATGCATTTTATTTTTATGTATGTTCTATTTTCTTTTGGTATTTAATTATTACCCACAAAGGATCAAGAGAATATTTCTTAATTAAGTGCATATAGTATAGGATTGTAAAATTAAAGTGGTGGACGGACGTACACATCCGGATATATATTGTTGTGCAATGTGCATGCAAGTGACGTGGTCATATTCTGCAGTTTTGCTATAATTTTGGGAAGGTATATATCTCCTTATAATCTTCATTCTTATTAAGAAATGTGTATTAGGTAGTCCTAGTTAAAGCTGGCAATGGGCGGTCCGGGCTTTTGAAAAAAATGGGGCGGACGGGGCGTTTATGCTCGGTCCACGAAAATGTTCGTTGACCTAAAACTATTGGGTCGAGCTAAAAGTCGGGTCAATTCCAGTCCACGAGTCGGGTTGCATTTTGCCGGCTCTAGCTCGTGAGCAGAGGCTTGAGAGAGAAAGTAAATGCATAAACATTGTAGACAATATAATGACTGAGAATGGGGTATTTATAATTCAAATACAACCAATGTGGTATGGTGCATAGATGATCACAAGAGATTCTTCGACGGCGGAATTGATTCAGAAATTTCGGTTAGTTAAACATTTATAACTCGGGATATTGACCAGTATCAAATCCCACCGTCTCGAGACCGCCAAGACTTTGTACTCAAAAAAGAGATTGTTGCGCCTTGAGATATTCATAATAGAGTCTTGCGGTTTGTTCCTTGGTCATCTCTTAAACTATGTCACATTAGTCGTGATATGTCAATACATGATTTATCATTTAATTTGAGTGAAAAAAAAAAAAAGTTCTAACTTCTAGTGAGAATTATAGTGCAATACTGCAACTGAGAGATAAATATTGAGTTAGCTAGTTTGACAAAAAAACCAACTTATATAATCCATGTCAAATTTATATTTAAGAAAATATTTTATATACTTGGAATTCATTATATCCACATTAATAAAAAAGAAGATCCCATGACTATCAAACATAACATAAACCACAAAGAAGACGATGGACCTAACTTGATTGCGGCACAGGCAAATTAATCCAAGTACTATTTGAAAACAACCTTCAACCAATAAGCTATGAAACTGGTCTATGAATACATAGTAGTAGAGAGATAGGCAACTCATGTAAGACTTAATGTATTCTTAATTTCGTGTAATGCATGAATTTCATGCTAATTAGAATGTGTTGATTAAGAATAGATATTGATCAAATTGATAGCTCTAAGATAATGATATAAACGTGATTTTGGATTGAAAATTTTAGGAGTCAAGGGTTTCAAAGTAACAGATCTAGTGGGCTACAGTAAGTTATTCTTAATAATTAAATGTTGCATTGCGACGTATATATTTAATAATATTTGGAATCATTTAAAAGATTTAGCTCCAAATGTTTTTCTATTGTCCATTTATACATTATGAGAAATTTTGGTGCCATGAACAATATTTAATATACCATGTGAATTTTTCAATTGATACTCAAGTAGCGTTCAAATAAATAAATTGTGGCATAATAAACATGTACGTACTATGCGCGGTATAAATTTTATATTCTAATAAAATGTAGATATTTTTTAGAGATTAAACACTTCTATGCCCGTGAGGGTCCAGTCGAAAGTAGTAGTAGTAATAATAATAATAATAATAATAATAATAATAATAATAATAATAATAATAATAATAATAATAATAATAATAATAATAATAGAGGGTCCAGTGGTAATGTTATTGAAAGAGAGAACCCTAGATGTATTGGAATTTTGTTAATTTCAACGTATTAAATGTTTGATAAATGGTTTTATCATGATTTTGATGATTTTGTTTTTATACCAAAACAATGTTTTTAAAGGTTGTCCAAATACTCCTAAAAGATTTAAAATGTTTTTAATATTTTCCAAGTATTTCTACAAGTTTATTTTCAATATAAATTGGACAACACTTTTGATGATTTTGTGTTAATGTGTTTTACACCAAAACAATATTTCTAAAATATTGTCCTAATACTCCCGATCGGTCTAAAATATTTTTACTATTTTTCGGAGTATTTCTTGAAGTTTATTTTCGATATAAAATTGGAGAACACTTTTGTTTTGAGGCCAATCGGTCGCCTATATGGGCATCCCGTGCACTGAAAGTTGTGAAAAAAAGTTGAATAAACTATTTTTGAAAAAAGGTTGGTTGACCGGGCCAACAGGGGTGGTAGACCGGTATGGTCGATCGGGCGTCGACCGGTCGTCGACCGGTGTCGATCGATGCCTGGGAGCAATTTCAAGCAGAACTTCCTAGACTCGTTTTTGGGTTTTGCTCGTACATTTGGGCATAGTGGTCGACCGGCCGACTTCGTCGGCCGATGCTGGCCGCCTGTAAATGTGTATTCTCATTTTCAAACGTCTATTTGTCGCGACCGGTCGCCCTCAAGTTTGACAAAATTCGACAGTTGTAAAGTGATGACTTTTCCCTAATTTGTGGGATTGATTTCTAACAAACTATAATCTTGATTTTAATTGCAATTTTTTTGTAGATATCGATTCCAAGAGGAGCCTATCAAGTATCAATCATCTCCTATAAATAGAGGAAGATTTGAAGCACAACAATAAGAGAGAACAACACAACACAACAAGATATTCTCAAGCAAACACTTGGTCTTCTATTGTCATTATTCTTGTTGTAAATTGCCTAGCTTATCACTTTCACATCCTTGAGGTCTAGGTTATTCTTGATTACACTTGCACTCAATTGTATAATTCATTATCGAGTTGTAATCTTGAATTTTTGGGTTATCATTCAACACAAGATATCCTTGTGAGTGTTCTTGTGGTAAGAACACACTGGGTGATCTAGGTGTTAGGTGTAAGAAGATTGTGGTAATCTTCTTGTTGAGGTGTTGAAGAATTTGGTATTCTTCAAGGTTGAAGATTGTGGTAATCTTCACAAGGTGTCGTCGGAGATTGTGGTAATCTTCAAGAAGAGATTGTGGTAATCTCAAAGGTGGTGTTGAAGAAGATTGTGGTGCTCTTCAAGGTGTTGTTGTAAGTTGGTGTTGTATTAATTTTGGTAATTAAAAAAAAAAAAAATTCTTTTTGAAATTCATCCCAGGATATCTTGGGGTGGTAGAGGATTAGGCCCTAGGTGGGTTGAACCTCTATAAATAGACGTGTGTTTTTTACATTCTCGCACCTTTATTATTGTCTTTGAGCATTCGGTTTGAAAAAGAGGGAAAAATCGAAAAGATGGAGATAATCTATTCACCCCCTCTCAGATTATCGTAGCCGCTTGGACTTACAAGTGGTATCGAGCAAACTCTTTGGCAAGCTCATTTAACATCGCGAGTGAAGAGGAACGATCATTGGCTACGAACGAAGCTCATCTTACCGACACCTCCACCACCAAGCCACCACTAATTGATTCCAAAAATTTTATTTTTGGAAAGAAAGAATGGAATGCTATTTACAAGGTTGCGGGTTCGACATTTGGAACACCGTCATAAATGGAGAATCCATTCCGATGAAAGATACACCACACACCTCCAAAGGCTTCAAAGAGCTCAATGATGAAGAGAAGAAAATCATCTCCTTAAACGGTAAAGCTCTCAATATTTTGTATTGTTCATTTACTAATTTGGAATATGAACATATTGTAGGAATTCGATCGGCACATGAAGTATGGCAAAAATTAGAAGCCATCTATGGAGTATTTACAAATGAAAGGAGTCAAACAAAAGCATCTACTTCTTAAAGGGATACAAGTTCAAATCTAAGGAACAAGCCTCTTACAACTTCCAATTATGAAGAAGTTGAATATTGTTTTATGGACATCGAAGAAGAAAACGAGGTATGTCTTAAACCTCTACTTCCTATGATATTGTCATTCAAAATGATTATAGTGATTTGCAAAATGATTTTGATGAACTACAAAATGAATTCAAGGCTTACTTGTTAAATACAAAAATTTGAAAAAGGAATTCATTGTTTTGAAGAATGATAAGGATAGTTTATTTACTTCCTATGAATCACTATCATGTGCTCACACCACCACACTTGATAAGGTGAGAAACCTTGAGAAAGAAAATAGTACTCTTGTTGAAGATTTGAATTGCATGAAAAATGATTTATTAAAATGCAACTTGAGTACCAATAAAAGACCAATATTGTTGATGTTCATAATTGTGATAAAAGACTTGATCATAAGCCTAATGTTGTTAATCATATGAAAAAGAATCAAGTTCCTATGCATATTAGTCATTATGCTCCTAGAATTATTACTTGTTTTTATTGCGGTAAAAAGGGTCATACGGTAAAAACTTGTCGAGCTAGAAATAGCTCTAATTATTGTTGGAGACCTAAAAGTCTCAAGACTAATCTCAAAGGACCCAAACACTTGAGGGTACCACAAAATAATTTCTTGATAGGTACCGGTGAAATAATAATTGGAAAAATTCATACCGCTAAGAAGACATCAAATGACCAATTCATTTGATCAAAGGAGAAAATATTTTCAACAAAGCCAATTTCCAAGAAGAGGATATAATCAAAAATGGGAAGAACACAATCCTTGGAAATGGCAAAAATATCATTGTTGGGAAATTTATTGTTTAGATTTTGATGAATGCCATGTAAAACTTAAACTAGGAAGTTGGCACCCCATTTTTTGTTGTAAACTCCGCATTGTAACAAATAGGGATGGTCAAGCCGAGTTAAGTCACCTATGCCTAAACATGCAAGAAGACAATGGAGACTAGAAGGAAGACTCCGCAAGACAATTGAGTATGGCAAAGAAGAGAAGACGGAACTCGATCAAGGTACAGTGAGCACGGGTTTGAGTCAATATCGCCAAGTCAACTCAAGATAGTCAAGTCTCAAGTTGAAGTGATGAAGAGTCATCCAATGATTGAAAGCTAACTCTAAGTCACCTGGGGAAAGCAAGGAAATGCGGTCAAGTCGAGATAATCGAAAGAGATCCGTTGTACGTAAATCAAGAGAATTACTTAAACAAGTAATACCTCCATGCTACCTTTCTCGAAGTGCTAAGTCCGAGCGTGCAAGGGGAATGAACCAATGGGAAGCACTACACCGTGTCGTAACTCGAAAAGCTAAAGAACAATTCATACGAGGAAGTGGCAATTCCAAGGATCGCAACAAGACAAGCCAACGACCACAAGTGACTTTCAAAAATAAGCCTATCTCTTCAACGGGCGCGATTTTTGAAAGATCACTATAAAAGGCCGAGGAATGACTCGAGAAAAAGAAAAAGGACCTTGATTACAACCACGAACATTCAAGCTAACATTTGAATCGTAATCGAAATATTCTCAAAGATCATTCAAGATTAATTCTCAAGCCTACACTACGAAGGAAATCAATCCAACACTCACCGTGAAGGAAAGATAACTTCAATCAGTTGAAGAGGAAACTTTTGAAGAAAAGGGGTCTACATTCGCGGAGGACTGTAGGAAGGTTCAAGGTCGAACCGGTCTCGAGTTTTTGGAGGGCTTCGTGATCAAATCCAAAAAGCTTGAGCAAGTGAGTTGTAGTAGCAAGGCACTGCCCCTGTGAAGAAGCCGAGTCGCACGAGAAGCCACCGCGTGACAAGGCATCTCCGATCGAGTCCCAAAGGATCAAGTCACCTTTGTGTGATCAAGACTTGTATCCGGGATCATTACCACTTTGTATACCGATCAATACTTAGTGGATTCCTCCAGGAGTTGGAGAAGAGAGGAGTAGAAGAATTACCCCATCTTCGAACCTCTATAAAATCTTATCGTGTCATTTACATTTCAAAGACTTTAATTCCCGTGCATCTTATTTGTTTAACTCTCTTTGATAAATTTGCTATCCACTTGATAATCCCTAAGTACTAAAATCAAGTATTAAATTTTTACTAAATCAATTTTAAGGGTGTAAAGTCTTCCGCGAAAAACAAACTGCGATTGAGCTAATTCAGTCTTGGTGAGTTATTCTGTCAACCAACGACTCGATCAGTGATTTGAGTGACTAACTCTACCGATTAACTAAATTGGCTATCCACCGAGGAATTAGATGTGTAGTATCAACTCGAACTTTAAAAAGGACTAAATCGAAAAGTTGGTAAGGTTTATTCAACCCCTTCTAAACCTTACACTCACACCCTTGGGACCTACAATCATCAACAAGATGATTTTCCAAAAGAAAGACACTTTCAAAAATGGGAAGGCCACAATGCTTGGAAATGGAGCAATTGGAGAAACTATCATCAACAAGAAGATTTTCAAAGGGGAAGATACCATCAACAATGGGAACAGCACTGACCGGAAATGGCGTAATTGGTAACCCGTATCTCCCTAGTTAAATATGCATTTTATTTTGTTATTATGCATGCTTCTATTTGTGTCTTAATTGCAAAATGAATTTTTAAGTATTTATTTTTTAATTAAGGTCTTCAATATATATTTGTGCTTTTAAAATATTTTTGAAAAAGAAGACCTTATATGATGTTTTTGAAACTCTTGTACATTTTTGTAGACTAAAGTGTGTTATCATCTCTTATGGATTTTTATGGCATGAGCTTACTTGTGATATCTCTTAGCCTACACTTTTATCATTATGAGTTGTGCTAGATTTGTTTTAAGAATTGTGTAGGATTTACATATTTTCACAAATGGCCATTTACGTCATTATTTGTCAAGAAAGGCATAAATTATCGAGGTACGTTTACTTGTGTTATTCTTACTCTTATAGACTCGATATATGTATTGCCATGTGCCTATGTGCTTGTTTTTCATAGTATTTCATACAAGTGCCATTAAGAGGTTTTTTAGATTTTTTGAAAGGCACTATTCGATATTTGATTGCACATATTTGCATTGTTCAAATACTTCTTTTAAATGAGGTCTCAACTATATTCTATCGTCTTTCAAATTTCAAAAGAGACCTTTTGTAGCATTGTTAAGTTTATTTGAACTTGCATGATTTATTAAACTCTTGATGGTCTTCTAAATGCATAGTATGTGTTTTCTTGCTTCATGGTCTATATATATATATATATATAGTGTCTCTTTCTACTATGCTCTTTTGCAAGATATTTTGTGATTGATGATTGAGGCATGTTTTTACACTTGGGCTATTTTTTCTTGCTTATATAAGCGATGCCGTTAATGAGCTTGTTAAGTTGTGTAGATGAGAAATGAAGTACTCCAAATATTAGTTACCTCAAAATATTTGGATGTAAATGTTCTATTGTAAACACCTTAGATCAATTGGATGCCCTATGATGATAATGATGAAGAAGACAAAAAGGGTATTCCGGAACAAACTCGATGACCAAGGCAACATTGGTCGAACTAAGGCGAGGTTAGTAGCTCGAAGGTATTTTCAATAAGAAGGTAATTGATTTTGATGTAGCATTTGCACTCATAACACATTTAGTAGCTATTTGCATTTTACTTGCCCATTCTTGTTTTAAGAAAATTTCAAGCTTTACCAAATGGATGTTAAATCCAATTTTCTAAATGGTTTTATTCAAATATAAGTCTATCGGAGTTTAAAATTTTAGGCCAAATGTTTGTATAAAAGGCCTTGTACGGTTGATAGACTTAGCTTTTTTTTTTGCAAAATGATTTTACAAAAGGTAAAGTTGATACTACACTTCTTGTTTTGAAAAAGGGCAAGATTGTTTACTTGTGCAAATTTATGTTGATAATATTTATGGTGCTACTAATAAATATTTGTGCAAGATATTTTTCCAAGTCAATGCAAGGTGAACCTAAGATAATCATGATGAGGAAGCTCAAATTTGATCATTGAAATTCAAATTACTCAATGCCAAGAAGATGGTTAATTTCAAAAGAACTCTTGAAGGAGTTAAGCATTGAAGAAAGAAGAAATATCTCAACCTCTATGGCTAAAGATTGACAAAGGTTGAGAAAGGCATATCGCCAACAAACAAATTCGAGGTATGTTTTCTTGTATTATTTCTATAGACTCGACATTCCATATGCCTTATGTCTATATGCTCGACTTCAAAAACTATCTCAACGAATCTCATTAAAGTGCCGCTAAAAGAAATTTTCAAATATTTGAAAGGCACTTCTTCTTATGACTTGTTGTATCCAAAGCTTTAAAACGTTCTTATTTTTTCGGGATAACAAGTCCGGTCAAAATTATTCAAACTATGGTTCATCATAATCAAACTAAACATATTGAGATAATTGTTAAGGGATTGCATGTTTTAACAAAAACTTGAGATGTGTTTAAATCCGTCTCAAAGTTAACTCGCGGACATTTGTTCACTTATCACGAGTATTTTACCTCATTTCGAGCTTGATTATGACATAATGTATATTTAATGAGGTCTACGTTTGCATTTTGCACGTTCTTAAAACTTAGGGGCGAAAAATCGGATTTTTGAATCAAACTTGAATTTTGAGACAGAACTCAAACAAGAGCTGATCGGGGCAAGGCCGACCGCCGCCCATCGCCGACCGCCGCTCTTGCCCATGACCGGTCGCCCTAAAGGATTTTTGGTTAAAAATGGTTCTTTTTCCGACTTAGCATTTTTGGCTTTTTGGTTCTTTTTCGTCCCCTTTGCAAATTTCACACACAATTCACTTCAAATGAGTTTTGATGCATGAATTATATATTTTTGGGGACTACCTAGCTCGGTTATCATCATTGATGCTCATCTTTACCGATTGAATGGTAAGAAATTCACTCTCTTTAGCTCAATTGGGTTGAACCTGAGTTTGTGGCTTATATGTATTTTTTCTTGATGCAATTCATACATATTTGTGATGAGCTTATTGATTATTGATGAATGATATTTATAAGATTGCATTTGGTGATGAAAAACTTGGTTTGATTTCATTTACAAGGGCTATATATATATTTTTTTCAACTTTTGACGCCCGCCAAGTGTTCGATAAAATGTCTCAATGAAAGATTCATCACCTACATGATTCTCTCGATTTCAAAAGTCTCATATATTTATAGAGATCATGTTTTTGCAAATCAAATGATTTTTCATAAGCTTCTACAAGTCGTATGATCGACTTTTCCCTTCCATTTGGCCTATAAGCTTCATTGTTCAAATAGCTCGATACATCGGTTTAGTTGCGCACTTTGATATGATTATATGATGTTTTTATCGTGCTAACATTCTTTTGATGATTCCAAAGGGGAGAAACAGGTTATAAGCTCATTAGCTCATAAAAGCTAAAGTTAAGCTAAACATAAGAAGTTATAAGTTATGGCTTGATAAAGCCATAAGTTGTGCATTATACTTAGTCCAATTGTTGTATGATGGACTTATATACTTGTCTAATGATGTTTTGTTAACAGGGGAGCTTATAAGCTTTTGCAACCTAAGATCAATATGTAAAAGCTAAGCTTTTTAGCTTGTGGTTGATTGCTTTTTCATTACTCTTTTTGTGCATGTTGATAGGGGAGCTTTTGCTATATATGTTTAATATCTCTACTCCCATCCTTGTGATTATATTGCGTGGAATGTTGTCGCACAACGGAAAGTTCCTTTTTTACGGTAAAAATGTTTTGTTTTCAAAATCGACCTCGTTAAAATTGTTTTGGTTTGTAATCATCAAAAGGGGGAGATTGTTTGATAAATGGTTTTATCATGATTTTGATGATTTTGTTTTTATACCAAAACAATGTTTTTAAAGGTTGTCCAAATACTCCTAAATAATTTAAAATGTTTTTAATATTTTAGGAGTATTTCTACAAGTTTATTTTCGATATAAATTGGACAACACTTTTGATGATTTTGTGTTAATGTGTTTTTACACCAAAACAATATTTCTAAAATATTGTCCTAATACTCCCGATCGGTCTAAAATATTTTTACTATTTTTGGAGTATTTCTTGAAGTTTATTTTCGATATAAAATTGGACAACACTTTTGTTTTGAGGCCAATCGGTCGCCTATATGGGCATCCCGTGACCGAAAGTTGTGAAAAACAGTGAATAAGCTATTTCTTTGAAAAAAGACTGGTTGACCGGTCAACAGGGTGGTAGACCAAGATGGTCGATCGTCGGCCGACCGGTGCGCGTCGGCCGCCGGGTGTCGACCGATGCTGCGGGAGCAATTTCAAAGTAACTTCCGGACTCGTTTTGGGTTTTGCTCGACCGATCGGGCATAGGTCGACCGGCCGCCTGTGTGAATGTGTATTCTCATTTTCAAACGTCTATTTGTGCGCGATCGTCGCTCTCCTCAAGTTTGACAAACAAAATTCGACCGTTGTCAGTGACAGGTTTTGCCTAATTTGTGGGATTGATTTCAGCTATAATCTTGATTTTAATTGCAATTTTTTTTGTAGATATCGATTCCAAGAGGAGTCTATCAAGTATCAATCATCTCCTATAAATAGAGGAAGATTTGAAGCACAACAATAAGAGAGAACAACACAACACAACAAGATATTCTCAAGCAAACACTTGGTCTTCTATTGTCATTATTCTTGTTGTAAATTGCCTAGCTTATCACTTCCACATCCTTGAGGTTTAGGCTATTCTTGATTACACTTGCACTCAATTGTATAATTCATTATCGAGTTGTAATCTTGAATTTTTGGGTTATCATTCAACACAAGATATCCTTGTGAGTGTTCTTGTGGTAAGAACACACTGGGTGATCTAGGTATTAGGTGTAAGAAGATTGTGGTAATCTTCTTGTTGAGGTGTTGAAGAATTTTGTATTCTTCAAGGTTGAAGATTGTGGTAATCTTCACAAGGTGCCGTTGGAGATTGTGGTAATCTTCAAGAAGAGATTGTGGTAATCTCAAAGGTGGTGTTGAAGAAGAGTGTGGTGTTCTTCAAGGTGTTGTTGTAAGTTGGTGTTGTATTAATTTTGGTAATTAATAAAAAAATTCTTTTGAAATCCATCCCGGATATCTTTGGGGTGGTAGAGGATTAGCCCTAGGTGGGTTGAACCTCTATAAATAGACGTGTGTTGTTTACATTCCGCACCTTTATTATTGTCTTTGAACATTCGGTTTGAAAAAGAGGAAAAACCGAAAAGATGGAGATAATCTATTCACCCCCTCTAGATTACCGTAGCGCTTGGACTTACATTAAATCGTATATTGTGTATTGTTTAATAATTAGTACTTTAGTAATTTCGTTAAATTCATTGAGAAAGTGATTAATGTGGTGGGCCTAGGACATATACCTCTATGCATTTGGATATTGGTATGGCTGTAATGTGCAATGACCATACAATTTTGTTTCAAATATTATGGGCCATGATTAAATAAAACAAAATATTGAAGGTGAAGGTCCCTAATCTAAACATATATTGTTGTTTTCTCATATTTCATATTGTGAAAGCATACAAAATAGAATTTGATTACTAGTGAGACCTCTCGGGTTTCAAATGACCTATGAAGATCGACACGAATACGAGATACGGATATGATACGACAGTACGAGAATACAAAGATATTTTGAAATTTTTAGGATACGGGCACGCTATATAAATACATATAAAATTATATATTTTTGTATTATTGAAAATACAAATGTACTAATTACGATTAAAAAACAATGCTTCAAGCATAAAAACTAAAATTTCATAAGTATCCAAATCAAATATGATAACTCACATAGACACAAAAAAATCTTTGAAAAATGGTGAAGAAATAAACATTAAAATAAATTCTATCTATTTTCATGTGTAGATATATCCACGAAGTATCAAACAAAGTATCGTATCGGATACGATCCCAGACGCAATACGACTAGGGGTGTTCATTTTTTGAATGGATCCGAAATTCGATTCGTTCGAATTTGAATTTTAGTTTCGAATTAGGATTTTTGAATTTGAATCGAATTTCGAATCAACTCGAATCTCGAATATGAATATTTGAATCGAATAACGAATTGAGATTTTTTCGAATTCTATTCGAAAATCCTAATTCGAGGTGAAATTCGACTAAATTCGAATTCTTATTTCGATTCGGATTCAGTATTACAATTCGAATTCTTATTTCAATTCGAATTCGTATTTCAATAATTCAAAATTTTTATGTATATATGTCACATTATACATAATTATATATTGTATATATGTAAATTATACACATGCATTTATAATATATATAAATGATTAAAACACTAATGTTTAAATGAAAATGTAAAATTATAAATATATGTTATTTTCTTCTTATTTTTTAGTTTTTGTTAGAAATAATTATACTTAATAGTATATGAAATACATTTTAAATAACTTCAATTTTTTATCTTTAGACCATATTCGTAAATTATTATTTATACTAAAAATATATTTTAGGTAAAAATTGTTTTACGCTTAGAGTCTCATGTGGAGGTGATAAAATAATCTATTAGAATATTCCACCGCCTATGCCCATTGTATGGAAAAGTACAAAACTTGTCCGCATACACTATACAACATACATTATACATTATAGTTAAATTAAACAATGAAAAATAGTTAGTTGATAATTTGTAATTTTGAAAAAATAAAATCTAGGATTTTATTAGGTATAGTCCAAAAATATTATGTTATGAATCCAAATCTTATTCACTTTATCGATAAATTTGGATTTTTGGATTGATTCGAATTCGATTCGGAAATCGAGAAATCCAATTCGTTTAAATTCGATTCGAATTAATCGAATTTCGAATTGAGGTTTAAAATTTTCATTCGATTAAATTCGATTCGAGGAAGTCGAAGAATTCGGAATTCGATTCGATGAACACCCCTAAGTACGACATCCTCAGATAAGTGTCCGTGCTTCCTAAGGTTTCACCAATGCTGAAATCCAACAAATTTGCATTGCAATAGATTCAAGTACGATTCCGATTTAATATTCCTTAATATCCACCATAAAGTTTTAAAACATTTATTTTATGTTAAATATAAACAAAATGTCCTATAATTTGAATTTCTATCTAAGTTGTGTCATTTCAATATAATTAGACAGAGCTTGTATAAAGGAGTAGATTATGAAATTGGCAATTTGGCTACTAAAGATTCAGAAAAGAGAAGGGCAAACAATGTTGAAAAGAAATATTTTTTTCTTCTTTTAAAGAAGTCTCTATACAAAATATCTCCGATTGAAATGAGTGAGGCATAGTTTGGGGGGGGGGGGGGGGTTATTAGTTCTAGAAGTCAAAAACCTCTACATCAAGTACATAATTTAACATTATGACTCCATAAAATCAGGGGTGGCAATCCTTAACACGGCACGATAATCCGATACGAACCCGACTTGAAGTTACTGAGAGAGAACCCGAATCCGAATATGAACACGACTAGCACGAATCCGACCCGATGTTACCAATTTGTCTAAAACGTAAATCTTTTATATTTTACTCAATTTTGGATGTATTTTAAGCATAACCCGAAATCAACCCGAAACCAAATACGGACCCGACCGATGGCCCGAATTATAACCCTTACGTAAAACATGATAAAGAAATAAAGAGTTACATATATTTTTAGTTTTTTTATTTTATTTTATTGTATTTTTAGGATTCTCTATGCAATAATAATTTGACATTTTGATTTTTGCGTGTGAAAGATAAAATCTGAAATAGTTAAAAAGTACAAACATAGGAATCTGAAATAGTTAAAAAGTACAAACCCCCTATGTTGTTATAATCCTACGAATTGTCCCAGTAGGAACACATTAGAACAACATAACATTAGAACAACAACAAATAGAGAATTAAATTTAATGAATAGCCAATTAATAAAGCCTCAATCAGAAAATCAATATAATAAACTATATTGATGCTCACACTTTGGATAATTAGCTAAATATATTTCTTGCGCGTACCAATTGAAAGTCTTTTGAGAAAAGAAACTGGAAACACAAGAATCCTCTTTATTATTATAACATAACTTAAAATGTTCCGTTCAGCCAAAGCCGACGTACATGGAACCACCATAAAACAAATTTGTTTTGTGGTACCTACCCGAAAGTTGGAATCATATTCCACACCCTAATTGTACTTTACTCGTTTCATTTGCCAACAAAATATATAATTAAAATTATATATATGTAAAATATTCACGCAGAAGTTTTAACTCTTATAATATTTCTTCAAAAATACACAATACTATAAAATACACAAAGTTAAGTAGCCAACTCTGAAGTAAGATGATCATGAAGATAAAATACAAGACAAAATAGTTTGTTTTTATTTAATGGGCGTGAGCCTTTCCTTTGGGTACTCAAAACGTAAAGTCTCTTATTTACAACTTAAGAGGGTTGGGGGGGTTTACCAAATGTAACAAGAATTTCAACATGCATGTACAATATTTTGTCAGAATTTTTGTTGGTTTCTGAAGAGCTCCAAGTCCTTCAACTTTGCTTTCAGCTGGGTGTGCTCGTTTCGCATCTTCTCCAACATAGTTTCGACAAAATTCATCTCCTCTTTTAAATACTTAATCTGCTTGTTCAGTAAGGCGAGTGCTTCACCACGATTTTCACTCATTCTGTTCATGCAATCAGCCTGAGGGATCACGTGGATCCGCTGGGGTCTACTTAATAACACGAGGATGCTTATCTGCAGCAGTTGAAGAAAAGTCGGCTCGATGCAGTTGCATAATTCTATTGAGATACAACATACAGTTTTTTTCCATTCTTTATTCTATTTTTCGTCAATGAGATACAACATACGTGCTATCAAATACAAAGTACGCCCTGATCAGTTACAGATGCAAAATAAACAAAGCTCCTTCCGCCAACTCTACAAGACATTATCCACTCAAGGTGGTTGATCGACATGCAATATGCTTGTTCACCCCCAAGCAGCATGATACAAGATTGCTCAAGGAAACAGCTTGAACAAATGTAGTAAAATAGTTTTCTCAGGCACAAGCTAGAAAAAAAAAAATCAAGCCTTCTGCTCACTAGTAAAACGAAATCTACAATCATGCCTTTATTTAATCTCAGGCCTTTCCAACTTTATTTTGCCACTTTCTCTAAGTGTGGCAATCACAACGTAATAAGTATTTAACAAGAACTAGTTTTGATCGTGCATTTCTCCCAACCACAAAGTTTCACCTAACTAGCATGACTGACAGGCCAAGGAACAGGGGTATATGCCACTCACATAACTACTCTACTTTTATTTGCTTCAAGTCCCACTTTGGTCGATGGTGAGCAATAAGTTAGCAATTAAAGGAACATTTCAGGTTATAATATGAGAGGGGAAAGAATTGCGCAATGCAGTTGGAAATCTACAATCAGGGGTCATCATTAGGATTGTTCTAGTGCGGTCATTGGCCGGGGCAGGTGGAAATTCAGGTCCTCTAGCCGAATTAATGGTACCATGAAAGTATGGACAAGTTTTTCAGGGGTTTGAGTGTCTACAAACTTTGACCCGTTGAAAGAAGTTAAAAAGATAAAAGAGGTAATGAAGATAATGAACTATTTGGTTTCAGTTGAGCATCTATTAAATTATGGTGCTTTTTACATAAATGAGGTTCAAGCACACATAAACAAAGTTATGGTTCTCATGTTTCTCCTTATGAGAGTACCAACACGTCACTATGACCTTTCCACAATACTTAACAGTCACCCTTCTCATAAGTTACACCACCAAGCCAAGCACCAACCGCCACTTCAGAAAGCAAAAAGTAATGGTGAAAAAAGATTCAGTTTTGTTCCCTCTTATTTTCTTGATCTACATTCTTCAATAAGTAAATGTCGGCCAAGTATAAATCAACATAAAGATGAAATATTAAAACACTATACTGAATATGGTTTATACTGACCGACAAAAATAAACCTAATGCACAAAAAGGAATATAAACATGAGAAAGTGAAAAATAGTACCACTAAAGTATAGAGAACTCAACCTACAGAAATTTACGAGTCAAGAGAATCTCTTGTAAAAATTTAAGTTTCCTTGTCTCTTTCTTTGAGATGAAATTTAAAAAAAAAAAAAAAAAAAAAAAAAAAAAAAAGCCATTTGAGAGAGTAACATAAATGGGGTAAAAATTCCAGCTATGTAAAAAGGAATTAGCAAGTTTACCTGCATTAAAAGGAGAATTATAGCAATGGAGATGACCAGAAGTAGGGACGAAGTGTTCTGATACTTCAAGGATGTAGAGACTTTGGTAAAGGTATCTCTCAACAGAGATCCAACTGATGCCTCGCCAACATTTCCTTGTGGAGGATCATTGACTCGGTTCATATCCTTCACAACTGATATGGTTTCAGATATTCTCACATCACTTGTCTTATACTCCACACATTGCTGCTGAGTGTTTTCTAGCTTTTTCAGTCGAACTTGCTCATTTGAAATCAAGTTAGCTGCACAACCTCCCAAGAGTTAGTATAGATGCTCAACATCAAACCTAGTATAGTTTTCCCCATCAGAAGAAGCAAAACTAATCGCATGAATTTATCATGTACAGAACAAAGTAATAACTACAGTATCAGGTTGCACGTGTTAGTTACTTCTTAAAAAGACAAATAAATTACCTTCTTCCTTCTCTAGATTCTTCTGCTTCAAAAATTCATGTGCCTGAAATTTTAGTACATACAATCTTTAGCTGTTGAAAGATAAGCAAACAGGAAAACGAGATTGACTCAGAAAGCACAAGAGGGGTACAAGATCAAGCCAAATTGCATAAGCTTCTCGACACTCTTCGACGGTAGATTGCACTATTTTCCCTGCAACATTAACACCCAGTCAGCAGTCGAACCAATTTTTTATCAAAGCTCTTCCAAATACTTTACTGCAAAACCTTAAAATTCCAATGACAAACACAACTTATGAGAAAAAATGAATCGCACGCAACCAGGGCAAGCAGCTAAACTGCAGTATGCAGTCAGTGCCGAAACAAGCATAAGACCGAACTACACGGTTACAGAGTGAAGATGTTACAGATCGATTTTGATTATTTAATTAGGGTTATTTAATTTATGATTGGTGGTTTAATTAGGTTAATAATTATTTCCTAGTTCAGTTAGGTTTAATTAAGGTCAATTGTTATTTTCTAATTTAGTTAAGATTCAGTTTCCTAGTTTAACTAATTCTTATTATTGGGCTTTAAGCCCGTAGGGTTAGGTTTAAGGTTATGTTGCTATTTAAGTGAGTATTATTATTTCATATAGGACACTTTGGAATTATTGTGTTTGTCGGCTTTAAGTCAGGGCGGAGATTTCGAGGAGAACTTCGCGTTCTTGTTTTGTTTTCTACATTAATAATATCGATTATTGATTTTCTTTCAATTTACTTTACCATTGACTCTATCAAATGATCCGACCTGCCGGATATCAATATCAGCCCGTTACATGTATGGAATCACGCGTTGAGGCGATAGAGAAGGGTGTTGAGGAGTTGTGGGTGGAGATGGCCAAAATCAGTGCGAAAATTTCAAAACTGGATCGAATTGAAGAATTACTAGAGACTTTGTTACACGAAAAAGGATCGTCTACGCTGGCGGCGCAGATTTAGCGTCCTCCCTTCCCACGAATCACCTGGTTTTGCGCGACAAAAAATCAAGAACTCGACGGTGACAATAAATCAGATCCCTCTCCTCCGGCCACCCGTGCGCAGCTGGGCCACGTTGTTGGCGGCTCGACATATGAATTTTCCCATTGTTCATGGTTACAACCCCGTCACATGGTTATCTCACTCTCGCATTTATCATACACTCAAGGCCGATAAATCCATGGCGAATGCATTATCTAGTCGGTCGGAGGATGACAACAAGTTGTCCGCTATTTTCTTATATTGTTGGATGGATCGACAAAAAGAGGTGCATAGAGGTGCATACTGACAATAAACAGTGCAAAATTATCCAAGATTTAGAAGCGAGCGACAGGACTCGAGGCCCATATGCATTAATCAATGGCGTTCTTTTTTGTAAAGGTTGTATAGTTTTGCCGTATAATCGGGAAGTTTGGTTTTTGACTTTCGCGGACAGTTTCCTCAGTTCAGCCTTGAGGACAAGGCTATTTCGAAGGGGCGGAGAGTTATTACAAATCGATTTTGATTATTTAATTAGGGTTATTTAGTTTACTTATTGGTGGTTTAATTAAGGTTAATTATTATTTCCTAGTTCAGTTAGGTTTAATTAAGGTTAATTGTTATTTCCTAGTTTAGTTAGGATTCAGTTTCCTAGTTTAACTAATTCTTATTATTGGGCTTTAAGCCCATAGAGTTAGGTTTAAGGTTATGTTGCTATTTAAGTGTATATTATTATTTCATATAGGAGACTTTGGAATTATTGTGTTTGTCGGCTTTAAGCTGGACGGGAGATTTCCCGAGGAGAACTTCGCGTTCTTATTTTGTTTTCTACATTAATAATATTGATTATTGCTTTTCTTTGAATTCACTTTACCCTTGACTCTATCAAATGGTCCGACCTGCCGGATCTTTTTCTGTCGGATCCGAATTCATGGCCGTCACACGTATGGATTCACGCGTTGAGAAGATAGAGAAGGGTGTTGAGGAGTTGCGGGTGGAGATGGCCAAAATAATGCGAAAATTTCAAAACTGGATCGAATTGAAGAATTATTGGAGACTTTATTACGAGAAAAAGGATCATCTACCGCTGGTGGCACAGATTCAACGTCCGGGCTTAATACGAATCACCTGGTTTTGAGCGATAAAAATCGGGAACTCGATGGTGACGATGAATCAGCTCCCTCTCCGCCGGCTACCCGTGCGCAGCCGGTTGCGCATCCAGGCGAGACCACCTTTGTGGCGTCCCGATTTTCACTTTACCCTTGACTCTATCAGAAGACATATGAGAACCCGCTTTTCATGTTATACTCTCTCAATATTATCGTTCTTTCTCAACTTGGTTGGTTTTTCCTGTTGTTCATGTACAGTCAACTCAGATGCTGGCCACCAAAACAGCCGAGTCTCCATTTTTCACCAGGGGCTAAACTTGATCGACAGCTCTATACATCATAACAATGAGGAATCTCAATACCAGTGCAACTATTAACATAACTTACTGAAAAAGGTCTTGCACCACTGACTTCTTAGTTAAATTGGAGGCAGTAGGCTTCAGCTAACCTATATCCGACAATGGCAACGGATGCATCTTATTTAGAGTAATATACGAGTTTGAGGTGAATAATACTTGCAGCTGTCGGTGTGTAAGATACCAGATAGGTTAAATATGGGTATATTTTGTTAAGAGTAAAAGTGTGTGCCTTAGGAATCTACACAATCAATAATATCCTCATGGGCAGCGGCTCTAGCCAATTCAGTTGTGCAATCATGAGCAGAACATAAGAGCATAAGACATAATATGCATCTATCTAAAAGCCTAGATGTGACAGCAACCTATATTTAAAGCTTTTTCCGCATCTTTGGCTTCCCTTCTCTCGCATCAAAGAGGCCACATATCTCATGCACAGTGAATCACAAGCGATGTGATAGGCCCACCACTCAGTATTCCATATTCTTCTTCAGAAATTTTGAATAGCTTCAAGTGAAATGGTCGTCCCAATTCGGGGCCCTACAAACTTCTTTGTTATGCATTATATCGCCCATCTTCCATCTCAATGTCAGTTTTGTTAATTAAACATTAAACTTGTTTTCATCATTCAACTCCATAGTTAGTACTGCAATAAGGAGTCTCTTTTCCAATCAACATTATCATATTCAGCCAACATAATCACCCCAGGTGAAATGTAGAGATCAGATGTGACTGAAGTTCCTAATCATTATTGAAGGTTTCTGTCCAGCCAAAATTCTATGGAATAGACAAGGTATAGTGGCCTCCGATGCTTCGTGCTTGGTTTCTATTTTGACATCCATGGAATGATCACCTTTACACTACCTAACGTCCACATGACACAAGAGACTCGGCACAAAGAACAAAACAAACAAGTATAAATCAACTTAAATCAGTCCATCACAAGAGCAATGTTGGCACTGTACATAGTTTAAACAAATAAGAAAAATAATATCATCAGATATTAACTATCACATTGGGTGTTTGATAGAAAAGTTGCAGATTAAATCAATTCTAAGTAAAAATATAATATTGCTTCTATTAAACTTAAATATCATCTTAAGCTAAGGTGATAACTGTAACAATCAATTGTCAATCAAGATTGAGCCAAGTAGTGAACAATGAAAAACAATAAATATCAAGGGTGAGACTATAGAAACTTCCGTCATGACAATAATAATTTACAAACATCATGAGCATGCATCATTTTTTGGACACCAAAGAACAGAGAATTCAAGCACGTTGTCAGTCATATTGCTAGAAAAGAAAGGAAGAGATTGGTTGAATTGAGAGAAACGGAAGCAAATAGAGGGGAGGAAACGAACTGTGTTTTGTTTATGCTCCAAAGTAATGAGGCAAGAAGCAATGAGATGGAAGACATATTGTATTTCCAATAACTAACTTTACGAGTAACGGGGTAAGTCTCTGCCAATTTAGCGGCTTATGCGACCTACAGAGTCCATATTATTTTATTGTATCATAATACTTTCATAACAGCTTAATAAGCACATTAATTGGTTAGACCACTGGAGTTCTGAATCATCTTATTAACCAGGACATTTATATGAAAAGATACATGAACTTCAAACAATTCAACTCAAAACAAAGGTTTGCCAATACTCAATATGGTTCCTATTACCTTTCCACATGGTTTTCTTTGAAAAGGCCACATTGGTGTATACCCTCAATATGCAACCAGGCTTTGATTCATTGTCCACTTTCTCTACATCCCAGCGGCCCTGTAAAACAAGGACGATCCAAAGAGAAAACTCATGAAAGAACTTAACACCCAAACAAATGCACTTGAAGATTGAGTGAACAGTTCTAGAAAGTAAGATGTAAGATTCATAAAAGAAATTTTTGGCACTAACATCATTAAGGGACCAAAGAAAAGGCATGACACAGCAGGATTTCAAATAGAAGGAAAAAACAAAAGGAGTTTCCAGTAGCTTTGATCAGTAACCCTGAAAAGTGCTAGACATTAATTGTCATTTTCAATTGGCAGAGACAAAGGGACAATTTTTTCACCACAATTCTTCCTCATAGTAGCTCAGAGCCTCAGATCATATAAGTTTCTATTGTTTTCCTTAGGGATCCAGAAGATAAAATATGGAAAATAAATCTAGAGTAGCAATTAATATGTCATTTATCCGGTTAAGGGTGAATCAAATGAAGAATGACACAAACAGGTGCAAAAGAAAAAATCATTTATCTCATCTCGCAGTGGGTGACCATATTGTGGTGCCACCATCTCTCTAGTATCAGGAGAAGGAGCAAGGAGCATGGGAAACTGAAAAGTGACCCATCCCCAGTAAAAAGAAGAAGATGAAACCCAAATCAACGATGGAACAGAGAGGGAAAGATGGTGCGGCAGAGAGAGAAAGAGAGGGAGGGAGTGGGGGGAGAGAGAGTGAGAGATGATTCGCAAAATAAAACATGATATGCTTCCAACAAATTTCATTACATGTTAGTCCAAGTATTCCAAAAATATGTCACAAAATCCATACCTCCACTCTGAAGTAGTCCCCATATGGTACGTCATTGATCTCTTGTGAAGTATCGACAATCAAATGACTGGCATGATAAAATTGAGCCGGTAAAGAGAACGGTACTGTTATCAACCAACAAGTAATATACAACCATACCAAAAACTTAACATAATTCAACAAGTTTAAAAGTAAACCATATTCAGATATTATAATTTAGCAATATTATGTTTTCTTAGAAGTAAACCATACTCAGACTAGAAAGCATCATTGCATACCACCAAATTATTGCTTAGGCAGAGGTTTCCGTATTATTAATAAATTAATAATATATTTTCCCAATATCTTACACTTTACTTGTCCTTATTGTAACACCTAGCTAGTAAATATTAAGGTGAACCTCATGATCCAACTAATCTGATTCAGTATTTAGTCAATGATAATCCAAGCAACCAAATTAAAAGACATGACAAATGACAGTAAAAGCCAGAGTTTTAACTACACCAATTTGGTAGACTTTGACTTGGCAATATCAGAGCATCTAGCAAAATCTGTTCCATATGTATGGCACCACGGTGACATAAAACAAGTTTCTCTAACACGGGGCATCAAATTTATGCAAACCTTCCTCAAGCCCTAAAGACTTAAAAACCATTTTCCAGGTAAACTTAAACGCACAAGCAGGTGCTGAATTCACACTGAATTGACATTTGAAGGAAAACTCTAAAAATCATCATCTGCAACAGTAGTCACATGCTAATGCATCCAAGTGTAACGCCATAAGCAGCATAACAAAATGATCAATGAACAATAGTAGATGTAATAGCGCTATAAGCAAAACTAGTTATATGACCAGCAGTACGAGAAATGATTGGAAAAGCAGCAGGACCAGTATAATTTATCATCAAGATAGAAATTCCTAATGATAATAGAAACCTGCCTGTTCCTGTAAACTCGATATTTCTGAACCTCTTGACAGCTACCAAATCTTGCACCTGACAGGAATAAAAAGTCAGAGAGTAAGCTACTGTGTATGACGTAAGGTAGGAAACACCATTTCCAAAATGTATATGGTTAAAACAAAGACATACCAAAATAGAGTTTAATTGGATGTTGAAATGATACATTACGGGTATGCCCAAATTTTTCATCAGGATGCCATGAAGTACACTTGAAATCTGTAAGGGACAACAGAAAACCAGATGAAATATAGTAAAAGAAAATTACAAAATTTCACCTCTTCTAGGACATTAGAAAAATAACATGGATATAACAAGCCACAGAATCCCTTCAATCAGTCACCTTTATCGCCACATTTTCTATGAAATGACTCGTGGAAGTTTACACCATCATCAGAAAAGAACAGATTAAAAAACTCATCTACCCGTATCTGGATTAAAATAAAATAAATAATCAATTGATTAGATGAAACCTGCTATGATCCATCTTAAAATTGAAATAATATAACCAAAATGAAATAACAAGCAGATAATATTATGTTACCGGAAATTTTGATTCTGCAACTTTGATGTAACCTTCAGGAACTGCACCATGAAAAGCAGCTCAGGACAAAGTACAAAAAGCGAAGACTATATAACAGAAATTTTGCCAAAATGTCGTTAAATGTAAAAAAACACTTAAAACAAACAAATTTAAATACGCAAAATCTGGAGATGTCATTAGAAACTAATCCCTGCAGCTCTGCCCCACAAAATACTAAGTCCCAGTTGCTTCATAAGCTATAATAGAAAGTTGGATAAAACTGAGACGACTAGAAAAAAATATTCACTAACCTCCAGGTGCATCAGTATCCTCAAACTCCCAAGCTGAGGATTTTGCTGATGATGAACACTCGATAATAGGAGCAGCTTCTGGATTGGCCTCTTCCATAACTTCCATGATGGAAGATGTTGAGACAATTTCAGGTTCAACATCACCGAAATGTTTAGACTCCTCTAATATGGGGACAAACTTATCCCTGTGCACAAAGCAACATCACATGAATTTGACTCACAATCCAATCATGATTGAAAGTATACCAAGAAAGAGCAACTTTAGGCAGTTCTTACTTTCAAAAGCAGCCAACTTAATTATCCGGGTTTTGGTCCTCCACTTCTAAGGTGGTGTTCTATTATATATTAAAGAGCTATCAATTATCTCAAAGGTTATTGAGATCCTACTAACTTGATGGAAACATTACTCAAAAGGAAATTAGGGTCTGCTACACTCTCTCTAGTGTGTGTGTGTGTGTGTCCCCACTTTTAGAAGTCATAAACCAGCCTCAGTTTTCATCTTCAATCACTTCCATTAAATCATCAGCTTCTTCATTTTTCCTCATAATTCTAAATACAGGATCAACTACAGTCTAAAATTTCACATTTTTCACAGCAGCAAAAGCAGTCACAATCTCAGTTCTTCCTTCTTTGTGGGTCAGGGTCTCATATATTACCCTTTGACAACCGAATTCCCGGCTGTCATCCAATAACCCATTACTGCCAAGTACGCAGTAGTGGGAAATCAACCCACAACTTTCCAGTTGAAATAAATATCCAGGTATTGACTCTTAAGTAAACTAAATTAATCTCTCACTTCAACCACATACTGTAACTTCTTAGGTCCAAAGATATTAAAGGTTGCAGATTTATTACGCTACTTCTAGACAAAACAATTACAAGATGATCAAATATTCAGAAACTTATATATATATATATATAGATAGATAAATAGATACCTTTTAATGATATCCGACTCGCCCACAGATTGTCTGGAACTACCTGATACTTCAACTTCAACTGTAGAACTGCCATTCTCCTGGATGCTTATATCAGGCTTTGGCTCCTAAATGAATATAAATAGATAAACCCTTACAAAAATCACCGTCTCAAGTGAAAACTTCATCAGATATAAAGAGAACAATTTGTGCATGATCACACGAAAAACATGCTAGCAGCTGCAATCTCTGGTATTCGTAATTTCTCAATTCAGAAAATTAGTACTCATCCTTCATTAAAGAAAGGAAAAGTTTCCATTCATTGGCAAACACAAAACACAGCAAAGTTAAAGGAAATACAGTGCTCAGTAACAGTACGTCAAATATTCAAAGCAAAGCTAACCACAAAAGAAAAGGAGGCAACTTTGTAAATCAAGCTCATAATCCAAGTTTGGACCAGAAAATGAGTTTAAACATGAATGCATTTTCAATTCATTATTTAGATACCTGCTGGTCAGTAATTTCCTGGCACCCATTACTGTGCTGCAGCCAACCTTCATTAATGAGCTTAAAAGCTTCGTCGCGGAATAAAAAGGAGGTGAAGAAATACTGCAGAAAAAGAATTTAATAACATCAGAACATTGCTCGTGTTCTTAAAGACACCAAACAACAACATATGCAGAATATCATTAATTGAAGAGCACCAAAGGTGCATAAAAACAGATCCGTACCTTTTTCTCTGCAGCTATTATTTCTATAGCAGTTGGAAAAACAGCTACTGCTTTTGCTCTACGTACTGATGTGATTTCACGGAATGGGATAATTTTCTAAAATTTCAAATAGTCAGTTAGCGTCTACACTTTCAAAAACATGCCGAACAGTATAAGTAACATTTCACTCATTTTATAGTATCTGTTGCAGACAGGGGCGAAGCCATTCATGGGCCAAGGGGGGCACTGGGCCCCTCTCAAATTTTGATAAAAAGTAGGGGTATTTTGGTCCTATCACTTTTTAATTTTAAAATAAATAAAAAAATAGAAAAATAGAAAAAAAGTCTTAAGTTATCTTGCATTCTTCTTTTCTGCTTTCATTTGTGAATCTTGAGAGATATGAGTTTTTGTCATTTTGTCCATTTTTTAAAAATTTTGTACATTTTTAAACTCTACCATAAACTTTAACTTAAATTTTTGCATTATTCTCTTGTGTCTCTAATTGTTCCTTTCGGTATATTGATGTAATCGTATTTCGTTATTTATTTTTTAATATTAAGATGTGATTGAATTAATACAATGACTTAATCAAAATTTATACTTATTTTAAATTTGATGTATTGTTTTTAATTTTTACATGTGGTAATGAACAAATTGTCCACTTATGTTTCGTAAAAATGAAAAATAGTCATATGTTTTGAAAACATATTTTTTAGCCATTTGGACACGGTCATACTCTTCTTATATTCTCCGATGAGGTACGTGGTTATATTTAAGAAAATTGATGCGGTACATTTTTCGGTATCGGGTTATGGATCGGTCTCTGGAAACTAAAAAGACAAGTGAAAATTTAAACTCAAAAGTGGCTAAGAAAACATGGTTAAAACTATTTTTATTATGGAGAAGTAACCAAAAATCCGACGGACTCTATTATATTAATATTAGTTCGGCCCCCCTACTCGAGAATCCTGGCTTCGTCACTGGTTGCAGACATCCACAAATAGTGGACAATCACAATTTTCATTAGACCAGAATCGAGAATCATAAACATATTAATATATTTTAGGGATAATTACAAATATTACCCTGAGGTTTAGTCTAATTACAAAAAACTCCAGATATCTTTCAAAATTACAAGTACCCCCTTAAACTTTTTACAAACACCTCAAGTGAGTTTGTGCAAAAGTAAAGAAAAATATAAATTCGATAACAGACCTTTGTCTCAAATCCAAATAAGTTGGAATAGAAGCAGATACAGTGGACAAATAGGTACATATGACCCTGAAAGGAAAAAAATAAATTATATTGAGAAGTCGAGAAAACAAAAGCCTCCAAACCAATCACTTCTTCAGAACTTGAGAAATAAATAAAGGAACAGTTGGTTCAGATCAATGGGAAATAGCATTTCAACTTTAGTGATGAAGAAATAATAATTTGTGCATGCAGCAACTGAGATTGAAGAATTAAAAAATAAAAATAAACCAACAAACCAAATCATAAATAGAAAGATTACCTGAAGAAGAAAATTCTCTTGCAAAGCACAATTGAAATCTTGGATGAGAGCCTAAAATTTCAAGGAAATTGAAATAAATGGTGTTGCAGGTTAGGTTGCATATCACAGTACTAGATAAGGTCTCAGAAGATAGCAGTCTAGACTAATTTAAGGTCCAATTGACAAGATAGAATGCTTATATTTTAAGATGCAAAAGCAACTGATGGGACAAGCCTGAGGCTATCATCAGCAAAGGCTTCATAACTAATAAGTGAACATATAATGTGCATGCTCAGGAAGTAGCATGGTTAGGATGCATGAAACAAAGTGAAACTATAAATGAAACAGAGACCAAGTACAAAAAGAGAAAAGGAATACAAAACAACTTACACAATAATGTACTGACAGTAATACAACAAAGTTCCAAGCATTATATTATCCGAAATGTTAATACAATAAACGCTTGTGTATTCTACTCAATAAACTGACTTTAACCTCCTATAAATTGCCTTCTTTTTTTCTCTTCCAATAATCAGGTAGGGTTTACCTGACCACACAATTTTCAGAGGTAGTTTTAATTAAGACATAAAATATCCATACCGCTCCTTGTGCTCCAAATTTATCAGTCTTATTTCTTTTTGGGATGTCCCAAAGACGAAATACCATCTTGCATAACGCAATGATGTAAAACATATAACCCTCAACCACTATTTTTTAGGGCATTAAGCAAACACATAACTTTCACATTTTAAAATATATAAAAAAAAATGTATTGGACATAATACAATTTGTTTGCACCAGACTCCACTCATCCATTAACTAAAGAATAGAGATATTATGGAAGTTAGTAACTACAACAATGATGTAGAAGTTCATATTTTTAGTCTGAGTCTACACCAAACATATGCACAACATCAAGTCAACTCTAGAACGCATCAGATACTCCTACTAGCTACTATCCAATTCCATAAAGTCTTCAAGCATTTCCATCAAAAACACAAGTGATCCCCTAAAACTAGCCAAAAATCAGAATAACTTCAAAATAACCATTGGTCCTAAATAAATGAGCTCAATGGAAGAGGTGACATAAGTTTACTCAGTGAATCCATCCAAAGACAAGGAGTTAATGGAAGACTAAAGAAAAGTAAGAAGATTAAATGTCTTCGCCACAAAGACAACGACATGCACTTAGAAGGTTTTTTTCTTTTTCTGTTTGTGTCAAATATTTTTATGCTTCTTTTATTTTATCAAAATAAAAAGAATTGGTGCTTAAGCTTCCACCATCATACTTTCCAGATATTTTAAAATACATCAATCAGAAATCTCAACCATGAAGAAAGTTATGGTAAGGGATAAACAACAAACCCCTACATGATATCACATGATACCACTCCAGTTTTGTTTCCCATCATCACTCAACGTACACAGCCTATGCATGACTACACAAATTAAAAATTGCCATAAAACTGGGCTATCAAATTAAGCAGACCCATAATAATAGTAATTATAAACTTTTAACAAATGAGTATACTTACTTCATCAGGTGGAAGACGAAACAGCTGCCGATATTCTTCAACTCTTGAAGGCTGTTGATATAAATCCAAAAGACAATCTTTACAATTGTACAATAAGTATAAGCATTCATACTAGCATTGGGCCAATAGAAATCTTTTTCTTCAAGTGCACAATTTAGCTAGAGAAAAAGCTATTCCAATTTCCAAGAAAGCATAATAGAATCTTGAGTTGTACTTTATAAACTGAATTCAACAACTCCCCAAGTTTCTCTTGTTAATAATTTCCATCCAGCAAATAATGACAATCTCAACATGTTTCAAATGAACTAATAAGGTTTTTCATAGTTAGCACACACAAGAGCTGGGAAAAAGACAAAGCAGCGAAACACTAACATATGTAAAACTAAGCAGAAAATCAGTAACGGTAGTACATTACACTCCAGGAAAATCAAATTGAAGATAATCGTATGTTCTCAACCAAAACAGTCAATACTAGAAAACCAATTCTCAACAATAACACCGTAGTTCCAAATTTTCCTCCACAAGAAACTTCCTTTATCGAAATTCAATAATACCAAAGATAATTGAAATTTCAAAGAAACCTGAGGATCGAGTTGCCTGGACGGGCTGGGAGTAGAAACGGGAGACCGATCGGGCGCGTCGTGCGTAGGTGAAGCAGACGGCGAGTCGCCGGGGTAGGGTCTGGATGAATTATGACTATCCATGGATTGTGAAGTTGGAGGGGCGGAGGCTGGGGTGGGGTCCACCATCTTCTCTGAGACCACCGCCGCCATGATATATTGCAATTTATACGAAAGTATATACGTGTTAGCTACTGTGTATGTATATGCGCCGCCGTTGGTGACGGTGAACACCACCGGCCGTTGGGTGGGGTGGGTGGTGGGGGGAGGAGATTACGGTCGGTTTAGTGAGTGTCGGTTGGTATGATCGGGTTTTTGGTGGGTTCCGGAATTTGCTTATTCAAGTCTTGTACTTTTTGAAAATGAAGTCTTCTCCGGAGTTCGTTGACCATTATATCCTCGCCATTTTGTTTTTTCTTTTTTAATAATAATAATATAATATTTGTTTATCTTCTTCTATTTATTCTTTCCTTTGAGTTGTTGTTTTCGTGGATATTATGGCACCTAGTCGAATTTAAGTCGACAAGAGAAAAGAATAAAAAAGAAAAAGAGATGAATAATTGTTTTAGAGTGAAAATTAGAACAAGACTTGAATTTAGGTGTGTCAAATGCGACGGTCGGCATGCCGGTCTACCGCTTTGCCAAGCCAAAGAGAGAAATTGGGTTCGACCAAATTCCATTGGGCCGTCATTTTTTAAGCTCAAGTCCAGCTCATACTTTGAAAATAGGGGTTTGTACAAGTTTGGCCTAGTCAAATAGAAGATGTTCAAAAATGGCTTTACTTATTCCAAAAGTTCAATAATGGTCTTCTTCTATGTTAAATGTCCAAATTACTACCCTTTCACCACTTTAATATACCAACAACCCTCCAATTGCAAAGGTCTAAAATACCCTTTTTATTTCTTCCACAAATTTGTGTATATCAACCGAATTTTTGGGGGTTTGTAGTTCAACGAACCGAATCCGTACATCTCCTCATTTCCAATCTTCGACATTGCAAGCGAAATCAACATTCAGATTGAATTTAGTTTCCGACCTTATGGCATTGTTTTATTCAATTTATCCGTCATTTCGTTCATTTTCTCGAGTAGATGAAGTCGATTAATCGAATGTTGCGTATTTGCGGAATCGGGTCATTTAATCGACCCCGAAGTCGGTCAATCGACCCGGCATTAATGTGCGCGCCGACACATTAATGCCGGTCGATTGACCGACGACTCATCGGGGTCGATTAAACGACCGATTCTGCCCGCAAATACGCAGATTCGATTAATCGACCAAAACGCAGTGTCGCTCAATCGACTCATGTTCTCTCACTAATAAGTCGATCAATCGACACATTACAGTACCGGGTCGATTGATTGACGACTAAGAATCGACACATTAATCCGGTCGATTGGCCGACTCATTGGGGTCGATTAAACGACCCGATTCTCGCAAATACGCAGATTCGATTAATCGACTAAAACGAGTGTCGTTCAATCGACTCATGTTCTCCCTAATAAGTCGATCAATCGATACATTACAAATTTGGTCGATTAAACGACTAAGAATCGACACATTAATGCTTTGGTCAATTGATCGACTCATCGGGGTCGATTAAACGACCCGATTCTCGCAAATACGCAAAGATTCGATTAATCGACTAAAACGAGTGTCGTTCAATCGACTCATGTTCTCCGTAATAAGTCAATCAATCGACACATTACATTTTGGTCGATTGAACGACTAAGCAGGGGTTGATTAAACGACCCATTTCTCGCAAATTCGCGCAGATCGATTAATCGACTTATTCAAAATTAAACAGAATCGCATTATAGTCTATTACTTGACATTTTTATCTTCAATTTAATTCGACAACATGTCTTCACCGTTTTGATTACCGTGTATTATTTTGGACATTTTGTTAATAACAATGAAAAATGGCAATGGGTATTTAGTGATGATGGAATGCATGCATTAGGAGTTCCAATAAGTACGTAAACTTCATATGAAGAGCTATATTCTAAGGTACAAAATATTTGCAAAGTTGATCCCAATTTGCATGATATGGAGATGGGATTTATTTCTCCAAAGAAGATACGGTCTTTTCAAATTCCTATCCCGGATTACTTCAGCACGAGGGAGTGCAATGGTACTTGGCTCTCAATAAACAAGGTTGATTATTCCCTTGTGTGTAACCCTTGTGATGAAAACTATTTGTGACGTGCCACGGACGAGCATAATGTAGTTGATCGTGACGTGCAACCGGAAGATGCATATCATTTTGAGGTGGAAGAAAATAATCACGGTGATGATGATCGAAATGTGAATGATATTTGGGATGGGTTGGAGGTAATTCGAGAATCTCCTTCCAATGATTATAACGATGATGCGCGTTTACTACACCGCCGAGAACCGATTTTAATCAAGGCATCGGAGAAGAACATCAGTTCACAAATGAGCATCTTCTTTCTTCTGGATTCGGAAGTACATCACGAGTTGTACCCGTTGATATTGACTTGAATGTTGACCAAGTATTCGATACCAAGAAAGAGCTTCAAGAAGTCGTGCACATGATCGCATTGAAATACAATTTCGATTCAAAACAAAAAATCGAACAAGAATGTGTACACAATTATTTGTGTTGATGAAAATTGCAAATGGCGTTTGCATGCAACAAAGTTCAAAGACTCGATTATTTTGATTAGAAAATATGCACGAGAACATACTTGCGCTCTAAATTTGTCCACCAATGATCATAGACAAGCAAGATCGTGGATCATTGGAAAACATATCGTGTCGAGTTTGAGGACCGCAACACTACATATAGACTGTTGATGTTGCGAATGAAATTCGCGAGACTTTGGCATTGAAATAAATTATCAAAAAGCGATGAGGTCTAGAGAAACCGCTTTAGCATACATAAGGGGTCCACACGAGGATAGTTACACTAAGTTGGCCGCATGGGCCCATAACTTGAAAGTAGCTAATCCAGAACTATATACTCTTTAGAGGTTGATAGTGAAAACCGCTTCAAGTACTTTTTTTGGCATACGGGCCCCGCATTCGTGGGTTTCACTCTTCAATAACATTTTTAATCGAAAGATATAAAGGACGTTGATTATCGCTACTTGTCAAGATGCAAATATGTAGATTTATCCTCTTGCATGGGCCGTTGTTGATTCGAGAACGATGCTTCGTGGCATTGGTTTTTTATGAACTTGAAAGGAATTACAGGTGACCAAGAAGACCTTGTTGTGATATCGAACATTAATGTGAGTCTTATTAGTGCGACCAAACTGCTTTTTCAAAATGCACGTCATGCTCATTGTATTTATCATATCAAAGGCAACTTGAGGATCAGTAACTCGAAAAGATCGATACTATCTCCTTTTTAACAAAGCGGTGAGGCATATACAATAGAAGAATTTCACAAGTATATGTCACAAATTCAAGCTATTGACGAGAAAGGTTGGAAGTATCTTAACGATACAAATTTTGCTACTTGGCGAGGTCATATTTTCGGGAGACCGTTATAATATCATGACGTCAAACAATGCAGAGTCTCTCGAACTCGAGTGTTTAAAAAGCCCGACAAACTCCTATACTTGCATTGTTTGATAGTATTGGAAAAAAGTTGCGATCTTGGTTCTATGAGAGGCGTGAGGCCGCACGGTTGTACAGCAATCTAACCCCGCAATGGAAGAAAAATTACGCAAGTCTCATGAAAAAAGCAAGTTCACGGTTGAACCAATTGATCAAAGTTTATATGTGGTGAGGAGTGGGGCCACAAATTTCTTCGTTAACTTTTTGAGAACACTTGCACTTGCGTAAAGTTTCAATTGGACCACCTACCCTGTGAGCATGCAATAGCGGCCAAGAAGAGAGGTTTTTCAATATACCCCATGTGCTCACCGTACTATTCCGTTGACTATTGGAGGAAAGCATATGCGGAGACTATCTTCCCTGTGCCTAACGAAAATGAATGGGAGATTCCCGATAACATTAAGGAAATGATTGTCTTGCCACTTATTATTGTCGACAACGAGGTGGGCGTCAGAGAACAAGATTTAATACCGTCAACATGAGAGTTCCGCTCAAGACAAAAATACAAGAGGTGCCAACAATTGGGGCACAACCGATTGAATTGTTGTGATCAAAGACCGATGAGCGATTGACAATCACATATTTAGTGATTGTTGTATTTCGTCTCCGATTTCGTAATTGTTGTATTCATGAATTTGGACAAACCTCTCTGTATTGTCAAAATAACCAAAAAAAATGTTAAGTAATCGTTCTTCGTCAACATGGTCATTCTTTAACCGACTACATGGTCAATCGGGTCGGTCGGTCGTGGTGAAACGACCTTCAACCGATTAACCGGCCGGGTCGGTCGGGTCAACGTGAGCGAATCGAATCACCACGGTCGGTCAGGTCGGGTGACGACCTATGACCGACCACGTGGTCGGTCGTCGTCGTCTCAACGACCTATGACCAACCACGGGTCGATCATGGTCGGGTTGCACGACTTGTGACCGATCATATAGCATATAGTACTAAATTATATAAGATTTTATAACATATGATACTATGATACAAAGGCAACGTGATTTATAGTCCGTGATTATTGTAATCCCGATCAACACTAAATTATATGAGAGATTTTATAACATATGATGATACTATGTAGCATATAGTATGATATATTTTACAATTGACGGCGAAAAAATCGGCAACATATTGATAACATATTATAAAGTGTAACATACAAAGGCAACGTGATTTATAGTCCGTGATTATTGTAATCCGATCAAGACTAAATTATGTAAGAGATTTTATAACATATGATGATACTATGTAGCATATAGTATGATATATTTTACAATTGACGGCGAAAAAATCGGCAACATATTGATAACATATGATAAAGTGTAACATACAAAGGCAACGTGATTTATAGTCCGTGATTATTGTAATCCCGATCAAGACTAAATTATGTAAGAGATTTTATAACATATGATGATACTATGTAGCATATAGTATGATATATTTTACAATTGACGGTGAAAAAATCGGCAACATATTGATAACATATGATAAAGGGTAACATACAGTGCAACGTGATTTATAGTCTCGTGATTATTGTAATCCCGATCAACACTAAATTATATGAGAGATTTTATAACATATTATACTTATATGGTATATTTTACAAGTTTAATTAAACCCTAAACCCTAAACCCTAAACAAACCCTAAAATTTGGGTTAAACGACATCCGACCCATTTACTAATCGATCGACGTTCAAGGGTAGATTAATCGACCACTAATCGACCAACTGTCGCTCAAAGCGGTCGATTAATCGACCACCGTATCGTTCATATGGTCGCGTTGCAACGACCACGGAGCGTTTACGATTAAAAATTTGTTGGCCCCACGCTTAAAAAGACGTTTTAGAGTCATTTTTCATTTTTTACTTGCGAAAAAACGAGCGAAGAAAGACGCGAACTAACAGATCTTGAGGTAAATATTGTTCTTTTGTTTTACATTATTATGCTTTGTTCATTTCCTTAATCAATTGTTTCATATTTTGTTCCTTAATCGATTTTAGTTTAGGTTTAGGGTTAGGGTTTTATAATATCGATTTTAGTTTAGGGTTAGGGTTAGGGTTTCAAATTTGGGGTGAACGACATCCGGCCGACTTATGCCGGCCCGGGCGTTCAAGGGCCGATTAATCGAACACCGAGCGACTTATGCACGGCGGTCGTTCACGCAGATTGATTAATCGACCACGTAAGCGACATAAGTAAAATGACGTTTCATTTAAAAAGTAGTTAAAAAGACGCCGTTTGATTTTATTACTTTCTCGATTAAAAAGACGTCCATTTCGCTTTTTATTACTTTCCGATTAAAATGACGTTTCGCTTACTCCCACCCTACGATTAAAAAGGCGAAGGTTTCGTTTTTACTAATCTTGTCATTTTCCTTGAATAGAGAGATATGCCTCGTGCGTAAATCAAATAATCCGCTGGATGGTCCAACCGATTGGTTGGACCATTGAAGAAAGATGAATGGCTCTATGAATATCTTAATCGCGTTTCACTCTCATATCATATTGTCCATCCAATCCGAATTCAACTCGTTGTTGCGTCTTGTCGCTTTTGACCTTGGTGTACATTTCAAGAAACATTTTAGCCTCGGAAAGGTTAAAAGTCGATTCAATTGTTCGAACAAAGTTCGAGGCATTTGTGCGATTCATTAAAACTCCTGGTGTGACGTATGATCTTGAGAACAACATAGTTTTCATTCTTGGGCTTTACTGGGATCATGTTAGAGGGGTAAGAAATATTTAATTTGTTCATATTGAATTAATTAATTATACATAATAATAATTTTTTTGTATTTTTGTCATTTAGGAGACCATTGAGCAACGATTCTTCAGGACAAATGGGTTCAAATACTTCAAAATCGCCCATAATATATTCGTAGAATCAAATGCCGCCCCGGTTGACTTATCCAACGAACACGGCTACCATCCTGACAATCCAGTTTACCTTGATTCTGTATATGATGGTGATGTTCCGCCAGGTTTCGATCCCTTACCCCGAGGTCGTTGGATGGGGTCCCTCGGTGGAGATGGGGCTGGTCCATCAAGGGTTGATGGTGGTGATGGGGTCGTCCATCGTGGTCGAGGAGGGATGTTAAGCCGGGTGGTCTTCCTTAAATATTTTTGTTATGTATGGTTGTTTTTGAACAATTTTAAAGTTGTGTAAGGTTGAATGTTTTAATTTAGGTTTTGAATGTATGGTTGAATAGTTAAGATTAGGCTTTGTGTAATTATGGTTGAACAATAGTTTAGGTTTTATGTAATTATGTATGGTTGTTCTGAATGTGTGATTACTGTTTTTGTTTTGAATGTGTGATTCTGGTACAATCTGAAGGAAACATTGGTCGATTAATCGACCATATGAGCGACACATGAATCGATTAATCGACCACGTAACGACACATGGTCGATTAATCGACCACGGAACGACAAAGGAGTCGATTAATCGATTCATGTGTCGCTCAAATGGTCGACTAATCGACCATGGAACGACAACCGTGGTCGATTAATCGACCACTTGAACGACACATGAATCGATTAATCGACCACTGTCGACGTTTCGTGTACCCCCACAGTTCAGTTAAAAAGACGTTTCTTAATCGACCACTGTCATTTTTCATTTTTTACTTTCGAAAAAGCGGACGAAGAATTTAACGGGACGAACTAACAATTCTTAAGGTAAATGTTGTTCTTTTGTTTTACATTATCATGCCATATTTCCATTTTCTTAATCAATTGTTTCATAATTTGTTTCATGTTGCTTTTTAGTGTAGGTTTAGGTTTAGGGTTTGAATATATATATCGGTTCTTAATGTCTTTTTTGGTTGTTTTGACATGATACTGAGCTTGACAAACAAATTTAGAATTCTACTGAGCATTGATTTTGACATTACATATTTACAAGTAAGTAGATGCCAAATTTTATTGTTTGTTAATTAGAATGCATTCTAAAGACTACTTGTTTTGAATGCTAGTGAACTAGGAACCCGCAGAGGAAAGCTACCTATTTAAAATGCTAGATTGTTCTTTGTCCGCGCATCGAGGAATGCAAGATGATGATCTTTGTTGAGTGGAACTCTTCATCCGTCTAATTGCTCCACAACTTCGATTTATATTTTCGAAGGATTTTTTTATTGTTTGATGTTAAAACTCGAATTGATTGTTCCGGACAGGTTTGAGAGGTTTGAAAGTTATATTGACAAAACAAAAGCTAGATTTGACAAGGAACGGAACATCGTATACGTGGATGGCAATTACTTTAATCGAATTAGAGAGGTAATTAACGAGAACATAATATGGTTAAGTTGGTTATTTTTTACACTTTGACATTCTAATTTACATGTCATTTGTACAGAAAGCATTGAAGAAAAAGAGTTTGGGGCATTTAGGTTTCAATATTATGACATCGCTACAACGTCTTCAAAACACATAACGCCGCTCGATTGACTTCTCGGATGTACCTGGGTATCATATCAACAATCCAAAGAGTGATTGACTCGGAAAGTTCAAATGGAGGATGTTTCGTAGGAAGTAATTCGATTGTTTAGTTATTATGCATGTAATTCAAATGGTTTGTAACAATGACAACTTTTATAAATTATGTCTTGATTGATGGTTTGTTAAACAATGACAACTTTTACAAATTGTGTCTTTCAGATGGTCGATTAATCGACTCATCTGTTGTTCTGAATTAGTCGATTAATCGACCTCCTGAACGATACAGAGGTCGATTAATCGACTCACCTGTTGTTCATATAGTCGATTCATCGACCTCTGTATCATTCAGATGGTCGATTAATCGACCTCTATATCGTTCAGATGGTTGATTAATTGACTCATCTGCTGTTCATATGGTCGATTAATCGACTCATCTGTTGTTCATATAGTCGATTAATCGACCTATGTATCGTTCATATGGTCGATTAATCGACATCTGTATCGTTCAGATGGTCGATTAATCGACTCATCTGTTGTTCATATGGTCGATTAATCGACTCATCACATTGTTCATATAGTCGATTAATCGACCTATGTATCGTTCATATGGTCGATTAATCGACATCTGTATCGTTCAGATGGTCGATTAATCGACTATATCTGTATCGTTCAGATGGTCGATTAATCGACTCATCTGTTGTTCATATGGTCGATTAATCGACTCATCTGTATCGTTCAGATGGTCGATTAATCGACTAATTCTCAACTAATTCGACTAATCATAACATTTACAATATACTTAAAAATCGACTAATTCTCAACTACATCACTTAAAAATATACTGATCAATACAATTACTCAACTACATCACTTAAAATCTAAAAGTATATCATTTACAAGTATTCAAAATATACTGATCAATACAATCAAGGATCATAATTAAAAGCATATATGTCGTGACCAACTTCTCCTCCACATAAGCATATGATGGTTGTTTACGAGATTTACTTCTTGCCCGGCACTCAGAAATTCAATATATTTGATCACGAAGACTCCGCAATCACCCCTATGATATGTTAAGACAACAATTAGCATTTAAGTAAAACATTAAGCTAAATAACACGATTAAGATTAGATGACTTACGACGTGCCCCTGCTTGGATGTCTTGTCGGATCGACCACTTTGAGGGGCCGTTTGTTTTAATCCCAACTTGTTGTGCAAGTAAGGGTAACATCACGATAATGAGTTCAAGGCATTGATTAAGTTGCCCCCCTGTTAGGCAAATTTTGTCGGGATCATAGATATTCACCTCGATGTTTCAAATACAAGTTCGCCGCAATCCAATGCTTATTATAGCAAATTGGAAAGTACAAGTGTGTACACCGACCCATTCCCTCCCAAACTTACTCCAAGTCCCATTCGTATAATTAATCAAATAATTATCGAACTTGAAGTTAGTGGGGTTCTTCTTGTAATCATTGAGTGCAAATATCAATGATTGATAGAACATACTTGTCAGGATGGTGGGGTGTACTTGCAGAAGGACACCGGATATCTTGTCTGTCTCTCCCGTAACAAGGTCATCGCCAAATCCACGTCTTTGAAAAGTGAAAAGTTGTTATAAGATTCACATAATACTAGAGCAATATGTACATATTAAATGGACTTACATCATCGTTAAGCCAAGCCCCGGATGCAGAATCAACGTAAACCGACTTTTAGCATTTTTATATGTGGCCCCATTTATGATCAATTCTTCATGTTGGAAGCAATATGTACATATTAATTAATGAAATGAAGCAAAAACATAAAATAAACATGGGGTGGTCAATCTACCATTAATCGACCTCTCGATCGATTAATCGATTAAAGGTTGATTGATCGACCATAAATCGACTAAGAAGCCGATCAATGGTCGATTGACCGACCATCAATCGACCTATCGATTGTGATGTTTGCGATTAATATTACCTATCACCGCATTTGCATTTGTGTACCATTCTTTAAATTTTTGGACTTCAATGGATCCACCGGGAGGAAGAAATCAATTTGCATCTTGTCCAAAAAGGTTCTGGAGGTGGTTGTTTGTGGCCTCGATTCAGTTGTGAAGGGAGTTCTTGTATGAATTGAAGGCACTCTCTTTCGCTTCACTCCCGTTTGTAGAACATTTTCTTTTTCTACATGTTTTGATGGCCTCTTCTTCCTTGTATATTTCACCGTTCCCCGATCATCCCCCGTGTTTGCCGCTCCACCTCCACCACCTCAACATCGGAATGCATCTCCGCATCTACCACATCGCCCAAGCCTTATTCTTCTCCACCTCAACAGACGGGGTCTTCTCTCTCTCGATCCTCCTCCTCCTCAAAAGATCGACCTCACCGTAGGATCCTCAACCACCTGGTCATGCTCCTCCTCCTCAACAACCTGATCATGCTCCTCCTCCCCAACAGCCTGATCATGCTCCTTCTCCTCAACAACCTGACTCTTAGTCTTCTCTGTCTCCACCACCGTCCCATAATCGGGAGACAGCCCCGTCTCCATACGCGCCTCTCGTGGGAGTGAACCACGTATAAGATCGACTTCTTGCTTCAAGTTTTTGGTCTAATTCATAAATCTTGCGGTCCAATTCTTCAATCTTTCCGCTCATAAGAGAAAAAGCATCTTCGGCCTTTTTGTTTAGAAAAGAAAAATCATCATCTTGCTTTTTTGTCGGCGGGCCCACGGCATCCAAAACCGCCTCATACCGATGGAAGGGCCGGTGGAAGGTGGGGGTACTCGAGAACCGCTCCATGCTCCGTCTCATGGACATCCCCTGTGGCACACTTGTGTAGGCCCGACTCTCTCTCGCGGCTGTCTCTATCTCTCTGTCTGTCTTTTCCACCATCTCCCGATCATCCGTGGGCACCGTCTCCTCATCCAAAGGATAATCGAAATCCTTGGGGAACACACCGGGAAACATCACAACATATTCCTTTTCCATTTCTTCTTGTGTCGGAGACAATGGAAACAAAACTTCATCCTGCCAATTCACAAACAATATCTATTACAAATAATCTCAAAATATCGATTAAAAATTATACGCAATTAAAAATAATCTCAACATTACCATAGGCTCGTCCAAGACGGCAATAATCTCCAAATAGCCAAAAGTGGTTGTGGACCTCCACCCACACATCCTAGGAAGTCTTTGTTCGATTCTTTCGATTCTAAACATTCGGCATACGGCAGAAAGGTCTCAAATGCCCATACCTAACAAACAATCTAATGTTATAAATATTTATCGAAATTGAAAATATACATTGTAATCTAACGAAAATGACTTTGATAAATACCGCACCGCGTGTGTAAAGCCCCGGAAGCTGTGATGGTTAACTTTAACAAGAATAGTTTTCATCAAACTGTGTAGAAGATAGTCATAGGATGATTTTCCCCACAGTATTTATTGACAAGATCCAAATTGTCAACAACTTGCGGAATCTTCATATCAATTGAAGTGGTAGCTCCTTACACCGCATAAAAACACACTCATATATGAGGGGCAATCCCAATTTATATCGGTCCTCCTCATTCTTTGCATGGTGCTTAAAAGCCACCTTCAATTGATTTGGCTTCACAACCTTTTTCCCTCCCCCAAAATACTGCCGCTAACCGCCTATCCGATGGGATGTCCTTTACAAAATCATTCTCAATTACGGATTTAATCCAGTGATGAGAGTGAAGTCCGAGAACCCGAATCGACATTTGCATCCCCAACACGGAACCATACCTCATCATGCACCGATGATTTAATCCTCATAAATAATAGAGCATGAAGAAGTTTACAAGAAATTTGAATATTATCACTTTAACTTGTATAAGTCTCGAAAGCCGAGTTCAACAACATCTCTTTGTGTTCGGCGCCTAACTTATCATATACTAGACTTAGAACTTGTAAGTTACATCGGGATGTAACTCTTGAATCAAACCGATTTTCAATGGTGGTGAGGTATGTCATTTTTTCGTATAATTGAAACAGAAAAGACAAATTTTGGAGTGTTAAATATCGTTATCAAGCGGTTATTTGGCTTAAAAACCACTTTATATAACATTCCCATAATCGTCTAACATCAACATTCCTCCCAAAGCCTCCCAACAAAATTTTGCAATGAAAAACACAACATTCCCATAATCGTCTAACATTCCAAATAACATTAACATTCAATTCAAACTAAACCCTAAACCATAAACCCCATTCGATATATAACATTCATTCAATAATTCAATACCTCAAACCATCATAACATATTTTACAATGCGTTAAAATAACTAATTCAAAAAACAAAATAAAACTCTTACTTTATAGATTAAGTCGCAAGAAAATATTCCCCAACGACGGCGGCACCGACGGCTATCAGCGGCGGCAATCAATGGCGGTCGCTTTGTGATGGTGAGGGTCGATTAGAACGAGTGTCGTTTAGAGTCGATTGAGGGCTTATAAACCCTACAAAGGGGTTTTAAATTTCTAATCGACCACTTTAGTCGATTAATCGACCATTGACCACAACCACATTTATTTTAGTCAATTAATCGACCATTATCAATTTGACTTAATAATTTTGAGTAGATCAATCGACACATTAATCTTTGGTTGGTTAATCGACTCGGGGGTCAATTAAACGACCCGATTCTCGCATGGTACGCAGCGATCGATTAATCGACCCAAAATGACCTAAGTTAATCGACCTGCGTCTTTTATGATGGGCATTTCGGGAAGTGTACAATTTCTACCTTTTTCTATTTTTTTAAGCAATAAATGCCGGTCAAAGGCTATTCTTGATAAGTTGTTGGGTCAAAAGGCTATATTTGATATATGGGACTTGAAAATACATATAAAATACACTAGACCGGTCTAGTATTTGGTCTAATGGGCAAGTCACATAGGTCCCGCTCTTTTTGGGTCCATGAAATCACGAGATAATCATGATCATAACATCGGCCTGATGGTTTTCACCGATCTACTTGTATTGTTAGGCGATTGACTCAAATTCGATCGCATATAAATGTGTCTCCTCCTCTTCTATCCTGGTTGTACTAAAAAAAAAAAGACTTAGAACAAATTCCATATTTTTATTTTTGTGTGTAGAAAGAATTAAAGAAATAGTCTCAAATTGAGACGATTTGGGGCAAATAAAATAATTATCTAGATATGCAATGCAAAATATAAATTATTTTAAATATAGAAATTTTATGTAATCAAAATATTACATAGAGAAATTCAGTTTGTGAGCACTTATGCACAACTCCATTCGTAAAATACAACTCATCCGATCTGCGATTGACTACGGAGTTTCATTTCTAAAGTGATTCACACGAGCCTAATAAGTAAATGTATGTATATAGGTGAAGTTATTATTGAAATGGACTTTTAGATTTAAACATTTGACTTAAAAGTGCTCATAAACAAAAACTAAATTTATAAACTAAAGTTGCTAGATGGGCTGTACAATGTGGATTTAGATAGGACATCGGATTCTTGGGCCGTCGAACTATAAGCCTGTAAGAATATTACAGCCCCACGATTTTAATGGGCTTCAGCTTTTCCCCAAATTGATCCTACCGACATACATGTAAGTGTAACAGAACCCACTTGGCCCTGGTCCAGTAAATCAATAGAAAAACTTTGATAAAAGAACATTTATAATAAAGATGGAAATCAAGTTTATCTTCTCCAATTCTTTTAAGCCATTTTCCTTTTCCCCCACTAAATTTGATAGATTTTTTTTTTTTCTTTGGGAAAAACTTTGGGGAGCCAAACTTGAATACAACATAATCAATGGTGAAATATTTTTAGTACTAGAAAAGTCTGTCACTTGAATACTTGATTTAAAGGTACTTTTTGCATAAATCAGTTACTTTTGAAAATCTTATACTAATCAGACTTAATGGAAAATAAAAAAACCCCACTAAAAATCTATATAGTACTATCATAGTATCATTTCATCCCACACCACTGAATGGTCATGTACAATGTTTTTGCTAATCTTTTTCCCCTTAAAAAAGCGAAAGGTCTTTAATAAAGCCATGCTTGCCAAACAAGGGTGGAGATTATTACACGACGAGACGTCTCTTTTGGCAAAACTTCTGAAAGCGCGTTATTTCCCGAATGGAGATTTTTTGACAGCAAAAATTGGCTACAATCCAAGCTTCACATGGCGTAGTGTTTTAGCTGGACAAGAGACCCTCCAAAAGGGAGTTCGATGGATTGTTGGCGATGGAAATAATATTCGAGTGTGGGCTGACCCATGGCTAGCGGACAATGCAAATTTTCGGCCTCAAGCCCGTGCCACAATTATAGATAACAACTTAAAAGTGCAGGACTTAATCAACCTCGAGGAGCATAACTGGGACGAGCCACTAATTCGGGAAACATTTCATCCAGCAGATGCAGCACAAGTATTAAAAATTCCACTTCGGAATTTTTGGGGAAAGGATGAATTGGCATGGCATTTTACTACTAATGGGATTTATTCAGTGAAATCGGGCTATGCGGTTACGCTTCGTATGTCTGATTATCACAGAAATAACCCGTCAACCTCTGGGGTATCGTCACCAATATGGAAATGGATCTGGGATTTAAAGGTGCAGCCCAAAATACAACTATTTCTCTGGAAAGTCATATCGGGCAGCCTTCCGGTTAATACAGCGCTTGTTCGAAGGTCAATGGGAATCAGTCCAATATGCAGACGGTGTGGAATAGCGGAGGAAACAATCGAACACGCACTTAGGGACTGTCAATGGGGTAATTTTTTCTGGCGAGCGTCAGTTCTTCGCTTAGACCATCAAACCGTAAACTCAAACGCCTCAATCACGGACACGATAATGGAAATCGCAAAGCTAAAAAATGGGGCGGTGGAAAGCATGTTTGCTGTCCTACTTTGGACCATTTGGTACGCCCGAAATCAGCTAGTGTTTCAGGGGAAGGAAATATCACACCTAGACTGTTTCTCCATTGCTAATAAATGCTACTACTCCTACCGTGAAGCTAACCACACAAGCACTCCAACCTCATCAAGTACAGCAGCACCATCAAGCATAGCAAATGACCATATTCTACCAGGTGCAATTCGAATTCGCTTGGATGCGTCAGTTAGGCAAGGGAAAGGAACTGGTATAGGAGCGTTTTTGAGTAACCATGAAGGTAAAGTACTTTGCACCATAGCCAAACATTTTCGTCACGAGTTCGAGGTGGACGTTGCTGAGGCGCTAGCGTGCCGGGAAGCGCTTATTCTAGCTCACACCCTCAATCACTCCATTGTGGCGATCGAGACGGATTGCCTACTGCTTGTTAATGGCTTACGTAGGAACTCGGAGGACATCTCGTACTGCGGAAGCATCATCAAAGACATTAAGTCTTATAGTTCTGTTTTTTCGTCTATTTCATTTTCTCATATTCCTAGGAAAGACAATGTTCTGGCTCACAATTTAGCGCGTTTCGCTTTTTCTATTGATTCTGGTAGTGTCTATATGGGAGAGGTTCCACCTACCCTCGAACAATTTGTACTTCTTGAGGCCCCGGCCTAATTTGATCGGAATGATAATTTCCTTCTTTTCCTCAAAAAAAAAAAAAAAAAAAAAAAAGCGAAAGGTCTGTCAATAACAATTAAATATGTTGATCAGTAAACAATTAATATCTTGATCAATAATTAATATATTTTTTATTAAACAAAGCAAACTCATTTAAGTAAAATAATATCTGCAGTTTTGATTAAACTTGAATCCAAATGTCATTTATTAATAATTCTCAAATCTTGATTACTTTAGCAAATCATCTTATTATTGTGCTATTTGATTATCCCTCTCTCTCCCCTCAAAAAAATGTCAGATTTATTGAGGGTGAACACGCTTTGCAATCCAAAATATGATGGTTCATGCATTTTGGGAGCTAAAATTTTCTTTTGTCACGCATTAACATCTAAATACAAGTTTTATAATTTATCGTCTAGAGCACTTTCATTGTTAATTTTTTTGCCTTGATTCTATCACATGCACGTATGTCACGTTTCTTGTTTGTGTACTTTTTGGTCATTACATAGTAATAACCAATTACATGTTAACAGATACTAATCTAATTTTTTAGCATTATGCTTAACTGTAGGAATTAAGCACATTAAACAATCTAAAATAAATCCAAAAGTGCATAAACAAAAGTCGTGCCATGCAGTGATAGAATTCCAATGAAAATTTACCAATTGGGTGCTTCGGATGGTAATGTGAAAAATCCATGTAACTCAGATGACAACGTGTAATAGAAAAATAAAAACAACTCCAATAATTCAAAGAAAGTCATAGTTTAGATGTCGAAATTTTTTTTTGCCCTTTATTGACTGGCACAAAACTTAGGCATCCGATAAATTAATTACTCAAAAATATCATCAATTAAAAACCTTGCTCCTCATTTAGTGCAATATTTGAAGTGGATAACTCGCATAATAGCCACACAAAAAGGCATTTAGTGGGCAAAAAAAACCCAAGTGAGAAAGGAATCATAGAAAGTACCCACCTTCCAATGCCAAACCCCACTTTCCTAATTCCAGTACTTTACTCAAAAACTATCAAACCCAACCCCTTGCACTTTTCAAAAAGCAAAGAGGGATTCAATGGTATATTACAAAACAATTTTCCATTTTGGAAATGTGGGTTTAATTGGTTTTTCCATTTTTTGTGGTGGGAAAAATAATTAAATACTGCCCTAATCATTCTAATCACAAATTTTGAAGCTTTTATGGAATTGGAGTCACACTTGACAACCTTGTGTAATTAACTGAATATTGTGGCCATTGGCAGTTAAAGTTTCCTAATTATGTCATCCACAATCATCCCTCCATTATCTTGCCACCCATCATCAAATTTCTTTTTATTTAGTACTTCCATTTCTTCTTTTCTTTTTGTTTTTATCTTATCAAGGGGTTGGAAGCATTTGGACTGGAATTAACGATGTAGTCCCTCCGTCCCACTAAGATAAGGTTGTTTTTGTCACAAATTCTAGGTTATTATAGATTTGTTTTTCTTATTGAAAGTATTAATTACACAACAATAAACTTTAAAAAAAAATTAAACTACCCACTACGGATAGTCGAACGTCTTTTCTACCCACAAGTTTAAAAAAAACTATTTTCTACTCTATGTTACCAAAATGACCCTCCTTAACTTTAAGAATTTGTTGAATTAAGTAATTGTAAATAACATTATATTGTGGCATATCATGCCATATCGTGCCGTTATAATGTGGCATATCCTTCCACATTATATACTAGTATAACATGGCATATCGTATCGGGAATATATTGTCATATCGTGGCATATCATGCCACATTATATACTAGTATAATGTGGCATATTGTGGCGTATTTGTTGCTAAAAAATGCTTTAAGTATATTTTTACATGTCTTTAATTTTTTGTCAGTTTCTATTTACAATTAAATTCATTCATATAACATGACACATTGTATATATATACCTATATATAACGTGTATATACTAGTATATATATTTATTACCTTATTTTTCTTCGATTACGATACGATTTTGTGTAGAATAGAGAACCAAAAATTCTTGTTGCTATTTTGTGTAGATGAAAGGGGAGTACAGAGAGAAAAAAATAAAGAAAATATCTTTATGTGAGAGAGAAATATATGACCCACCTACTTTTGCTTTTGCATTCAAGTGTCGAGGATAATATTGGAGTAAAAGAACCACAAAAGTGGGTATAAAAGATAGCTTTTTTTATCTCACGTGTTATAAAAGCTAGAAAAAAATATTATAATCTCAATTATATTTATGATGTTTTTTAAATCTGTGTGAATTATTCTTCAAGCTTATTTTAGTGGGACGAATGGAGTAATAATCGTAAATAGTAGCACATTCAAAGGTTTAGGGCGCGATTGGATATGCTTTCATTTTAAAAATTTCATTTTACTAGAGAGTAGTGGTGAAAATATTTTTGGATAAAAAGATGAATTTTGAGAGTGTGATTGGATGTGAAATGAAAAAGTAATGATTAAAGTTGATTTGATTTAAAAATAGTAAAATAATGATTGAATATGATTGGTAGTTATAAACGTGTGAGTGAGTGAATAGTGAAATTTGTGGAAAAATGTGTAGTAATGATTAGTTTTTGTGAAAAAATGTGTTATGTGATTGATAAAAGAACAATGAGAAAATGTGAAAGTGAGATAATAGTATATTTTTGAAAAATTTTCATAAACAATCGCATGTTTGGTAAAAAAAAATTCTCAGAAGCGAAAATAGAACCTCCCTTACATCCGATTGCGCCCTTAGTTTTTGTACTTTTTAGTTTTGGTTAGAAAGGTTTATTAGGTTAACATAATAATAACCCTAGAATCATGAGTAGCATGGATAATCTATAAACTTCTATGATTGACACTAGTCCTTTAATTACAAACTTAATCATCAATCCAAAACTGAAACTTCAAATCAACTTCCAACAACTTAATTAGGTTTCAGCATGTTAGCAACCAAAGTTGAGTAGGATCAAAACTAAGTTTATCTACCAATGTTTTTGGGTGATTTTGATCATATTGAGTTTGAGATTTCAAATTTTGGGATGTTTAGTTTTAGTTGGTTCATGATCGGATCACATATGGTCACTGATCAGTACTCACTATATATAAGAACGAGAAAAAACTGTTTCAACAAAACTATTCCTCTAAATCACAATAGTTATGTTAAACATGTTATAAATGATTGAAATTATTTTGGGGACTGAAAATATTGCCGACAAAATCAGTTTGATTCTCCTATTTCATATGGTGTTTCATCGATATTTTATTATATTTATAAATAAATGTCATAAATATTATTTTATACACGTGACATTCACTTTGCAGTAAATTAAAACATTAGAACGTCGTAAAAAATATTAGAGTGATCTTTGCTAAATTATGCGAGATCACTCAAAAGCTCCAAAACTCCATGTAGGAAATTTGGAGTAAATATACATCTTAAATTCGATTTGACCTACAACACGAACAAACGTTAGAAGGACCGAGATTGTAATAAGAAAATTAAACCATGTCAATCTTTGAGTCAACACGGATTCTTGAGAGAAATCTGAATAAATCACTAGAGCATAGTGTAAATTACGTAAAAAAATCGTGTACCTTATTGTAACACAAATTTTTATTGTCTGCGAATAAATAAACAAGAAAAATAGTACAAACCGATCCCTTACTTGGCAATTAAGAGCTAAAACTTACCCACGTCGAGGAGATATATATGTGTGATACAAATTAGAACACATTGTTTGGACATATATAGGTGCACACGTGATGACAAAGTGTTTGTTGTGGTGTTTTAAGTCATAGGGATTGGGGGCAATATTGGACGCATGGAGAAGAAGGGTAAGTAATTGTCGTGAAATAGGAGGTACAAAGGGTGGGCCAACGTTGGAAGGGAATATCCGACCAACAGCAGAGTACTTACTGCCTTCAATTATCACTCACTCGTCCGTTGCATGCATCAACAATTCAACATGATCACTTCTGTTTCAGACACTGATTGAGCATGCACGCTCACACGTCTTTTTCCTATCTATTTCAAGGTTTTTTATTTTCAGTTTTTAACCTTGATTCCAGCAAAAAATAATATTAATAACAATATTAATAATTAAAAAATTATAAATTAAAAACATTCCTAGATGAAAAACAGACGTCTTCATTTAACCTTATCAGGCTATGAATTCCCATTTTATATATATATATATATATATATATATAACATGTTCGTGCATCCAGAACACGATTTGCTAAATATATGTAAATCCTTTTAAGAGATTGTTATATGTTTGGGTTAACTATCAATATTGGTTGCTCTCAAATTACTCCTCTTCCGCGAACTAGCTTTCTGGTCGAACTCCGCCGTGAAACCTGCACAAAAGGGGGCCGGAGGGGTGCTCCGACGCGTACCCTCTCCGATGCTTAAGTCGAGACTTGGAAGAGAAGCAAGAGAGAAATATAGTATGTGAAAGTAAACGTGTGACTAGGTTTAGAATGAACCGGACTTGGCTTTATACCTTAGCCCGGATTAGGGTTTCCATAAAATCCAATTCTCACATTACGATTTGGTAACATAATCATGATTAAGATAGGATCGAGATCTTCCAAAATCCTAATTTACCTTCGCAAGACGTCGGACCCGACCTAGCCTGTTACACCTCGGATCACCATTCTAATAGCTTCATGTCTAACTTCCCTTTGAACGCCTATCCTCGGAGATCACCATTGCTCAGGAGTCAGAATAAACAAACCGGACTGAGTCGGCCCAAAGATGATTTAAACCAATGCCTCAGCAGATCGGCCCACTGAATAGATCTCAATAGATCAGCTGAATATATAGATCTTAACAAATCAACCCAATACTTAAGAGATTAGCATATCAACCCAACGCTTAGGACTTAGCAGGCCGACCCAATACTTAGGACTTACCAGGTCAGCCCAATACTTAGGGCTTAGCAGGTCGGCCCAGTACTTAGGGCTTAGTCGGTCGGCCCAATCCATGTAGATCAACCCAGACCATATTTTATCCTTATCAATTCCTCCCCCCAATTATGGTTAGAAGGCTATACTCCAACCATTGTTGATTGTAGGCTGAGCTGATCTGTTTCTAGGGTTTCAAGCTTTTCAAATTCCCGCCGCCTTTTGGTTTTCAAAAACTCGACACGATGCGTGACTGAAAGGACACCCTTTCAACTCACTCACGCCTTGTTAACCGTGCAACATCTCCTCGAACCATGATATGCCTTTTCATCTCACTCTTCTCCTATAAAAGGCCCCATTCTCTTTTCATTTCCATTTTCCCCATTCGAATTATAGAGCACCCTCCAAAAGTCTTAGGCTATTTCTCTCCGGCGGTTCTCTCCATATTCCGGCAATCTTCAAGCATTCGAGCTCCTTTTCGTACCTCCTCTCACCCAATAGGCACTCCTTTCTTTCCCTTTCTTCCGATTTTTCTTAATTCTTTATGGCATCTTCTTCTTCTCCTTCCACACCATCGAACCCATACATTCTTTGAATCGGAAAGGTGGTCTATCGAAATGAGCTCGGGCTCCTAACCCTTCCTCTTTGAACATCTCCCTTTGGATCCACGCCACTTTGAATCAAGTTCGATTGAGATACGGACTCGAGTATCATAAAAATCGAGCTCCGAGCTCGGGCGCCTTAGCCGAATCTCCCATGATTTCAAGGAAACTGCTCTCACTCCTCAAACACTCCAAAATATCAAAAGAAATGCCAAAATCCCTTCCTCCTTCCAATTAGCTCTTCCCCGGCTCGGATAGGCCCAACCGAGCCTCCTCGGGTGCCCTAGCCTTCTTTGTAGGTCGAGATAGAAGGTGGGCGGTTTTCCCCTCCATATTTTTATGGCCAAAGTATCCAATCTTTACCGTATTCCCCTGAACCAATTAGCTCGAACTCATTTCGGATTATATTTGGTTTCACGATATTAACTAGCTATTTAGAAATAGAACCCTCTATCAGTTTGTTTTTTTGCTTTATTTCAAGTAAAAACCTCCACCACCAATGGCTTATTTTATATCTTTGCCAGAGGTGATGTGTAATTTTAAGTAAATACCCTTCTTCAAATAAATTTCGGAAAGATAAATATTTCTTTATTTCCTCTCCTCAACCCCAGGGCTTTCTACCACATGGACCTAGAGCCTACCACTTGGCAAGCAAGCATAACCTTCGGGACCGATCTCCCAAACTCCAAACCTTGATCAACAAACTTACCTTTGTCAAGTATGACTGTCGCGTCTCATTACTCCATATCTCTTGTATTATTTTGAGCTAAGCCCTATCGTAGCTCCTTTGGAAAAGACATCGATAACCATTTATCCGATTTATTTTTCTTTTTGAGTGATTTTTCTTTTCGACCCTAACTCTTGATTCTCTGCAGACATCATGATGGCCGCTATTGTTGCCAGTAGGAAGAAGAAGAGAGGCGAGTGGTCGCCTCGGCTCAACCCCCTCCATTCGGTGCAGTGTTCGCGGGAATCGCTCCCCTCAAACCGGGCGACGACTCCGCTTCTATAGAGATCACCGACTTCACCTTGGTCTTGATGCTCGACCTCACGAACAGACCTCTAAGCGGCTGCGGTTGGTACGATCTTTGGTGGTGCGAAAAAAATCCAAGACTACCCCTGCTACTACTACTACCGGCCCGATCTCCTTCGTCCGCAATCTAATCCATACCCCTAACGGGCGTTCTTCACTAGGAACTCAATCTTGAAGAACACTTGATGGTACCTTTGCCATTCAATACTTACAAGGCAAATGCACGAGTCCCTACCGCATGCTTTGGATCATTCAGGCCGAGGCCAAGCTCATTGCTACGATTGCCCAAGCTCACGTGGGTTTTGCTAACCCATTGTTGTTTCTAAGCTCAATCTTTGCGCATGAGAAAGAAATCAATGATTTCAAAGCCGAGAGACCAAACTCTTGGATGAGGTCCGTCTTCAGCGAGCAAGCCGAGGTCCACAAGGTCATCGTGGATTCTTACGAGACCAAGTTAAAATCTTTAGAAGTTGATAATCTTTGGTCTCGGGACCGAGGGTGAGTGATCTTGAGATCCGATGTACCACTAATGCCGATTAAGCCCGAGCAAGGGTATCGAGATGGGTCATCCAAATTTTCTCACCCTCATTTGTAGGATCCATGGTCATCCAGGCGATTCGGGATAGGGTCAAGCAAGCTTTCCTAAGCTCAAGGAGTTCATCAAGGTTCTATCCGTGAGTGCCATGAGTATTATAGCTTTGCCTTTGATCAGGGAAGCTCGGCTCGGGAGAAAGGGATTATTGAGCCTCTTGATAGGCAAGGCCCCAAGAGCAAACTTCCCGATCCTAAGGGCTTTGTCTTCTCAACCGAAGCGGATCGTCTCAATCGAGCTCCCATCATTTGCCTTCATTGAGTCACTATCGGCTCCGTTTATCCTTCATCCTATTCCGAGCTTAAGAAGTGCTCCTCATCCTTCGGGGACCAACCAACCCCGCAGCTCCTCGAGGGCATCCCCTTCCTTTTGCCGAGGTGATCAAGAAGAGGACCTGCCATTGCTCTCGTGGACGACGTGACTATATCTCTAGATGACTTGACCACGGAGAATGTTCTCCCCATTTGCTTAGGGGCTTTCATATTTCCTTTATTATTCTTGTATTTTCATCTCTCTGTACTTGTAATTATTTCTTCCAAGTAATGAAAATTATCTATTTTCCACAATTCATTTTTTCCGATCTCTATCCTTGCGTTTTTACTTTCGCAATAACTTAGATTTGTTTCTCATGCGGAGCTCGATTCGATCCCCGAGCTTGAATAGTTTTAACCAAAAAGATTGGTATAATGCTCTCGTGGCCCCAAGTATTTGGAGCCTAGCTCGGTGAGCTCCCAATACGACATTTTTCTTGAGAGGCCGGCTCAACCCGAGCTCCTTGCATGGCCTCGTGGCCCCAAGTATTTTGAGTCTAGCTCGGTGAGCTCCAAATACTTGTCATTTTCCTCGAGGAAGCTAGCTCGAGCCGAGCTCCTTTCATGGCCTCGTGCCCGTGGCCCCAAGTATTTGGAGTCTAGCTCGGTGAGCTCCAAATACTTGTCATTTTCTTCAAAGGAAGGCGGCTCGAGTGAGCTCCTTGCATGGCCTCGTGGCCCCAAGTATTTGAGTCTATCTCGAGTGAGCTCCAAATACTTGTCATTTTCTTCAAAGGAAGTGGTGGAGCCGAGCTCCTTGCATGGCCTCGTGGCCCCAAGTATTTTAGTCAGCTCGAGTGAGCTCCAAATACTTGTCATTTTCCTCAAGGAAGGCGGCTCGAGCCGAGCTCTTGCATGGCCTCGTGGCCCCAAGTATTTGGAGTCCGGCTCAGTGAGCTCCAAATACTTGTCATTCTTCTCTATTTATTTCGAACATAATTCGAGGGAAGCGGATCATTTCATTCAAAACATAATTTCAATACATCGAGATATGTTTCCTTCTAGGAATGATATTTATTTAAATTGCTACTATTCCATGCCCTCGGGAGCCTTCGCCCATCGAGCTCTTCCACCTCATATGCATGCTTCTTCCCCGGCACCTCGTCACTCGGAGTGGCCCTTCCCAATTTGCATCCGGCTTTGCTTTATTCTTGCTAGCATCCGAACTCCTCAACACGGATCTCCCACTTGGAATGCCCTTCTCATCACTTTCTTGTTGTATGATGCCTTGATCCTTCCCCTTGTCCTTTCCATCGCAAGAATGCAATCTCTCTTTTTCATTGATAGTGTCTAGGGCCTCTGCAAGATCATCATTTTATTCTCATTCTCTTCAAAATTTTGCACTGATGAGTTTTCATCCCGATCTCTGCTAGTATATGACATCCATTCCATACACCAAGTGAATGGAGTTTCACCTATCGCCTCCTTAGATTAGTTTGATATGCCCACAAAACCGAAATGAGCTCTCGAACCCACGTACCTCCCGCCTTTTCGAGCCGAGCTTTGAGTCCTTGGACCAGGATTCATTGGTAACCTCTACTTTCCCGTTGGCTTGCGGATGAGCTACCGATGTAAAATTTTAGTTGATCTTCAACTTCTCACACCAAGCTCGGATCCCTGCTCCCCAAATTGTGTTCCATTATCCGATATAAGAACTCGAGGTGTTCCATACGCAAGCAATATTTTGCCAAATAAACTTCATCACTGCATCCCCATTTATTTTAGCAAGAGGCTCTGCTTCCACCCACTTGCTAAAATAATCAATTGCTACTATCAAGAATTTCCTCGACCTGGAAGGAGGGAATGGTCCCACTATGTCAATACCCCATTTTGCAAAAGGACATGCCAAGATCATAGTCATGAGCTCCTCCATTTGGTCGATGTATCAATGGTGCGTGAATCGACACTTCTCGCATGCTCTTACTAGCTTCTCGCTTCTTCCTTCACATAAGGCCAAAAATACCCCGCCTACTTAACACCTTTTTTACCAAGATCTTTGGCCCCATATGATTTCCACAACATCCTTCATGCATCTCTCTCGACATACGTACCCTCTTCTCCACTCAAACACCTCAACAAAGGCATAGAGAAGCCTCTCTTGTACAATTTGTCCCCATTTAGAAAAAATGCGTAGCTCGGATTTTCAACCGAGCCGCAGCTTCATGTTTATCTCGTGAGAACTCCTCCTTGCTCTTTAAAGAAGTTTTTAACACTTGCTCTTTCAAAAATCATCTCTTTTATTAAGCAAAGCTATTATTATGGAAGCAAATTTGACACGCATCCCTATGTTCACTATTGAGGAATTTGATGACTAGAAAATTCGTATGCGAGGCTCATCTATCGCTTTACATGATGAAATGTGGATAGTGATAGAGGATGGGCCACCGCAAATCTTGAAAGTGAACACAAGTAAGTCTGAGAGCAGCGACGCGGTGAAGGAGAAGAAAGCTGCGGCTAAAGCAAGAAGACCCTGGTTGAGAAACCAAGAATTTGAATGGACAAACGAGGACGAGAAAAAGATACAACTTGGACAATGTGGCCAAAAACATACTTTACAAATCCTTGGATAAAGCAATGTTCAACAAAGTCAAATCTTGTCAAAGCGCAAAATAAATGCAGGATAAATTAACTTTAATTTGTGAAGGATACGAGCAAATTAAAGAAAACAAATTGTCCGTTCTTTGTACAAAAATTTGAAAATTTTAAAATGCTTGCGAGTGAAACCTTGGATCATTTGGATGCTCGATTGAAATCACAAATGAATTATCAAAGACTTGGGAAATAATATACACGAGAAGGAAATGTGTATGGAGATTCCGAGAAGCCTCCCGTGAATGGGAAATGAAGGTCATGGCCCTAAGACATTCAATGAACCTCACAACAACATCCAATCATGAGCTATTCTCGGACCTCAAAGCCAATGAGTTTGGTGAGAAGAAAAGATAAAGAGGAGACATACGTACCCAAAATAGCTGCACTTATAGTCAAGGATGAGAAGAGAGCGAGGTCAGGAAGCCATTGATCGGGAGGAAATTGCCCTAATGGTTAAAAGATTCAACAAGTTCTTCAACAAGAACTATAAAAGAAACAAGGGTGAATCCTCCGGGAGACATTCGACTCCTCCAAGTCAAGGAAGATATGCCACCCAAGAGAGTGAGCATCAAAAGGTTGAATATCGAGAGCGGATAACCCAAGAACGGAAAGAGCCGATCAAAGGGGTGAGAACTGTGTTGAGGCTGTAGACAACCAGGACACTTTGCTATTATTTGTCCATATCGATAGTCAATAAATACAAAAATGAAGAAGAAAGAAGAGTCTTGAGAGAAGAAAGAAGAAGGGGAAAAGAAAAAGGCTATGTTGATCTTCAGAGGGCGAGACTAAGTCTAAAAAGCGGAGACTCGAGAGTAGTGAACACGACTACTCAAGTGATTCGAAGAAGAAGCAATGATCATGTCTAATGGCTAAAGAACAAGATCAAGCGACCAAGAAGATGAGGTACACTCAAACTCATCTCACTCGATTCTAGTGATAGTTATTGTGACACACACACTTCATCACCCAGCGATCTTTATGATTCATTAGGCAAAATGATGAAAGACTTTGAGCACATTAAATCCTCTCACACACTATTAAACGAGGAAAACAACCACTCAAAAGCCAAAACTCACGGTGACTAAGGAGTGAGTACTCTAAGTCACATAGGTGATGAGAACAAAGAGTCAAGGCCGAGAATGCTAAACTAATAGCGAGAGATAGCTGTTATAGAAAAGAGGGAACATGATCTCAAAAATGTGATTGCTCATTTACAAAGGCATCTAAATCATTGGATGACCTTATTATGAGCCAAAAAGAATGTGGAGACAAGACAGGCATATGATTCAATTCCTTTGTACAGTCAAACTCCCGAGTGATTCGGAAAAAGGATCTTCAAGTAATGAAGCATCTAAAAAATCCAAGACACCAAATGTTGCACCCACATTCACTCCAAAGCACAATAACGAGATAAACTGACCTTGGATATAAAGGAAAAGGAAAACAACTTGATTGAGTATCTTTGAGAGCACAAGCGAGAAGAAATCGTGAGTTCCTCAAAGCAAACTCCAAATAGGAAGTACTCAGTAAAGAATACAGAGCTACCAAAAACCCAGGAAGTTTTATCAAAGAAACACATATGATGGGAATGGTAGAAACTACCCAAGCCAAGTGATTGGAATAATGTGACATATCGGCAAAGACCTATGGAATACAAGCACTAAATGGCAAAGACCTAGAACTCAACAAAGGTCATTCCAAAGGCAAAAGAGCTATCATTAGCACAATATGCACCCAGGCATTACGCTCGGAAATATCACAATTACCCAAAGAAGGAAATTTCTAAAACACACACACGGACATACTGGACAAAAAAATACAATTTTGTATGAACCTAAAGCCCCCAAGCAATTTGCCAAAGTGAGTTATGATTATGGCACGGATAGATGGCAACCTCTTAGAGTCAAGTCATTTGGCTATAGGTTGGTTGGATCATCTTACATCACTAACCCCTCGGGACCCGGACAAGCATGGGTATCTAAAAACTAATTTCCTTGATTGCAGAGTTCAAGGAGCAGTGAGTGCCAAGGAACCTGGTACATGGATAGTGGTCATTCCGGACACATGACGAGGAACAAGAAAAATTTGTCAAAATTTAAGGAGATTAGAGGCGCAAAAGTCATATTTGGAGGAAATGAAGCTCCGGGGAAATAAGAGCCTTTGGATCCATCAAGAAAAATGGATTAGAAATCACGAGGCGTTGCATATGTTGAAGGCCTCAACTTCAACTTTGTTAAGCATCGACCAACTCGTGACAAGGGCTATAATGTTGGATTCAATATGGGAGTGTGCCAAATTAAAGATCTTGAATCAAATGAAATAGTCTTTGCAAGGATCCGGACAAAAGAACATGTATGTGATAGCGGTCGATTGCCACACCAAGCACTTGTCATGTTAGCAAAGAGTACAACCGAAACAAGTTGGGTGGCACAAGAAAGCGAGTCATCCCGAACTTCAAGACAATCAACAAGCTTGCAAGGAGTCATCTTGTAGAAGGATTTGCCGGACTCGGTGTACAAGAAGGAAAGTGTTTGTGATGCATGCGGATGGGGAAGCAGATCAAATCATCATTCAAAGAGAAGTATAGTCCATCTTCAACGAGGATATTACATGTTGCATATGGATTTATTTGGTCATGTTGAACCGGCAAAGTATAAGTGGAAAGAAATACACTTTAGTAGTGATGGATGATTATTCAAGATACACATGGACAATCTTTATGTGCAAAAAGAAGGAACCTTGCGAAGTTACCTCGGTGATGAGAAGAGTTCAAATTGAGAAAAGTCAAACCATTATAAAGATAAGGTCGATAGAGGAACCGAGTTTGTCAATGGGATAATAACTCAGTATTGAAAATGGTATTGCTCATGAATTATCTGCTGACAAAGGACTCCACAATGAGAATGGAGTAAGCGAGAAAGAAGAAACAAAACTCTCAAGGAAGCTGCAAGGACCATGTTAGTCAAGCGAGGTTTGCCCTAAAAGATTTTGGTGAAGCCATAAACAACTGCATGCTATACTCAAAATAGATGCATGATTAATAAGCGGTGACAAAGACTCCTATGAAATATGGACAAGGAGAAAGCCAAATGTTGGGTATTTTAGAATATTTGGATGTAAATGCTTTATTCACAACAATGGCAAAGACAATCTAAAGGCTTTTGATGCTAAAGTCGATGAAGGTATCTTTTTGGGATACTCGGACAAAGTAAAGCCTATAGAGTCTTTGAACAAGAGGACTATGGTCACGAAGAATCTATTCATGTGGTTTTGATGAACCTAATGTGAATGGAGAAGATATTGAAGAGTTAGGCGATAAAAGTGAATCGCCAACTATGCGAGAAGAGTCCCTATGTTGAAAGTCAAGTGGAGCAATCAATCCAGATGAAGATGAGCAGTTGAGTCTCAAAGACAATTTGGAAAATCTGAATTTGAATGATAATGAAAGAGCTGCTCAAGGCGACACGGACTACAAGACGAACCCAACCGATTTACTTCAACTTTGATGTGAGTTGGTGAGAGACCATCCGAGCTAGTCATTGGAGATGTGAGAGATGGTGTAAGAACCAGATCGAGCTCAACAATAAGCAATGTTCACTTGTTTTATTTCCCAAATATAGCCAAAAGATGTGTCCCAAGCATTGGTAGCCATCAAAATGTTATTGGCACAAAATGGGTTTTTAGAAACAAGATGAATGAAGAAGGATTTGTGGTAAGAAACAAAGTAAGATTGGTAGCCAAAGGGTATTGCCAAGAAGAGGTAATAGATTTTGATGAAACATTTGCTCCTATTGCAAGATTAGAAGCAATAAGGATGTTTTTTGCCTATGTTGCACACAAAAACTTCATTGTATATCAAATGGATGTGAAAAGTGCATTTTTAAATGGATTGTTGGAAGAAGAAGTCTATGTTGAGCAACCTCTAGGCTTTGAGCGAGAAGACTCTTGGAGATAAGGTGTACAAGCTCAAGAAAGCTCTATATGGATTGAAACAAGCACCTAGAGCATGGTATGACACATTGTCTCAATTTCTAACCCGACAATGGATTCACCAAAGGCAAAGTGGATAGAACACTCTTGAGAATTCAAGATGGTGAGAGTATCTTGCTTGTTCAAATATATGTGGATGACATCATTTTTGGATCCACAAACAAAGAAATTTGTGTGATAAGTTCTCAAACCTCATGCAAGGCAAATTTGAAATGAGCATGATGGGAGAAGCTGACATTCTTCTTAGGACTTCAAGTTAAGCAAGTGAAGGATGGAACCTTCATAAGTCAAACAAAGTACACCGAGAGATTTAATGAAGAAATTTGGAATGGAAGAGAAGTCTTACGTGAAAATACCAATGAATACATCGGTCAAGATGGACATGGATGCGAGATGGTAAAGTGTAGATCAAACAAGATCTGAGCACTTATTGGATCACGCTCTATCTCAAAGCGGGCGGACATCACCTTTGCGGTAGGTGTATGTGCAAGATTTCAATCTGCACCAAAAGAAAGCCATATGATTGCTGACTAAGAGAATCCTAATATATTTGAAGGGATGCCAAGAAGTTGGCTTATGGTATCAAAAGAAGATGGATTCAAGCTCATTGGTTATTCGGACTCGACTATCTTTGGATGTAGAGTTGACGGAAGAGTACTTGAGGAACTGTCAAATCTTTGGAAAGCAGATTGGTTTCTGGTTTAGCAAAAAGCAAAACTCAATAGCCACATCCACGGTGAAGGCAGTACATAGCTGCGGGCGATTGTTGTGCCCAAGTCTTATGGATGAGACACGGTGAGAGATTATGAAATTGAAGAAAAAGAGATTCCAATTATGTGTGATAAACACAAGTGCTATTGCAATCACTCGAGAATCTGTGTTGCATTCAACAACAAAGCAAATTGATGTCGGATATCATTTTATAAGAGATCATGTTGAAAAGAAAGACATCACTTTGGAATACATCTCAAGCGATAAATGAGTTAGGCGACATATTAACCAAACCCTATGTGAATCAAGATTTGAAGAACTTAAGCATGAGCTAGGGTTAATTGAGCTGAGTTGACACTCGGAAGACTCAATGAGAAAAGATGGAACGTGAAAAGATGAAAATAGAACAAATCTCATAAACTTGACCAAGTGAATCACCATATCGGAAAGTCAATCAGACGTATCGAGTTAGGTGACAATTTGAGTCACTATACGAAAGGAGAGAAGAAGAGTTGAGTCATTTGTGTAGTATTTGAGTCATTTATGAGCTAAGTGACAAAAAACGAGTCATTTTTAATGAGCGGGAATGTTTTTAAGGTTGCGTCAGTAATAATAATAATGACGATCAAAAATTTGCACAATAAGCATATGATTGGATACAAATGCCGCATTAAATGCGAGCAATTAAATGCAATGTGAAGTGCTAAATCGAGCCGTTGATCTCGATCAAAATTCAAAAACCGAAAATATGTCCTTTCATAACCCTTATATACTCATTCTTTCGAGTTTTCTCTCTCACACTTAAAAACTATTCACTTCAAACATACGAAAGCAAGTTCTTTTCTCTCGAAAACCCTACAAGTTCTCAAGCAAGTTCATCAAGATTTAATCGGTAGAAACTTCTAAAAATGGCACCAAAGTTTGATTTCGTCAAGTTATCGAAGCAAATCCACTGCGGTTCATTGTGGATTTTGAAGGAATGGTGAAGCGGGGTTAGATGAAACCCTAGTGAAGAAGATAGCGATATCTTTGGAAAAGGCGGTCTAAAACCTTTTCTTATCTTTGGAGTACTCGCACACCTACCGGAAGAGGTGGCACGCGGTTCTATGTGAATGCAAGTGCGGGGCGAAGGTATCAAGTCCTCCGTCCACCACAAGGATATCATGATTGCTAAGGACCTTGCGGGGCACTATTTATTACCATCCAGGGTATATGCAAAATATCTGAAGCTAATGTGGACTTGGCTTGCATGGAAAGAAGTAGCGAAACCGAGTGTGTTGCGAATGTGGTCTACACACGGTGACAAGAAATTTTTGAAGGATGACTATCACAAGGCGATGGATGTCATCTCAAAATGCGTGGATATGAAGTTTGGCGCCTTCAATCAACTATTAAAAACTAAGTTGATCGTCATGGCTGCGATCATGCAAGGAAAAGAAAGTTAAGCTGGCTGAGATTCGTGCATACGCAGATTCGCGAACGTTGCGACTAAATCATTTAAGGAGGATGGATCCTTTGGAGGATCACTCGGCTATGACCTAGTGATTGGGCATTTAATGGAAGTGAAGGGCATGTAAGTCAGCGGCTACGATAATCTAGAGGGGGTGAATAGATTATCTCCATCTTGTCCATTTCGCCCTCTTTTTCGAACCGAATGCTCAAACAAAATAATGAAGGTGCGGAATGTAAACAACACACGTCGATTTAAAGAGGTTCAACCCACCTAGGGCCTAATCCTCTACCCCCAAAGTATCTCAGGGATGGATTTCAAAAAGAAAAAGATTTTATTAATAATTACCAAAATTATTACAACAAAATCTTACACCAACACCTTGAAGAGCACCACACTCTTCTTCAACATCACCTTTGAGATTACCACAATCTCACTTGAAGATTACCACAATCTCCAAACGGCACCTTATGAAGATTACCACAATCTTCACCCTCAAGAAGCACCACACTCTTCAACACCTCCTCAAGAAGATTACCACAATCTTCTTACACCTAACACCTAGTTCACCCAAAGTGTGTTCTTACCACAAGAACACCCACAAGGATATCTTGTGTTTGAATGACAACCACAAATTCAAGATTACAACTCGATAATTGATAATACAATAGAGTGCAAGTGTAATCAAGAAAAGCCTAGACCTCAAGGATGTGAAAGTGAATAGCTAGGCAAATTACAACAAGAAATAAGACAATGTAAGAACAAGTGTATTCTTGAGTGTATCTTGTTGTGTTGTAGTTTTCTCTCTTTTTGTGTTGCTTCAATTCTTCCTCTATTTATAGGAGATGATTGATACTTGATAGGCTCCTCTTGGAATCTGATTTCTACAAAAAAATTGCAATTAAAATCAAGATTATATTTGTTAGAAATCAATCCCACAATTTAGGGAAAAGGCATCACTGCACAACGGTTAGAATTTTCTTTGTCAAAGCATAGGGCGACCGTCGCCGCATGAAATAGAGTTTGAAACATATAGCACCAAATTAACACAGGCGACCGGTCGAAGGGCACCTCGGCCGGTCGAGCCTATGTGCGACCGGTTGCACTTGATCAATTTTGAGAGTTCTCAAGTTTACGTTTCACGAAACTTGTTCCAGTGTACCGATGGCTCGCCCGGTCGGCGGTCGACCTCCTCAATAACAAGTTGTCCGATTTTTATCAAAAATAAACCTCAAGAAATACTCCGAAAAATTCGTAAAAACATTTTAGATCGATCGGAGGTATTGGGACAACATTTAGAAATATAGTTTTGAAGAGATAAAACATTTACACACAAAGTGTTGTCCAGATATAAATTCAATAAATACTCAGAAAAATAGTAGAAACATTTTAGATCAATTAGGAGTATTAGGACAACATAGTTTCAATGTAAAAACCCATTGACTTAAAAACAATAAATGAATTGTCCAATTTTGTATCGAAAATAAACTTGAGGAAATACTCCGAAAAATATTAAAATCATTTTAAATCATTTAGGAGTATTTGGACAACCTTTAAAAACATTGTTTTGGTGTAAAATCAAAATCATCAAAATCAAGATAAAACCATTTATCAAACAATCTCCCCCTTTTTGATGATTACAAACCAAAACAATTTTAACGAGGTCGATTTTGAAAACAAAACAATTTTTCTAGGTTAAAGAGAACTATCCGTTGTGAGCGACAACATTTCATGCAATAAAAACACAAGGATGGGAGTAGAGATATTCAAACACATATAGCAAATGCTCCCCCTATCAACATGCACAACAAGAGTTATATAGAAGCAACTTAAACATAAGCTAAAATATTAGCTTTTCGATATTGAGCTTAAGTATCAATAACTTAAAAGCTCCCCCTGTCAAAGATACATCATTAGAACCGTATATAAGTCCATACTACAACCAATGGACCATGATTCATACATAACCATAATACACCAAGTGGACTAAATATGATCCACAACTTATGGCTTTATGAAGCCATAGCTTATAGCTTCTTTTCGTTAAGCTTATCTTAGCTTCTTTGAGCTAAAGAGCTTATAACCTGTTTCTCCACCTGTTTCTCCCCCTTTGGAATCATCAAAAAGAATGTTAGCACGATAAATACATCATATATTCATATCAAAGTGTGCAACAAAACCGATGTATCGAGCTATTTGAATAGTGAAGCTTATAAACCAAATAGGAGGGAAAAGTCGAATCATACGACTTGTAGAAGCTTATGAAAAATCATTTCATTTGCAAGAACATGATCTCTATAAATATATGAGACTTTTGAAATCGAGAGAATCATGTAGGTGATGAATTTTTCATTGAAACGTTTTATCGAACACTTGGCGGGCGTAAAAAATTGAAAGAGATATATATAGCCCTTGTAAATGAAATCAAGCCAAGTTTTCATCACCAAATGCAATATAACATATATCATTCATCAACAATCAATAAGCTCATCACAAATATATATGAATCACATCAAGAAAAATACATATAAGCCACAAACTCAGGGTTCAACCCAATTGAGCTAAAGATAGTGAAATTCTTACCATTCAATTGGTAAAGACGAGCAATGATGATGATAGTCGAGCTAGATAATCCCCAAAATATATAATTCATGCATCAAAACTCATTTGAAGTGAATTGTGTGTGAAATTTGCAAAGGGGACGAAAAAATGGCCAAAAGAAGTTAATCTTGCAAATCTTTGAAGACAGAACCATTTTAATCCAAGATTTTGCTTAGGCGACGGTCGAGGTTGAGGGCGGCCGGTCGGCGTTGAGCGGACGGTTGCCCTCAACCATTTCAGCCCATTTGTGTTGAAAAATTTCCAAAATCCGAATTTTCAACCAAAAATCAATTTTTCGCCCCTAAGTTTTAAAAACGTGCAAAATGCAAAGCGTAGACCTCATTCAATATACATTATGTCATAATCAAGCTCGAAATGAGGTAAAATACTCGGCGGTAAATGAACATATGTCAAGTTATCCTTGAGACGGAATTAAACACATCTCAAGTTTTTGTTAAAAAACGCAATCCCTTAGAGAGTTTTTGAATCTCAATATGTTTAGTTCGATTATGACGAACTATATTTTGAATAATTTTCACCGGACTTGTTATCCCGAAAAATAAGAACATTTTAAAGCTTTGGATACAACAAGTCATAAGAAGAAGTGCCTTTCAAATATTTGAAAATTTCTTTTAACGGCACTTTAATGAGATTCGTTGGGATAATTTTTGAAGTCGAGCATATAGACATAAGGCATATGGAATGTCGAGTCTATAGAAATAATACAAGAAAATATACCTCGAATTTGTTTGTCAACCGACATGCCTTTCTCAACCTTTGTCAATCTTTAGCCATAGAGGCTGAGATAGTTTTTCTTTCTTCAATGCCTAACTCCTTCAAGAGTTCTTTTGAAATATAACCATCTTCTTGGCATTGAATAATTTGAAGTCCAAGCGATAAATTGAGCTCCCTCATCATGCTCATCTCGAGTTCACCTAGTATCAACTTAGAAAAAATATCTTGCACAAATATTCATTAGTAGCACCAAAAATATTCTCATAAATATGCACAAGTTTAAACAACCTTGCCCTTTTTCACAAACAAAAGAGTAGTATCAACTTTACCTTTTGTAAAATCATTTAGCAAAAATAGCTAAGTCTATCATACCATACACGTGGTACTTGTTTAAACCATACAAGGCCTTAAAAACAATCATTTGGCCTAGAAAAATTTTAAACCCGGAGGTTGTTTTACATAGACTTCTTCTTGAATAAAACCATTGAGAAAATTGGATTTAACATCCATTTGGTAAAGTTTGAAATTTTCTTAGAACAAGAATGGGCAAGTAAAATGCAAATAGCTACTAAATGTGCTATGAGTGCAAATGTTACATCAAAATCAATTACCTTCTTCTTGAAAATACCTTCGAGCTACTAACCTCGCCTTAGTTCGACCAATGTTGCCTTGGTCATCGAGTTTGTTAGGAATACCCTTTTTATCTTCTTCATCACTATCATCATAGGGTATCCAATTGATCTAAGGTGTTCATAATAGAACATTTACATCCAAATATTTGGAGTACTTCATTTCTCATCTACACAACTTAACAAACTCATTAATGGCATCGCTTATATAAGCAAGAAAAAATAGCCCAAGTGTAAAAACATGCCTCAATCACAAAATATCTTGCATAGTAGAAATAGACACTATATATAGAGACCATGAAGCAAGAAGCACATACTATGCTTAGAATATCATCAAGAGTCTAATAAATCATGCAAGTTCAAATAAGCTTAAGAAAGCTATAAAAGGTCTCTTTTGAAATTTGCAAATCCGATATCATATAGTTGAGACCTTATTTAAAAAAAGTATTTGAACAAGAGTTGACAAAGCAAATATGTGCAATCAAATATCGAATAGTGTCTTTCAAAAATCTAAAAATCCTCTTAATGGCACTTGTATGAAACACTATGAAAAAACAAGCACATAGGCATATGGCAATACACAAGTAAACGTCTGCCTCGATAATTTATGCCTTTTCTTGAAAATGGCCATTTGTGAAAATATGTAGATCCTACACAATTCTTAAAACAAATCTAGCACAAATCATAATGATAGAAGTGTAGGCTAAGAGATATCACAAGTAAGCTCATGCCATAAAAATCCATAAGAGATGATCATACACTTTAGTCTACAAAAATGCACAAGAGTTTTAAAAACATCATATAAGGTCTTCTTTTTCAAAAATTTTAAAAATACAAATAAGTTTTGAAGACCTTAATTTAAAATTTAAATACATGAAAACTCATTTGCAATATAGGCACAAATAAAAACATGCATACTAACTAGATAAAATGCATATTTTAAATGGGGAGATACGGTTTACCAATTACGCCGTTTCCATGGGTTGTGCCGTTCCCATTGTTGATGATATCTTCCCTTGAGAAGTCACTTTGTTGATGATGGCTTCTTTGATTGCTCCATTTCAAGGTTTGTTACCTTCCCATTGTTGATGATCTCTTCTTTTTGAAAATCATCTTGTTGATGATGTCTATGCCATTTCAAGGATTGTACTCTTCCCATTTTTGATTGTATCCTCTTCTTGGAAATTGGCTTTGTTGAAAATGTTTTCTCCTTCTTTGATCAAATGACACGGTCATTTGATGTCTTCTTGGCGGTATGAATTTTCTTCGATCATTATTTCGCCGGGTACCTAATATGACATTGTTTTGTGGTACCCTCATGTGTTTGGGTCCTTTAAGATTAGCTTTGAGACTTTTAGGTCTCCAACAATATTTAGAGCTATTTCTAGCCCGACAAGAATTAGCCGTATGACCCTTTTTGCCACAATAAAAACAAGTAATAATTCTAGGAGCATAATGACCAATATGCATAGTGACTTGATCCTTTTTCATGTGATTAACAACATTAGGCTTATGATCAAGTTCCTTATCACAATTATGAATATCAACAATATTGGACATTTTATTTGTACTCAAGTTAGATTTTAATAAATCCTTTTTCATGCAATCAATATTCTCAACAAGAGTACTATTTTCTTTTTCAAGGTTTCTAACCTTGTCAAGAGTGGTGGTGTGAGCACATGATAGTGATTCATAGGAAGTAAATAAACTATCCTTATCATTTTTCAAAACAATGAATTCCTTTTTCAAATTTTTGTATTTAACAAGTAAGTTTTGGAATTCATCTTGTAGCTCATTATAATCATTTTGTAAATCACTATAATCATTATCATAGGAAGTAGAGGGTTTAGAACTTACCTCGTTTTCTTCTTCGATGCCTATGAGGCATTGTTCAACTTTTTCATCATGGGAGGTTGTAGAAGGCTTATCCCATGTTGTTGGATTTGATGTTGTATCCATTTGTGAAGTAGATGCTTTTGAGTTGCTCCTTTCATTTGCATATACTTCATAGATGGCTTCTAATTTTGCCATACATCATGTGCCGATCGAATACCTACAACATGATCAAATTCCAAAGTGGTAAGTGAACAATGTAAAATATTAAGAGCTTTACCATTTAAGGAGATGATTTTCTTCTCTTCATCATTGAGCTTTTTGAAGCCTTTTGAGGTGTGTGGTGTATCTTTCATCGGAATGGATTCTCCATTAATAACGGTGTTCCAAATGTCGAACCCGCAACCTTGTAAATAGCATTCCATTCTTTCTTTCCAAAATGTAAACTTTTTGGAATCAAACCGAGGTGGCTTGGTGGTGGAGGTGCCGGAAAGATGAGCTTCGTTAAGTAGTCGACGATCGTTTCTCTTCACTCGCGATGTGAAACGAGCTTGCCAAAGAGTTTGGCTCGATACCACTTGTAAGTCAGCGGCTACGATAATCTAGAGGGGGGTGAATAGATTATCTCCATCTTGTCCATTTCGCCCTCTTTTTCGAACCGAATGCTCAAACAAAATAATGAAGGTGCGGAATGTAAACAACACACGTCGATTTAAAGAGGTTCAACCCACCTAGGGCCTAATCCTCTACCACCCCAGTATCTCCGGGATGGATTTCAAAAAGAAAAAGATTTTATTAATAATTACCAAAATTATTACAACAAAATCTTACACCAACACCTTGAAGAGCACCACACTCTTCTTCAACACCACCTTTGAGATTACCACAATCTCACTTGAAGATTACCACAATCTCCAAACGGCACCTTATGAAGATTACCACAATCTTCACCCTTGAAGAGCACCACACTCTTCAACACCTCAACAAGAAGATTACCACAATCTTCTTACACCTAACACCTAGTTCACCCAAGTGTGTTCTTACCACAAGAACACCCACAAGGATATCTTGTGTTTGAATGACAACCACAAATTCAAGATTACAACTCGATAATTGATAATACAATAGAGTGCAAGTGTAATCAAGAAAAGCCTAGACCTCAAGGATGTGAAAGTGAATAGCTAGGCAAATTACAACAAGAAATAAGACAATGTAAGAACAAGTGTATTCTTGAGTGTATCTTGTTGTGTTGTAGTTTTCTCTCTTTTTGTGTTGCTTCAATTCTTCCTCTATTTATAGGAGATGATTGATACTTGATAGGCTCCTCTTGGAATCGATTTCTACAAAAAAATTGCAATTAAAATCAAGATTATAGCTGTTAGAAATCAATCCCACAATTTAGGGAAAAGTCATGTCTTGACAACGGTTAGAATTTTCTTTGTCAAAGCATAGAGCGATGGGCCGCACGTAAATAGAGTTTGAAATATATAGCACCAAATTAACAGGCGGCGGTCGAAGGGCACCTCGGCCGGTCGAGCCTATGTGCGACCGGTTTGACTGATCAATTTTGAGAGTTCTCAAGTTTGTTTCCGAAACTTGTTCCTGTGTACGGTCGCTCGCCGGTCGACGTCGACCTCCTCAATAACAAGTTGTCCGATTTTTATCAAAAATAAACCTCAAGAAATACTCCGAAAAATTCGTAAAAACATTTTAGATCGATCGGAGGTATTGGGACAACATTTAGAAATATAGTTTTGAAGAGATAAAACATTTACACACAAAGTGTTGTCCGATATAAATTCAATAAATACTCAGAAAAATAGTAGAAACATTTTAGATCAATTAGGAGTATTAGGACAACATAGTTTCAATGTAAAAACCCATTGACTTAAAAACAATAAATGAATTGTCCAATTTTGTATCGAAAATAAACTTGAGGAAATACTCGAAAAATATTAAAATCATTTTAAATCATTTAGGAGTATTTGGACAACCTTTAAAAAACATTGTTTTGGTGTAAAATCAAAATCATCAAAATCAAGATAAAACCATTTATCAAACAGGGCATTCCCCTTCAACATGGAATGCCCTTCCATGTAAACAAGAGGATGTTCGGGGCTTTTTGGAGTCTAGAAGAGAGCCCATGCGAAGAGGGCGGATACAAGTGAGGGGAAATCGGTGACCCAGGAAACAGCTTGTTGCCTCCCCTCCCAAGAAGAAAGCGCCCTGCACATTTGCCAAAAAAAAGCCCCAAAAAAAAGAAAAAAGACGTCCCTGCCCCGCAGGAGTCACCTACTCGAGCAACCGTGTCTCCCGCCCACGCAGCCGAGGCGAGATAAGGAAGCCCAAATATCTTCTTCTACTGTCGAAAGAAGAGGATCGCCAAGCCAACAAAGGCCTACTACTTCAACCAAGAAAGATGCTCGGCCCTGCGCCACGAAATCGAAGAAGAGGAATCCGAACCAGAAATTCCTCTGGTAAGGACAAAAAGAAGAAAGAGAATCTCCAAGCTTTCAGAGCTTGAGAAGACAGCTGAGTCTGTCACTCAGCTAGAGAAAATCTTTGAGACTGCTGAAGAAGTGCAGTCTCGAAGTTATTGAAGAAATAGCCAAGTCCATTGAGGATGGCAGCAGAGGCAATTAGAAGATCCGGTGTGGACAAAACAGCTGTGGAAGAAGAAGCGGCGGAGACAATGAGAATCCCCTGCTTTGAAAGAGTTGTGTCTCCACCGCCACGGATCTTTTGCTAAAGGTGCGGAAGAAGAAGAGATCTGTTGCCTTCCATTCCTGAAAAGGAAGGGCAACAAGGGGAGGACGAAGATGATGATGTAATCATGTGTTCTCCATTATACCCAGACATCCAAAGTCGTCTGTGAGAGTGGAGGAAATGGAAGCTGAGTCACTCAAGGGTGCAGTTTGAACACCCTGAGTTTATTGAGGAAGAAGAGGAGCTTTTCAAGTTTCTTGAGATTGATACTGTGCTGCAGGCTTTGGATGAGGATAATTGCATAAATATGGTGCAAATTCACAAGGAGCAAGACAAGGCCGAGTAGGCGAGGAAGCGAAGCTCGTGAGAAAGCCAAAGCATTTGTCCTCTCACTGGAACCAACGACCATACTCATCCTCACATTGACATACTTTCGGAAAGTTATGAAGACTTGGATCCCATTCTTTGCGAAGGAGAAGTTGGACATGCAGCAAGCCATGCGCAGAATCCGGTGATGCACGAACAACTTGATTGATGGAAGGACCAGGAGAGTCCTCAAAATCCCTCCGGAGATAGACCCATTGGGAGTGGTGCGGCAGATTGACACAAGATCGCTGCGACCACATCCCCAGTTCACTCAGAAGATGGGTCCAAGGGACTTGGCAATGAGACTGGGACTTTGGGCACCCAACTTGAGCCAACCCCTATTGAAGGTGTTTTACCACATTCCCCATGGTGAGCACTCAATGGAAGAAGCCGGGAGTTTGGAGCAGAGTGACCCCATCATCGGTCACTCGGTGGTGCGCCAGGTGGGGAAACTCACTCCACTACAAAGCAAGGTCGGAGGATCTTTGCAGATGACTCCACTATGAAGGAAGGAGGCGAAGTGGAGAAAGAAAAGGAAATAGAACAACAGCAAGTTAACACTAACGAAGCTCGGACGATGAGTCTGTCCCGGTGAAGTGACAAGCGCCAGTAGCGGTGAGACGCCATTTGCTTTGTTGCGGTCGAGGCAAAGGATGGGGCGCCCGGGAGTTAACACTCGGGCCTGAAAGTGCAATCCAATGGGTTGAGACCCCTTCGGATGCCAATGTCTAAGACCCTAAGACAACTGCGTCTGTTGAAGGGATTCTTTGAAGACCTCATTTGCAGCTTGATTGAGACTGCTGGAGGTATTGAAGGCCCAAGGAGGTTAAGACTTCCCTGGGTAAAAATCGAGAGAAAAGAGCATCCCTCAAGTCATCATTCTTTGACTCAGAAGAGAAATCAGTGCTCTTCATGATTCCCAGGGAAAATCGACACAACATTCTTGGGATCTCGAAGACGGCTGAGTCCACCCCCGCAAAGGACTCGATTGAGGATGTTCTTCCCGGTCACGAGTAAGCGAGAATTCAAGGCTTTTCATCAAACCTTTAACCGATGATGAACCTAACCCCCAGGTTCTATCATCCTCCGATGATCTTTGAAAAAGCGGCCGAGGACAAGCAAATTCATTTAGCGAGAATCATCGAGGCCGCCGAAGGCGTTAAGATAGGCCGAGGCTCGGTCCGCCAATCTACTCAACAAGGCCCGGTGAGACCGAGTCATCTGCGCGCAGGCTCCCAAAGCTGCAGCAGCTCGACTCAACCAGGATCATCATGAGCACGAACAAGCGTAGAATCAATACCATATGTGCGTGATGATGCATTCGAAGAAACTTTCCCTTTTCGATTGAGTTGCCCGACCTTGAAGAAGAAACAACCCGTGAGCAATGAGCGTTTCAACATCCGGAGCAGATCCAGTAATTCCCACCGATTCCATTGTTCAAGAGACTTTGATTTTGTTCTTCGCTTGGCCGTTAAATGAAAAAGGGGTAACAACTAAGATCCGAGATGTCTTCAAGAAAATCTGTGGAGAGATTGAGAAGATTGAACGACACCAGGCTCCACTAGATATGCGGTGGACAACGGGGATGCCAACCTCAACAGAGATTTGTGAGGAATTGTGGTACGGATCGGGGAATGGTTTCAACAAAAGAGTACAATTCGATATGAACAAGTTAGATACTTTAAAGCATGGTACAACAAGATGCTTATCTAGAGTCTTGACAATGCTAACATGAAGCGGAGGATGCATGCAAATATTGATAGAATGCATGCCTCTCATACCACCGAGATGGAGCTGCTGCGTGAATTTCAACGCAAAGAACTCTCGCATGTGGAAGATAACATGAATGCCAAATTTAGCCTTCTCATGGCTGAAATGAAATTGGTGGCGGCCAATCTAAAGCCACCCACTCGAATTTCGAAACAAATACTACTGCAGCAGACTCAAGCGAATCGGCTATCACCCAATTGGACTTCATGCTTGTCGGGATGTTTCAGGGTTCCTCTCTCCTTTGATGATGCCAAAAAGGGGAAAGAGGAATACCTGAGGATCTTGAAGGAGAAAGCTGTTGAGAAGAAGGAGATAGGCATTGAAAAAGAAGAAGGAGACAACTGATGAGAAGAGGAAGGAGAAGGGAAAAACTGTTGAGGGAGAAAGATCAAAGGATGTGACTTTAATGCTTGATGAAACCCTCGGCAAGGTCATGTCACAGCTAGTATAATCAGCGAACTTAGGTGACTCTGCTTTGCTCCAACACTCTCTTTGTGCCTATGTTTGAGAAAAGAAAAATTGTGGAAGCGAGGGATGAAAGAGGTTGAAAGAAAGACGGATGCTCGTGTACTAGAAGTCTTGAAAGCTTATGGAGGCATTCCGACAGGAAAGGACACAAATGCCATTCCAGATGACGGAACCGAGCCAAGATCCGTTGAAGAATTTAAAATGCTCGAATCGAAGGATACTTCAAAAACATGTCCATAGCCCAAGCCTGGGTCTTGTCTTTGGGAGAAGGGTCTAAAGTTGTGCGAAGAAGGCGATGGCGCGAGACTACTAGCGACCACTCATTTGGTAAGAAAAGACTCGACGATACACGCCCGGAGGAGGAGGAAGGAAGAAGTGGTGAAGGTAGAATCTTTCAAACTAGACCTCTACCCAAAAACATTGAATACGTAGATCCAGGAAAGAAGGAAGGATCTTCAACTGGGTATGATGAAGTAGCCAATCGAGAAGTGGCTAGGAAAAATCTTGAATATGTAAAGAGAAATGAAGAAGAAAACAAAAGACAAGATCATTTGTGGCAAGAGAGGCAAGAAAGGAAAAGGAAATACGAAGTCAGAAAGAGAGCTACGAAAAGAAGAAAGCGGTGAAGAAGAAAAAAAAGAGGAAGAGAGATGATGACGATAGAGCTCAAGAGGAAAGGAGGAGCGGCGAAGGCAATGAAGTGTTGATGCTAGCCCCCGTGTATTTTACTTTTGTAAATACATATGTATGTAAGTCATCTCGTACATTCAATAAAATATTGTTGTATTTTCTCTCTATTTCGTATCTTAGCATAGATGCTTGAATTTGGCTTAGATATTATTATGCTCGATACACCACAAAACAATTTGTGTAAAGGACAAGAATGCTATGATCAATAAAATGATTGATTCTACGCATACATTCTTTATTCTTGCATTGTCGTATGTATCCGTGTTGTTTACATGTTAATTAATGTTTTAAGTTTTGGCATCATCAAAAAAGGGGAAATTGTTGGGAAATTTATTGTTTAGATTTTGATGAATGCCATGTAAAACTTAGACTAGAAAGTTGGCACCCCATTTTCCTTGTAATTTGTATTGTAATAGATAAAATTTGAACAAGCTCGAGTCAAGTCACTATGCTGGGAATACAAGAAGTCAATCAAGACGGAGTGAAGACTCACAGAGGAACAACCGAGTATGGCCAAGAAAGAAAATCAAGGACTCGATTGAAGGAGTATCGGTGTGATCTGACTATATGAAGAAGTCGATCAAGTCAACGAAGCCAAGTCTTAAGTTGAAGTGACGGATGAGTCATCCATTGATTGGAAGCTAACTCAAAGTCACCGGGGAATAAAAGATGCTGATCTAGTCAAGACAAGCGAACGAGATCCGTTGATAAAAGTCAAGAATGTTACTCGAATAGTAACTTTGTTAAAGTTGTCGAGAGATAAAGTGTTAGTTCGATTGTGTGCAAAAGGAACAAACCAATGGGAAGCACTTGCACCAAGTGTCAGAGACGCAATCCGCAAGATATTAAATATGAGGAAATGTCAACATCAAGGATGCGACAAGACAAGCCAACAAACACAAGTGACTTTTGAAAACCAACCTATCTCTTCAATGGGCAGATTTTTGAAAAGTTCACTATAAAAGCGAGGAATCACATTGAGAAAAGGTTACTGAACTAGCACACCGAGAAATCAAGCAATATCCAAATCAGTAACTGCAAAATATTCTCAAGTTATTCAAGCAAAATCCTCAAGCCTAAATCTCGAAGGAAATCGATCCAACACCAAGCTGTGAAGAAAAGACAACTTCAAGCTGTTGAAGAGGAAACTTTTGAAGAATCAAAAGGGTCTACTTTCCAAGGAGGATTGTAGGAAGGTTCAAGGTCGAACCAATCTCAAGTTATTGGAGGGCTTCATGATCAAATCCAAGAAGCTTGAGAAAGTAAGTTTGAAGCAAGCAAAGCGAGCCCGTGAAGAAAGCCGAGTCGGACGAGAAGCATTTGTGTGACCAAGGCATCTCCAGACTGAGTCCAAGGAGCAAGTCAGTTGCATGATCAAGACTTGTCTCTAGACTGATAACCACTTTGTACTCTGATCATTACTTAGTGGATTCCTCCAAGAGTTGGAGAAGAGAGGAGTAGAAGAATTACCCCATCTTCGAACCTCTATAAAATTTATTTGTGTCATTTACATTCAAAGATATTTACATTCCGCACACATACTTTATATATGTTGATAATTTGCTATCCAACTGATAAATAACAAAGTGCTAAAACCAAGTGTTAAAACAAACTTAAATCAAATTCAAGGGTATTAAGTCTTCCGCTGAAAAACTCATCACAACCAAGTTAAAGTTTAGCCTAAACAAATTTGAGTTATTCTATCAATGACTCTATCAGTGCGTTGAGTGGCTAACTCTATTTGATTAACTAACTTAGTTGTCCCTTAAGGACTTATTTGTGTAATTAACTCTGTAATATTTTAAAAGGACTAAAATTGAAAAATTGGTAAGGTTTATTCAACCCCTTCTAAACCTTACTCACACCCCTGGGACCTACAATAACATTATACGAAGAGGGTGCATCTACTATCAAGAATCGAATCATCCTAGTTTTATGACTAGGCTCCTTACCCAAATAGACAGGCAAAGTAATCATACTTATCGGTTGGATAGTTCCTCCCGCAAATCCACCGATTCCAACCCGACACGGAGATCCATATTTTCGTAGCAATCGTAGAACAAGATGTCCGTCGAGCTCCCGGTATCACAAACACCCACTTTGCACATCATAGTTTGAGATCGTGGCGTGATGACAAGAGCATTGCCATGAGGTATCACGATACCCCGCTATCACTTGGCCCAGGTGGATGTTTATTTAGGTTCGACTGTTCCACCTTTAATTGCTCTTGCACCCGATCCGAGCCGATGCTCTCACATAGCTCTTCCGAGCTCTCCTATAATCTCCTTCCGCCGGCCCTCCAACTATCATTTGGATGACCTCTCGCCGCCGAGGGGGGCGGAGGTGGAGGTAGCTCTTCTCTTTCCTCCCCCTCCACTCCGGCTCCCACCAATGTTGATTGTAACCACGATTATCTCTTTTATACTCCCCTTCTTTTCCTTTTTATCAATGTACACAAAATCCCCGAGATGACCTTCCGAATGAGCCTCTAAATTTCATCTCTCAAGTGTGTGCATCGATCCGTCGTGTGCCCATACTCATTGTGGAACCGCAAAATTCATTACACTTTGCTTTTCTTGGTGCTTCCGAATGCGCCTTAGGCCACCTCAGTCGGGATGTCTCTCAATAGCAACAAGCACCTAGCCCTGGGGGTAAGGCCAATGGTGTATATTTCTCGCACCTCGGTTGTCCACCCATCGCCTCAGACCTCGGTTTCTTCTAAGCTCCCTTATCCTTCCTATTTTCCTTTCTCTCTCCTTTTCTCTCCTTCTTCCCTCTTCATTTTCCTCTCCTCCTCCAAGTTAATATACCTCTCCCGAGCTAACAGCCTGACTCATCAAAGGTCTTAGGCTCTATGACCAAAGATTCAAAAACTCCCATCTTTTAGACTTGAGCTAGGGCATTAGCCAAAATCTTCGGACTAGCTAAAGGCACCTTAAATTTTTCCGTTGTAAACCCTCGTATATAACTCGAAGTCCTTTCCCCTCCTCCCTCCGCTCAATACTAAAAGAGTCAGGGGCGCTTTTTGGTACTTGCAACACTCATAAATTGATTAAGGAACAACGAATCAAGTCATCAAATTTTTTGATTGAGCCGAGCATTTGGGTGAACCATTCTTGGTGACTTCATCAGGGTGGTAGGGAAATCTCTACACATCACGCCATCCGCAAACCTGTGTAGCAAAGTAGCATTTTCAAACGACAGAGATGGTCCCACGGGTCAAGTAGTACCATCGTATTCAAAACTCGAGCTCGGTAGGAGGATGGGAGCTCATCCACCATCACCTCATCCGAGAAAGGAGTTCCCCTCCGAACTCGAACTGTTGCCACTCCTGGCACCCCCGCAACCCTCCTACGAATATCCTTTACTTCACGATGGACGTCATCCATCCGCTCGACCTCGCCCCGATCCTCGATCTACGTATGTTCCGTCCTTGACGAGTGCACTTCCTCCGCCGCGATATTTCGCCGACCACTATCGCCAACCTCGGCGTTCGAGCTATATTCCCGCCCCACCGAAGGGACCACGGGCGGAAGTATCTCCCTCGGCCTCATTTCCACCGTCTGTTCGGCGGCCTAGTAATGAAACCACCCAACTGTTCAAAAACATTGGGCTCGGATCAACACCACCACCAGGACATGGGTGTTTGCCCATCCACCCCCATCCTCGGAATCCGCTGCCCTTCACCATCCACCGGAGATGGAGGCGGAGACCTAGTGTTTTTCTTGTGTGACTCCACCCGAAGTATCCCCCAACGGCGTGCGATTCATGTCTTCCGCCAAATTCCTCCTTAAATCCTCCATAACCGTTGTTCAAGCTCACGTCTCCGCTCAATCATTCCCATAGACGGCGCCAATTGGTTGCTCCCAAAATACTTCTCTTCCGTGAATTAGCTTTCGGTCGAACTCCACCGTGAAACCTGCACAAAGAGGGACGAGAAAGGTGCTCCGGCGTATCTCTCCGATGCTTAAGTCGAGACTTGGAAGAGAAGCAAGAGTGGAAATATAGTATATGAAAGTAAAAGTGTGACTAGGTTTAGAATGAACCTGGACTTGGGCTTTTATACCTTAGCCCGGATTAGGATTTTCGTAAAATCCGGGATTACATTTACGATTTGGTAACAAAATCATGATTAAGATAGGATCGGATCTTCCAAAACCCTAATTTACCTTCACAAGACGTCCGACTCGACACGCATACTGTTACACCTTAGATCACCATTCTAATAGCTTCATGTCTAACTTCCCTTTGAATGCCTATCCTCAGAGATCGCCTTTGCTCATGGAGCCGAGCTGTAACAAACCAGCCTGAGTCAGCCAACATGATTTAAACCATGACCTCAACAGATCGGCCCACTGAATAGATCTCAGTAGATCAGCTGAATATATAGATCTTAACAAATCAACCCAATACTTAAGAGTTAGCAGATTGGCCCAACGCTTAGGACTTAGCAGGCCGGCCCTATACTTAGGACTTACCAGGTCGGCCCAATACTTAGGGCTTAGCAGGTTGGCCCAATACTTAGGGCTTAGCAGGTCGGCCCAGTACTTAGGGCTTAGCAGGTCGGCCCATCCATGCAGATCAGCCCAGTGAAGAACGCCTGGTTAGGGGTATGGATTGGATTGTGGATGAAGGAGATCGGGTTGGTAGTAGTAGTAGGGGTAGTCTTGGATTTTTGGCACCACCAACACTGGTACCAACTGCAGGAGCTTAAGAGGTCTGTTCAGAGGTCGAGCATCGGGACTAGTGAGGTCGGCGATCACTATAGCAGTGGAGTCAGGTCGGCCCAGTACTAAGGGCTTAGCAAGTCGGCCCTATCCATGCAGATCGCCCAGACCATATTTTACCCTTATCATATATATATATATATATATATATATATATATACTTTCAAGTCGATTCTTTTTTTTGGAATCAACATTGTTAGTGTTTGATTTTTCTAAAAAGTCAAACATTATAAGATTTCTTATTTTTGATTTACGGATAATATTACACATTAAATTTTCAGTTTTTTTCTACAGGAGTTATTTTTCGTTTTTATTTTTAACTTGTGGGAAGTTATTATGTAGTGGATGGCGGTTTTTCCTTAATTTTTACAAGTGTTATGCTTAAGGAAGTTATTCTTTGGAGAAGTTACAAACATCTCTATTTAAAGCAAATCATTCTGAAGTCGATCACGATTTCTGATTTAGGATTTGAGAGTTCATCTTCCGACTTTTCTTGCAAGGAAAATCTGCAAAAACTCGAGTGATACCAAGAATGTTGATGATATTGTTGACATCATTTTTAGAACTCAGTGTTGAGAGTTTGTTTGAGATAGATTCGAGTGTAGTATGAGAATTTTGAGTGCACTAATATATTCTCATATTTTGTAAAGGAGAGTTGTTGCTTTTGGAGACACAAGGGGATTTGTTCTTCTAGTTTCCTTATTTATTATGTATTTTTGTATCTTGTAAACAACATCATCCTTTGAAGATTTTTGTTCTAATGAACACCATACAAGTATTTTTTTACTTGTACAAAATTTTTAATCTCTTGTGTCTTGTCTTTAAATCTTTTTGTATTTCATATATTGTGAAATTGTGTTTTGTTTAAAGTCTTTAGCTGTGTTTTATAAAGTGTTGGCAATACTTTCAATCGCACACTCGCATTTTTATAAGAATCGGACCCTTCAATTCTTTCAATTGGCATCAAGAGCCTACGCGTCTTTGCTAAGCGTGATCCTTTTTTTGTGTGCGAGAATTCATCATGGAATTTCGAGGAACTTTAATGATTTGTCCTCCTATTTTGGATGGATGGAACGAGCTATTCCTATTGGAAGGTGAAAATGAGGGCTGATATCAAGTCCATTGATGAAAGAGCATGGAGATTTGTTTTTACGGGATAGACACCGCCAAGAATCGTTAACACCGAGGGAATTACAACAGACAAACCAGAGATTGAGTGGCAAAATGATGAAATCCAGATTGCAAGCTTTAATTCTAAAGCTTTAAATGTCATATTTAGTGTTGTTGATATGTTTTTGTTCGAAATAATTTCTAATTGTGTTTCAGCAAAAGATGCATGGGATGCATTGCAATTGCATTGTGAGGGAACACAAAGTGTTAGAAGAACAAATCTAAGACTCCTAGCAAGCGATTCGAGAATCGAGAGAATGGAAGAAGAAGAGACCATTGCTTCATATAATGCAAAAATCTGCAATATTGCTAATGAGGCACAATCACTTGGAGAATCTATTAGCAATGCAAGATTGGTAAGCAAGGTAATGAGATCTCTTCCTGAAAGGTACAATATTAAGATCTATACCATTGAAGAAACCAAAGATACTGATACTCTTAGACTTGATGAACTTATTGGTATTTTACAAACTTTTGAGTTAAACTTGGGATAACAAAAAACATCATGTTGAAGACAAACACAAAAGTATTGCTTTTAAAACGCAAACCGATTTTGATTCTTATGATGTTCAAAGTAATGCAATGGAACATTTTATGAATAACATTCATGAATGTGATTTAAATGAGAATCTATCGCATTATTGTCCTTATGATTTAATAGTTTACTCAAAACTTCTTCCGTGAATGGCAAAAATTTCAAGTCTAAGAAATAGTTTTTAGTAATTATTCAAATTTCCTAAAATATTGAACCAAATCGGAGAGCAATTCTTTAAAACCAAAAAAACTTGATTTGATTTAATGTTGTGCTTGCAAAGAATTTGGTCATTATGCAAATCAATGTGCAAACACTCTTAGGGAAAGAGGTATGGATTTTCTTGTATCTTTTAGTGATGAAGAATCTGAAGATGGTGAAGAAATTTGCAAGGGACTTGTAACGATTCTTGAGGAAGAGAAGCACAAATCGATGAATTCGAAATGATGCAACAAATGATGCTTCATCCGTGACATCACAAGACAGGTTTGTTGATTCGGATATAATTTTGTTAATCATTTTGAATCATTTTTATGTCCGAATTTAGGGTCAAAGTCGTTGATCAAAAAGACAAATGTAAAATGTGAAGATCTTGTCAAAGAGAATGACAATCTCAAAGAATCTGTTGGAAGATTGGAAGTTCTTCTAACTAAGAAAGACAAAGATCTTGATCTGGTAAAATCTGAACTTATTAGTCTTAAAAAGACAATAAGTAAGTTTGATTCTAGCTCCATTGTTATTGATGATATATTTTTGAAAGCTAGATTTGATAGAACTGGATTAGGATATGTTCAAGCAAACAAAATAGATCTTGTAAGAAGACATGTCTTTCTATTAAACAAGGGAATGTTGGAAAAAGTGGTAAATCATTTTTCAAAAAGAAGTTAAAAAAGTCTGAAAGAGTTTTAAAATGTATTTTAAACCTGGGCATATTAAACATTTTTGCTTCAAACTGAAGAAATATAAGGCTTTGGGTAACATGATGCCAGAAATGAGACATGACACTGTTGAGGACACTTTCAATTTTGCTGAGAATTGTTCAAAAACTGATTCTAAATTGGTTAGGGCTGGTGATAATGATCATTGTTGTATTCAACACATTGCCACTAAACATCCGTTAGCAGATGTTTTTCTAAAATCATTGGACTTGGAGAGATTTTCCTATAAGAGAAGACTGTTGATTTGTGTGTGTTTTAATTGCATGGTTGCATAATGTGTTACATCTTATATTGTAACACATTCTCTATTTTTTTTTAGGTTTCTAGACATATTTCTTTTTTTCATTAGGTATCATGGGATTTTTCATGTATTGATGTGCAATTTTTTAAAAAAATTGATTATGTTAAAATCAAACTCTTCATAAAGTTAGCAAATAGATTTATTAACTTATTTTGCCTTGCACTTTTGGTACTTTTGTACATATTTAGCTCTTAAATTGTGGGAACATTTGAGCTTTAACTTCACGGACTTTTACAAGTCATTTATGTACTTAATCTATGTGCCTATGATTTTTCAGTGCAAGGGAATAAGTCAATCAAGCTGTTCACATATAAAATCGAGTTTGAAAAATCGAGAATATGTTTTATGCGTTGATGGCAACATTGTACATGACATTGTGATACATAATTGTATACATATGTGTGTGTGTGTGTGTGTGTTTTTCTTATAAATACACATTTATAGGCATAACTTAGGTCATGCATTTTGTTTTTTGAAAAAAAATATCTGTAAAACCTGATGTTTAGTAGTAGTGATTGATTACATTTTATTATTTTTTTCCCTATGTTGGATCACTATCTTAACTTCTTTTTAAGTGGAGATAATGGGGTATCAAAATGCACTTAGTGGACTTGTATATGATTATTTTCTCTCTTTAAGTTACCATATTAAAACTCCACAATTTAGGCTTGATTTATGCTCCAAAGTTAATATGAAAACTTCTATACACATGGTAATCATCCGTGCGGTGGAATAGGAGATGAAACACCATCCTGGAATAAAAGATCCCATCCGCTTGGGTACCTATATCACATATTTAAGTTATGACCTGATATTTGAGTTGGGATCTGCAAACTAGTTTTGCTGAGTAATATTTGGGGCATTTGCAGATTTTCACGGATTTCCATTAGGGTTGTACATGGGACTTGGAGATTATAGAAACCGAACTGATATCCGGACCAAAAAATATCCAAACCGAAAATATCCGTTTACATTTTAACTTTCCCCAAATAGGACCATCTCAAAAATATTTCGTACGATCTTTGGCGATTTTTCAAATACCGCACTTTGAACTATTCCGAGCGGAAGATCCAAATCTAGACCGAATTTAAATATTTTTTTATATATACCTATATATTATTTCTATTTTATTAATACTTTGATATGAATTGACTACACATTATTTGAAATTAAATTGAATATAAAACATAATTCTCAAAAAAACATTAATACAACAACTATTTTGAATTTTTTAAAACTTTAATATTAAGTACTAAAAAGGAGTTTTAATATTAATAATAGAGTACATTGTTTGAAATTATTAGTGAATTACACCTAAAAGAGAAACATACTCTAAACATATAATAGTACCACATATGGCAATATAACATTCTTTAAAAAAATCCTATTTTTATATTTACCACATCACATAAATTAAGTATAATTGTACTAAGTATATTATTTTTTAAGTATGAGATATTGATTATAAACTCATACAAAATTTTATTTCATATTTGATTTATCAAAATAATTAGTTATTTATATTTGTCTTAAGTCAAGAGATAAGGACAATGACCCAAGATAATTATTAAGTTTATGGTTTTATAATTTAGGATTGTATTACTTATTACGGTTTTAGTATCTATTTTGAGACTATACTAAAAAAAGACTGAAAATATATTCGTTTGGTGATTTTTATCTTGACTTTTTTTTTTTTTATTATGTTTGTTTTATTTATGACTAATATCCGAATCTCCATCCCAAATCGTACCATACCGTACCGTTGATACCATTAGAACTGAATCTCTGTCCCCAACCGTCTCGAACTTTTTGTACGATTCAGGATAGACATTCTTTTTTTCGGTTCGATTCTAAAGATTTTTTGTAATTTATGAAACTTTGGGATGGTTCGGAGATTTATAAATCTCCGGACCATCCGTCATGTGCACACCCTAATTTCCATATAATAATAAATAATAATTTTTATATATATATTTATATATAAAGAGATGTCTCATAAATAGTATCACAAAATTTTTCATGCTGATTTCATAATACTATAAGAAGTAATTCAAAGATGTACAGTAAAACAAATTTGATTATTATTGAAAATACCGATTCTTGGTAGTCGACTTTTAAGGTCCCTTAATTAGAATTACACACACACACACACACATATATATATATATATATATATATATATATATATATATATAAGGATGAGATCTCATGTGGTAGCCTCTTTACCATGTGACAAAGTGTGGACAGATCTCATCCATCCATCCTATTCAATCAATGGTTCAGATTAGGCCTAAAAAATACCATTTTTTATTTATTTTTTGTGTAAAAAGGCCAAATCGGTAACTATCAAAATGGTATAAAAGTAATACCATATTTACTTTCCTAAAATCAAGGGATATATTCAATATCACATTCCATATGACATGCCTAATCATGAGGAAACAAAACGGATTCTCTCTCTTCATTGACGCAATATTTTGGTGTATAAATGTTTATAATATTGTGCTCTGGACGCATTGTTTCATGTATAGATATGTATATTTTGGTGGTAATATAACATGAAATATGGCGTGTTTGGATGTTTATTTGAAACTAAACATTGGTACTTAAATTGGTATAAAAATATTGACAATATTGTACATTAGAAACATATTTTGGTGTATACATGTGCATACTTTGGTGCTTTATAACCATAAAAATATGGTATAAAAATAATTTCATTATGGTACCACGAAATCATATTTTAGTGTACACTTGTCTAATATTTGGTGATAATATAAGCATTTAGTAGTGCATTGTTAGATGCTTAATTGAGAATATTGTATATTAATATTGACAATATTGTATATTTTGAAAATTATTTTGTGTATACATTTGTGATTTGGTGTACAAATATGCAAATTTTTCAACATTATGCCTTTCGCTAATAACGCCCACGTGCTTGCAAATACCGAGAGAAGAAGATCAATCGAAAAACACATAAAATAAAATTGCAAAAAAAAAAAAAAAACGATCTTAACATCAAACAAGTCAACCAAAAAAACAAAAAGGATAAAGCAAATGAATTTGTGTGTCGCATAAAAACTAATCGTATACCAACAATTGACTAATTGTATACTAATTTATAGCTAAGTTTTCATTACTTCATATCCACAGTTAAAATAAAAACAATGAACTAATTGTATACCAACTATTTACTAAATGTATACCAACTTATAGCTAAGTTTTCATCAATTCATTTTCACGGGTACAATAAAACAAAATGGGCCAAAAAAATATTTGCTACAATTTTCTCGGTTTGGGCATCGAAGATTTCAAAGCGATTTGGCGCGTCTTGGAACTCTTGTTAACATTAAGTTCACCCTCGCTTGGCCCTGAGGTGCAGGTCTTTTCCTGTTCCTCTTGCCATTAAAAATTATAAACTTGGTATTGAGAAACATGAACTATATTAAAGAATGCGGAACTCAAGCACAATATATCAAAAACAAATACACCAACTAAACTAATTGGGCACTGTATGAACTCTAACTGTATACGAAAATAATATTATTTAAACACCATTAGTCATTATGCATTGCATGGACATTATATACACATTACCAAACTTATCAATGCATCAAAACACGTATTCATGTCGTTATAACAATGCTAAAAATGCACCAATACATATATCCATGGCTATTTTTTTTTCTGGTGCAAGGGTTAAACAAAACACCACAGTAGGTTTAACTATTTACCAAATGTAAGAAACTTACACCATCTTATATCTATAACAAAAAAATTATACAATCCATTAACTAAACATACATCTTTTTTTATCAATGTTTATACCAAAAAATCCCCAACAAATTTGTACTATTTCGCACAAAAACATCTCCAGAAACAAAGATAAAACCCATAAAAATCGCCTGTACAAATCGAAAATCAAAACCCTAGATACTTCAAAATAAAAAAAAAAACAAAAATGTCTACTCTTCTTACTATAAATTATATCAAAAATAAAAAAATCGACAGTATGCAGGGTTCAGCAAAAAATGAAAAAACATGTAAGGTAAACCTGCTTACTACCAAAATCTCGAATCAAAACTGAAATAAAATGAAACCAACCACTTACTTTTACCAACTATTTGGAGAATCAACAACACTCTTAGTTTTGGCTTATGTATTGTTGTCGAAAATAATAGAGGAACCATCAAAACGGAAGAAAAATCAAATGGCCGTCGGGAGATTTTTTTTTTTAATAACTTGAAACACATTCATCATTAAACAAGTTCTCGCTAAAAATCGATCATCATAGCTCGAAATACAAAATCAGTTCAACTCAATTATAATTCATCATTGAGCAGCAAAAACGTTTTAACAGCCCAAAAAGAAATGCCACATGTTTAATAGAGTAACTAGCAACACTATGGCATAATAAAAACAATAAATCAAAGTTCCAAACATTTGTTTACCTATAACATCTCTCGGTGCCTCCACTCTACTTCTTAGATGAGTTTGGCCCTCTCTTCTTCCCAAAACCAACAACGGCGGTGACAAAGCAGCGGTTATATTGCATGCACTTGTGGGCACGGCCTCGGGGCTTCTTATTCTTGTCTCCGCTTTCGCCACCTTCGGCGTCTGTCCTCTCACCTTTTCGGCACGTGCAGTGATCCGTGAACCTTACCCATGATTGATTAATTCTTTTTTCGAATCGCCGAGAGAGCTTCGGAGAGGTCTTTCTTTCAGGGAGATAAAAACATGAGAGAGAGAGAGAGAGAGAGAGAGAGAGAGAGAGAGAGAGAGAGAGAGAGAATTTTAGTGAGTTTTTGATTTTCTTTGAAACAAAAGTTGAAATGAAAAGTGGGAATGGGGTAATTGAAATCCCAAAAACAAACGGGGTTATGGGGGTTACCATAATGCTCCAATTATTTTGTGTATAAAATGACCTTTGTGCCCTTAATTGGGCAAAATTAAATATAAAAAAATAAAATTCGAAAAAAAAATGAGCCATTGGATTTGTCGATTAATGGCTTAGATTGGTCCACACCGCCACATGGTAAGCCTTCTACCACATTTGATCCAATACCTATATATATATATATATATTACATTTCCAAATTTATGTGTGTCTTGTATTGTATTATTTTTGTCTTACTATTTTTATTTTTTAAAAATTTAATATATATATTTTTGAACCATTTTGACGTATAATATATCAAAGCAATCATTTTTTTATGATCTTGGTTTGACATCCTCACACCCATATTGCATATATAAAATAAAATAAAATATATAAGATATATTTACTCAAAATTTATTTTGTTATGGGCTTAAAATTGTGCATTTTGTCCTTTCAAAAAAAAAAGTTATGCATTATTACCATTAGAAATCAATTCGTATATTCATGAATTTTGATTGTTTGTGATATATGTATAGTTGTTACTTGAGTTTAGTCAATTTCTTCATAATTATATAGAATTATATTTAAATTAATTAAATTCAATTAAAAAAACTTATTTTAATTGAAGAAAATATCTCAAAATATGTATCCAAATATTATATATTACATATATCCATACATAACATTATAAATATTTATGTAAGATGGCAAATACATAGTCTTAAATGTTTTTTCATGATCCAAAGGCATGATTTTAAGTTTTAACTTCATCAACAGAAAATATTAAATTGTATTTTTCGCCTGTTGGCTGATGCTATTTTAAAATTATTATAATACATGAAGACAAAATCCATGTAATTGTTAAGAAAATGCATGTCTTATAGTATAAAACGGATGAGTCACAAATATTTAACTCGTGCATTGCCCGGAGGTGAGTGTGACATCTAGTTAATGCATAATAAAACAATCAATAAACTTCTTGACCTCAATTGTTGTTTAACTTAGTAATTTCATTCCATTAAAGCTTATAAAATTAACACGGTGTTGTAATTTCTTTGTGCCCAATTTATTAACATCATCAAAGTCAAATTATATAATTTCTTGATTGTGTGTGATTCTTTTTTTTTTTTTTATAGAAAAATATGAAATTTCATTAAAATTCTTTGGAAGCACGCAACATTGTAGGTCCCAAAGGGAGCAAAATAAAGTCTAGAAGGGGGTTGAATAGACTTTACCAAATTTTTTGATCTTTTAAAATCAGAGTATTTAAGAAAACAACTAAGTCTTTAAGACATTTATGTTGAGATTCAACAGGAGAGTGAACCACTCAACAGTTCTTTGAAAGAGCTATTGATAGAGTAACTCAGCTGAAAAAAGTCAATTTTTTGGAAAATTATTTTTCTTGTTAAACTACGGAAATCTTACACCCTTTTTGAGTTTGTTGTATCAATATTTATACTTTTTTAGAGTTATTAATTTGATGGATAGCAAATATAAAACAATGAAATAAAATGCATAAATGTAAAGCAATAAAGTAAAGAAAAAACAGAATTTATAGTGGTTCAAGGATGGAGTAATTCCTCTATTCCCCTCTTTTCCTATTCCAGGAGGAATCCACTAGTGTAACAAGTAACTTTAGTTACAAAATTATAGTCCAAAATAGCTTTGATCACACAGCTAGCTTTGGTAGTTCTATTTTGATTTAACAAAATATTTCATGTTAGGAGTCTGCTGATGAACTCTTCTGAATTTAGTTTCAGCAGTTTTCTCAACATATTCAGTTGACTTCTTACCTTTGCCTTTGTATCAAGGTCAGCATGTGTGTACTTTTGGTGATATGTGGGTGCAACATATAGTGTTTTAGATTTTTGGATTCCCCCATTGCTCGAGGATCCTTTCTCTAAAATCATTCTTGGAGTTTGAGCATTCACAAAGGAATTCAATCATTGGCCTGATTTATCTCCAATATCTTTTTGATTCATCATCAATTCATCCAATGTTTTAGATGATTTGCTGAGTGATGTAATTACATTTTTGAGCTCTAGTTTTCTATTTTCTTTAGCAACACAATCTGCTTTGATCTTTGTTATCTTAGCCTTCAACTCTTTGTTCTCATTAGCTAAGTGACTTAGAGCGCTCAACTCTTGATCGGATGTGAGTTTTGGCTTTTGAGTTGGCTATTTTTCTCATTTAGAAGTGTGTGTGAGGATTTAATATGCTCAAAATCTTTCATCATTTTGCCTAATGAATCATAACCGGACGACTTTCGGGGTTAAAGGAACACCTTTCTCTTTCATATTGAGTCCTCGAGAGGTGTGGGTGCGACTACTTGGTGTTGGATCACTCGACAGTCGGTCAATAGTCTTTCGCAGAGTACCTCTGTTTTAGTGAACCCTGGGAGTTGTCGTGCTCGACGAATCATTTGTATTCCCAAGGTTTAGCAAGGTGAAGCTAGTGAATCATAAAGATCAACGGTGATGATGTATGTGTGCGTGTTATGATCACTATCATTGGTATCTAAATCAGATGAGTTAGGAATTACCTTATCTTCCTCTTTTGCTATGAGACAAATCTATGCATATTCTTTAGTGTCGGAAAGAGTAGTCACTTCACTTTGCTTTCGACTCTGTTGTTTCTTTACACTTGGATGTCTCGATCTCGCGAGACATTATAACTTTCTTTCTTTCATTTCTTCTTTCTCTAAAGACATTCTTTCTCTTCATCATTCCTATATTTGTTGGGTCGATATGGGGAGTCAACTCGCAAAGTGACATGGTTATGCAATTCTAGTACAAGTCTTTCACTTTCTTCTCGGCTCTTTTGGCGGTCTCTCTTCTTTTCCTTTAGAAGGAGCTAAATGTCTTCTAGAGGACTCTCATTTGTTCCTCTTGTAGTTCTTATTGAAGAACTTGTTGAATCTCTTGACCATAAGGCTATTTCTTCCTTATCAATGATATCTTTGGAGTCTGCTGACTTAGACTCACCTGCTATCAGGGCAGCAATCTTAGGTGCAACTATCTCATCTTGATCGTTTCTTTTGAGCTCGAATTCATAGGCTTTCAGATCTAAAAATAGCTCATGATTTGATATCTTTGTGAGGTCCATTGATTGCCTCAGAGCCGTTACCTTCATTTTCAACTCAACTGGGAGTGCTCTCAAGATTTTCATACACATTTCCTTCTATGTATATTCCTTACCTAGGGCAGATAACTCATTTGTTATCTCGGTAAACTGTGCATCCAACTGATCCAATGACTCTCTAGTCATCATTATGAAATTCTCAAATTTTTGTAACCACGTAAGCTGATAAGTGCATTTTTATTCACATTTTTATAACTCTTTTTCGACAATTTCTTTAACTTTTTAGTTTATTAATCAATAAATTCAAGAAAAATCACCTTGGCTTGTTTTAAATGATGAAGGTAAAGACTAGAAGCAAACTCATATGGATTTCGTATGAAAATACGAACAAAAATAAAGTCTAACATTGACCAAAAAGGAGGCAGAAGACTCAATCTTGTGCAAAAACACACCCCTAGTGTGTTGGGAAACATGGCCATGCTTCAAAGAAAAGAAAAACAAGAAAAGCGAGAAAAACACACCTGACCGTGCTTTGAAAGCACGCAGACGTGTTCATCATGACGACAAGGAAAACACGCCCATACCGTGTTTAAAAGCACACCGCCAAAATCCCCCAATTGACATGAAAAACACGGCATTGTCGCAGCTTCATAAGCACGGCCATGCTCATCATTTTTGAGGAACACGGCCGTGCTTTTTCTCGGCTCAAATTTTTCTTTTGGTGGAAATTATGGAAGCTTTTCCTTTTTTTTTTTTTTTTGATAATTTTTGTACAACTTTTACATCTCATTTTGCTACATTAAGCCCCATTATTCCCTCAATTATCATATGAAAACAAGAATTCAACAACCCAACTATGGTAGTGGAGCAATTATTTGCAAGAGATGACATTGTTAATGTGTTCTTTCACAAAAACAATGTCTATAAAAGCCAAGTGTTTGGGATGGGGGATTCATTCATTCACTCTAAGTTTCAAAGAAAAATACATTGAGAGGATAAAAGAGAGGTAGAGTTGGAAGTTGAAGAGTATTAGAGGAGAAGGCTTGGAGCTCAACATCATTGCAATCAACCAAGGAGGAAGTCTTGTATTGATCTTGAATAAGAGCTAAGTACACCATGTTCATTTTATTCAAATCTTCTTGTGTAGTATACTCTTTTATCAAAGTCATGTGTAGCTAAATTTCTAGTGTTTGAATGTAATGAACTATAGAATGAATTTGTGATTAAGGTTTGTATGTTTTTAATAAAATCTTCATGTTTTGTGTGATTCACTTATATTACGCTTTATTCATTCGAGTTAATATTTCCGGTATATTAATTTGAAGTTTATTCCTCATCGGTAATCGAGAGATTTATGGTGAGAAATAATCTATATAAGCGAAAAGAGTTGCATGCAATCCTAGATATAGGACGACATAAATCTTCTGGATTAGGGTCAAACCTAATATGGGAATTCACAAATCGTTTTAATGCAATCTTGGGGGTTTTAACTAGAAAGAGATTTTAGTTAATCAACTTGAGATTATGAGTTTTTCACCTTGAGAAAGGGTTTAACTTAAATCGGGAATTTCTACGGTCCACAAAACATGAGAGTTTATTAAAAGAGGATGATTTTTGCTTAAGGGATTTTGGTTGTATTTTTATCTTGTTGAATCACAAAAACGTTCTAGAGGGATTTACATTCAAACACATTTCTATCTCTTGATTTCTTAATTCTAAAATCTACATTTATTTGATCTATTGTAAGTTGCAATTACTTTAAATTCTTTATTTTTCATTTTTAAACCAACAAAACTCGAAAATTGCTAGATTAGATAACAAAAAGACGGTAATTATTAATACTTACAATCCTCGTGGGAATGACACTCGGTACTCAATAATCTACATTATAAAATGATAGGTGCACTTACTAAGGTTTTAAAGGTAGATTTTGAGCCATCAAGATTTTGGCGCGTTCACACGGGATTGTAATATTAAGAACGCTTTATTTTTGTTAATCTAATCATTTTTATTTATTTATTGCCTTTCATCTTATTTATCCTTGTAAGTCTTGGATTACACTTATCCTCTTTATTTACCGATGCATGCCTACTCGTCGTCGAATTTGGAAGTCGCGATACCACCGTGTAGCAATGAGAGGAAAGTACCAATCTGAACCACAAAGAGGATATTAACGAAAGTAAGGATTTCATCATGGCGGATGAACAACAAAGAACCATGTACGACTATGCAAGCTATCTATGGACGACACGTCGTCAAGTATCGTGAGGCCGCATTTGTTGCAACCAATAATTTTGAGATCAAACCAAATGTTATCCAAATGGTGCAATGATTTGTTGATTCGATGGCCTACCAGGCGAAGATCCAAATAACCATATTGCAAACTTCCTCAAAATTTGCGATACCTTTAAAATCAATGGGGTCTCTCGACGATGCCATCCATTTGCGCCTATTCCCATTTACTCTTGGGGGGCGGGCTAAACGGTGGCTAAATACTTTACCAAAGGGAACAATCACAACATGGAGCATTATGGCGAAAAGTTCATTTTAAAGTATTTTCCACCAGCCAAAACCAACATGGAGCAACATGGAGCATTATGGGCTACTCTCATCAACGAGGCAAATGATTGATGCGGCGGCCGGGGAACTTTGAACAATAAAACACCAGAAGCGCCCAAGATATAATAGAGGGAATGGCCATGAATGGCTATCAATGGCAATCCGTCACGAGGTAAAACCAACAGACATTGGGTGTATACAATGCGGACGCGGTAGTTACGCTAGCCGCACAAGTCAAGTTCGACTCAAAAAATTGACGAGTTGGCGACTCCAAAACCACCACAACAAGTCTTCTCATGTGAGACTTGTGGAGGATCGCACAATCACCAAGAGTGCCCCATGCAATACCACCACATGAGCACGTGGATTATCTAGGTAACCAATCTCGACCTTCTCAACATAATCCTTTTAGTAATACCTATAATCCAGGTTAGCGCCAAAGACTGAACTTGATTGGGGCAATCAAGGTCAACAACGGCCCAATCAATGCACTCCCCAACTCAAATCTCGCACCTCCGGTTTCCAACCGCGAAAACTAATTTTGGAAGAGTTATTGTCCAAGTTCGTCAAACAACGTAAAACCCGTTTCACGGCCACCAAAACATCATTAAATAACCAAGAAGCATCCATTCGCAACTTGGAAAATCAAATTGGCCAAATTGCCAAAATGATTCCGAAAGGCCACAAAGGATTTTACCCAAAGAATACCGAACCGAATCCGAGAATAGGTAAAAGCAATCACTTTAAGAAGCGAAACAAAACTAGACGAGAATGACGGATGCGGAAGATGAGCCCACCCGGTACAACAAAAAAGGCAAACAGTACTCAAGGAAACAAAGAAAATAGTGCGAGAATTCCAACCACCTATCCCGCATCCAAGCCGATTGCAAAAAGGCAAACATGACGATCAATTCGGTAAGTTTTTGGACTTGTTTAAATAATTGCACATCAATATTCCTTTTGTTGAAACCCTTTCACGGATCCGAAATATGCCAAGTTCTTAAAAGATCTTCTTTCAAATAAAAAGAAGCTTGAAGAGTCATCAATGGTACAATTGAACGAGGAGTGTTTGGCAATTCTACAAAACAAGTTACCTCGAGAAAATCAAAGATCTAGGGAGTTTTACTATTCCTTGCAATGTTGGTAATTTGATCGTTGATCGGGCATTCGCGCATCTAGGGGCCAACATTAATTTGATGCCTTATGATTTATTCAAACAAATGGGTTTAGGGGAACCAAAACCGACTAGGATGAGCTTACAATTAGCTGATAGGTCCATTAAATATCCTAGAGGTATTGTTGAGGATGTTTTGGTCAAAGTCGATAAGTTTATATTTCCTGTCGATTTTGTAATTCTTGTTATGCATACCGACGTCGAAGTCCCCTTAATTCTAGGGCGTCCATTTTTAGCTACTGCTAAGGCAATCATTGACGTGCATGATGTCAAACTAATTTTACGAGTCGAAGATGAACAAGTCATTTTTAAAATCGCTAAAACGATGAAAAATACGATAGATAAAGATGACTCTTGTTTTGCTATTGATCTTGTTGATATGGAGATAACCAATTCCTTACCAAGCATGATTTCTAACGAATTTTGGAGACTTGTATTGTTCAAGGTGCAGGTATAGCGAGGAGGAAAATCCCTTTCTTAGGGTTTGTATACACGCATTGGAGGAAAACACACCACGTAAGCGACAAAAAGAGTTCGAAAAAATTGAAAACTCTCAAGTGGGGCATAGCAAACCATCCATTGAGGACCCACCACTGTTGGAGTTAAAAGAACTACCCGAACACCTTGAATATGCATTTCTAGCCGATAACTCCAAACTCCCCGTGATTATTTCCTCCAATTTATCCTCACATCAAAAGGATAGATTGTTGGCAATATTACGGGAACACAAAAAGGCCATCGCTTGGAAAATCACCGACATTCAAGGGATCAATCCTTTCTTTTGCACTCATAAAATTTTGATGGAGGAAAATTTCAAGTCGGTTGTTCTACCTCAACATCGCTTAAATCCAAACATGAAAGATCAAACTACTTGATGCTGGGCTCATTTACCCAATCTCTGACAGTAATTGGGTAAGCCCAGTCCAAGTGGTCCCAAAGAAAGGTGGGATGACGGTGGTACCGAATGAGAAGAATGAACTTATTCCAATGCGAACGGTAACAGGTTGGCGAGTTTGCATCGATTACCGACGACTTAACGATGCTACTCGCAAAGACCATTTTCCCTTACCTTTTATTAATCAAATGCTTGAACGATTATCTGGTCACCTTTATTATTGCTTCCTTGATGGTATGTCAGGTTATTTTCAGATCCCGATAGTACCGGAGGACCAAGAGAAAACCACTTTCACTTGTCCCTACGGTACTTTCGCCTATCGACGCATGCCTTTCGGGTTGTGCAATGCACCGACAACCTTTCAACGTTGCATGCTCGCCATCTTCGACGAACTTGTAGAAGAAATCATGGATAAACTCGGTTTTGGGGACTCCTTTGATCTTTGTCTTGCAAATCTTAAAAAAGTCCTTGTTCATTGCGAAGAAACTAACCTGGTTCTTAACTGGGAAAAATGACACTTCATGGTACAAGAAGGAATTGTTTTGGGACATAAAATTTCTTGCAGGGGCATTGAAGTGGACAAGGCAAAGGTTGACATAATTTCCAAACCGCCACCACCCATCTCGGTGAAGGCACCCAAAGCTTTTTGGGGCACGCTGGGTTTTATAGGCGCTTCATCAAAGATTTTTCCAAAATCGCCCGCCACTTATTCGCCTCTTAGAGAAGGATGTAGTTTTTGATATCAATGATGAATGCCTTCAAGCATTCAATACTTTAAAAGAAAAACTCACCACTTCCCCATCATGGTGGCTCGGATTGGTCTCAACCGTTCGAACTCATGTGTGATGCCCGACTATGCGGTAGGTGCGGTACTCAGGCAACAAAAAGATAAATATTTCCGCCAATTTACTATGCAAGTAAAACTCGAATCTGCTCAATCCAATTATACAACTACCAAAAAGAAGTTACTTGCAGTGGTTTTCGCTTTGACAAATTCCGCTCATATTTGATCCTATCAAAAGTCATTGTTTATACGGATCACTCCGCCTTACGCTACTTGCTTGACAAAAATGATGCGAAGCCACAATTAATTCGATGGGTCCTCTTACTCCAAGAATTCGATGTGGAGATCAAAGATAAACGGTGCGAAAATCTTGCCGCCGATCACTTATCTCGACTTGAGAATTCGGCACCGACAAGCAACACAATGGACATATCAACGATTCTTTCTCGGATGAGCAACTCTTTGCCCCTTAACTCAATTTCAATTGATATTCCTTGGTTTTGCGATTTTGCTAATTATCTTGCAGACAAGTTCTACCAAAAGGGATGACCCATCAACAAAAGAAGAAATTCTTTTCGGACCTCAAATACTATATTTGGGACGATCCCCACCTCTTCCGAGTTTGTGCAGATCAAATCATAAGAAGATGTGTAGCACTTCCCAAAACAATCTCCATTTTGAATCATCACAAGGGACCCACCGGTGGACACTACCAAGCAAATACCACGCACGCAAGGTCCTTGAGTCAGTTTTTTTATTGGCCCACACTTTTCAAAGACGCAAAACGGTATGTTGAAACTTGTGATAATTGTCAACGAACAGGGAATATTTCTCGAAAAAATGAAATGCCCCAAAATGGTATTCTTGTTTGCGAAATTTTTGATGTTTGGTGTATTGATTTTATGGGACCTTTTCCTGCGTCGTTTGGCAATAAATACATTTTAGTAGCCGTTGACTATGTGTCTAAATGGGTGGAGGCTCAAGCCTTACCTAAAAATGATGCTCGAGTGGTGATACATTTTCCCAAAAACTTTTCACCCGATTCGGTACACCACGAGCCATCATTAGTTATAGAGGCACTCACTTTTGCAATAGCCAATTTGACAAAGTGTTAAAACATTATGGTGTCACACATTGAGTCGCCACCGCCTATCACCCTCAAACTAGTGGTCAAGTCAAGTGGCCAACCGTGAATTAAAATGAATTTTAGAAAAAACAATTGGACACTCTCGTAAGGATTGGTCCCTCAAGCTCGATGATGCCCTTTGGGCTTATAGAGCAGCTTTCAAAACGCCGATAGGGACTACCCCATACCGACTCGTTTATAGTAAGGCATGTCATTTGCCAATTGAGCTTGAACATAAAGCCTTTTGGGCTATTAAAATGCTTAACTATGATTTGTCAAGTGCAGGAAATAACCGTTTATTGCAGATTAACGAACTCGAAGAATGGTGGAACTCGGCATACGAGAATTCAAAAATCTACAAGGAACGAACAAAGAAATGGCATGACAAACACATTAAGCAAACGAGGGAATTCCAACTTGGATCAAGTATTACTCTTCAATTCCCGACTCGGCTATTCCCAGTAAATTAAAATCCGGTGGTCGGCCCATTCATTGTCACTCCAAGTGTTCCTTACGGGACTATTGAAATCACGCACAAGAAAACGGGTACATTCAAGGTGAATGGACACGCCTCAAGCTCTATTTTGGGGGCACAATCGATGATAGTTATCGAGATTCCATTCATCTTGACGTCCCCCAAAATACACCACAGAGTAGAGGTAACACGGTCCGGCTATACGACGTTAAGCGCTATCCAGGGAGGCAACCCGGCATTTTGTGTGCATTTTCTTTTGCATATTTTTTTAATTTGGTTGCTTGGGGATATTTTGTTTTAATTTGTTTAAAGAAAAAAAAAGAACACGGGCGGGCCGTGTTTGTCCTCCCTTTCGCAAACACACCCCCGGCCGTGTTCAACAATCCAGGCCATGTTGGAAATCTGCGTGCAAACCACGACGAGGGTGTGTTATTTAACACGCCCGTATTTTATTTATAAAAAAATTGGAGGAATTGTAAAATTAAACGAAATATGGCAAGGGTGTGTTTAAGAACACGCTCGTGTGTAAATTCAAAAAAAGAAGAAAAGGGGATAAGCTAGAAATTACGCATTTAAAACACGGCAGTGCGGTGTGTTTAAAAACACGCCGATATTTTAATTCGAAAAAAAAAGAATCATGGACAAGACGCATCGAACACGGCATGGCGTGCTTTGAAAGCACGGCCGTGTTCGGACTTCGTCTTCAAACAGGGGCCTCGATTTTCTTCCCCTTTTTCTCTCCCAAAACCCTTCTTCTTCTTCCCCACTCTCCCCTTTCTCTCAAACCCTCCCCTCACTTCCCCAAATTTCTTCTTTTTTTCTCTCAATTTCTTCCCTCACACCACACTACACACTTTCCCACCACAAGGTTCCCCATTCCTTCTCCTCACAATACAACCAAGGTACGTATTTTTGCTCTTTTCTTTGCTTTTTTAATTTTGCTTTAAATTTTGAATTTTTCTTGTTTTATTTAGAAGTTTTCTTCTTTTGTGTGTTGTGAAAGTTCTCCCATATTGTAATTAAGAAATTCATGAATATATGTTATCAATTTTTCATGCCCTAGAAATTGCAATTAGGGAAATTGAAATTTAGATAGATGATGATGTTCAATGCTAAAATCATGAATTTTCTTTTATGACATGTTTCTTGTGCTATTTGTGAGTTTAATTGGGTTTGTTTGTCGTAATTTCTTGATTATTGTGATAATGGTGGAAAATTATTCTTGTTGTGCTCATCTTGCTAAAATAAGGATTTGGTCGTATGTTCTTGTTATTCATGAAATGAATTTGAGGAATTGGTCTTGGGCTCATATGCTAAATATATAGTAGTTGAAGATTGATATTCTTGAATTGTTGTTGCCAAGGGGATTTTTGTTGGAGACCACAAGTTAATGCTCAACTAAGCATTCCATCTTTGCCTATCATTCTTGTTGAGTACTTGTGTTGATATAGTGGAATTTTAGATGAATTGGTGATTTTTAGTGCTTGGATTTGCTTGGAATATTGTCTATGTCTATTAGAATATTTTTTCACGTTATTGTAAGTTTCTATTGACATAGGAATCCGAGGTCAAAGCGCGATCGTCATTCTGGTGGTGCTTCATCCTCCGCGCCCCAAAACCGACGAATGGCCGAGCCGTTTGCGCCCGGCCCACCAGCCTTGCCAACCCATATGGCATCTCTTTCCGGGATGCCGATCATGAAGCTCAATATCACCGTCTAGCTCAATGCCAAATTCTTAATACGCGATTCTCGGATAATTTCATATTGGATGGAATCGGGCACGTTTGGATGTGGAATGGATGTTCGCCGCAGTTGGGTGGGGATATTTCATGAATTTATGCGTGCCCACATACATCCGTCTCACATTGGAGTTCCTTAGTTCTTATAATGTCGAGATAACATCGGTCGCCATCTTTGAAGAAGGGCGAATCAACTTTCGGCTCTTCAACAACGATCACCAACTCACATTAGCCGATTTCAACACCATTTATGGCTTACCCACAAATGGGTTGCGCATCAAACCGTTGGGGTTCCGTGATCGTCAGTTTTGGCAAGCTATCACAAAGGAGCTAGAATATAACCCATCCTCATCAAAATACTCATGTATCGTCAATTCGTGCCTCGATTATATACATCGGTGCTCTCCAAAGACACTTTTTGGCCAGGGCAAAAGCAAAATGGTCGTCCGCCTTGACGAGCTTTATTTCTTATGGTGTATGGTGTATTCTTCTCAGGCTGACATGGGCTTATACTTAGCAAAGCATTTTCTAAAAGTCAGCAAGAAGGATCGAGGCAAAATCGTCATTGGTGGCCTTATTACTCCTATCGCCGCCTATTTCGGTTATGACCTCAATGGACTCGAGCAAGCCCGGGACCAACCCAGTTGACTTTGAGTCTTGCATCACCATGTGCATGATTCCACGGAGGCGGTGTGGGTTATGTCTTAAAATTCAAACATACCGACTACACACGCATCCATTTTCGGATCCTTCTCGCACCGAGATCCGAGAAAATTGGAAGATGCTTTATCCTCATGGCGATAACCCGAACGCTTTACAACTACCCGCCCCGCCGGCCTCGGACACTAAGCTTATCGAAGTGAGGATCCGGATGTTGAGGGTCCCTCCACTTCTCAACCACCAAGAAGACCATCCCATCCCGTGGATGACACTATATCTCTCCTCCAAGCCATTCGATTGGAGCAAATGCAACAAAGAGCAATATTAGATCAACGGGGAGGAGAGAATGGCGCGACGACTTTGCTCTGATTGAAGAACAACAAAATCGGCATTTCATGAATCTTCAACGGCAATAGCAACAATACTACGATCTCTTACACCAAAGATCAACAACAACAATACGACCAACAACAATCTATTTTGCCATGTTGGATCGCATCCAACAATGGCATATTTCGCAGGACATTTTCCACCACCACCACAATAAAGGTCGTATTTTTTTTTTTTTTTTTCGCTTTTTGATCCGTAATGTATCCCATCTCTTTCTTCACATTGGAGACAATGTGACCCTTGAAGTTGGAGGTGGTGAGACTTGTTAGCACGCTTGGATTTTTTTAGACTTATTTTAGCTTTGCGTGAATGTTTTGTTTTCTTTTTATGCACTTTATCAATCTCTTGCAAACAAACATGAGATATGTTTTTTACAATTAGATAAGTTGTTTGTAGATTTGTTATAACCATTTTTCCCCGAAAAAGTCATCTTTTGAGAACTCAAAATTGCCAAAATGTTTTAAACGTGTGACTCTAGTAAAAGGATGAACTTGGCCAAAAGAGTTTATGAAAATAGTTTGGATTTTGCTTAAATATAGATACTTTGTGTCATGGTCACTTTGGAGAAATCATAATTCGGGTTTAAAAAAATCAAAAAAATCAAAAAAAAAAAAAAATGTGTTCATATTTTTTAAAAAGGGAAAAATCGAGGTTATGCTCCTCTCGTTGCTTTTTAGTAACTAGGAGCATTCATGAGCCCCATATTTGTCTTTTACGTAAAACGACGGAGAAATATGAGTATGGGACACCACCCTAGGAGCTTTTGGAAAGTCATTCAAAATTTAAACCTAGTGGAAGTTTGCCTAAAAATGTCTTAATTTATAATTATATGCATGATTAAAAAAACCGAGTTTTGGATATCTCCTTTTATCATTACATTCTTGTATTTGGTCTAAGCGAATGAATAACAATTTCTGTGATATGACAACTGTGATGATTAAACGATTCCAATTACTGAAGTCACTCTCTTTTTAACAAATTGATGAACTTGAAAAATCGAATCGATTGGCTCAATTGGGATAAAAAGGTTAGCGATTTACTTCAATCATGTCGAAATTGTGAAAGTAGATGCCTCTTTTTGTTTTCAACCCCACTCTTTGTTTTAAAATTGCTTGAGGACAAGCAAAATTTCCAAGTTGGAGACGGTTTGATAAGTGCATTTTTATTCACATTTTTATAACTCTTTTTCGACAATTTCTTTAACTTTTTAGTTTATTAATCAATAAATTCAAGAAAAATCACCTTGGCTTATTTTAAATGATGAAGGTAAAGACTTGAAGCAAACTCATATGGATTTCGTATGAAAATACGAACAAAAATGAAGTCTAACATTGAACAAAAAAAGGCAAGAAGACTCAATCTCGTGCAAAATACACCCCTAGTGTGTTGGAAAACATGGCCATGCTTCAAAGAGAAGAAAAACAAGAAAGCGAGAAAAAACACACCGTGGCCGTGCTTTGAAAGCATGGCCGTGTTCATCATGACGACAAGGAAAACACGCCGATACCGCGTGTTTAAAAGCACACCGCCAAAATCCCCTAATTGACGTGAAAAACACGGCATTGTCGTGCTTCATAAGCACGGCCGTGCTCGTCATTTGTGATGAACACTACCTGCCGTGCTTTTTCTCGCTCAAATTTTTCTTTTGGCGAAATTATGGAAGCTTTTCCTTTTTGCATTTTGACAACTTTTGAACAACTTTTATATCTCATCTTGCTGGATTAAGCCCCATTATTCCCTCAATTATCATATGAAAACAAGGATTCAACAACCCAACTATGGTATTGGAGCAATTATTTGCAAAAGATGACATTGTTAATGTGTTCTTTCACAAAAACAATGTCTATAAAAGCCAAGAGTTTGGGATGAGGAATTCATTCATTCACTCTAAGTTTTAAAGAAAAATACATTGAGAGGATAAAAAAGAGAGGTAGAGTTGGAAGTTGAAGAGTATAGAGGAGAAGGCTTGGAGCTCAACATCATTGCAATCAACCAAGGAGGATGTCTTGTATTGGTCTTGGATAAGAGCTAAGTACACCATGTTCATTTTATTCAAATCTTCTTGTGTAGTATACTCTTTCATTAAAGCCATGTGTAGCTAAATTTCTAGTGTTTGAATGTAATGAACTCTAGAATGAATTTGTGATTAAGGTTTGTATGTTCTTAATAAAATCTTCATATTTTGTGTGATTCACTTATATTACGCTTTATTCATTCGAGTTAATATTTCAAAGTATATTAATTTGAAGTTTATTCCTCATCGGTAATCGAGAGATTTATGGTGAAAAATAACCTATATAAGTGAAAAGAGTTGCATGCAATCCTAGATATAGGACGACATAAATCTTCTGGATTAGGGTCAAACCTAATATGGGAATTCACAAATCATTTTAATGCAATCTTGGGGGTTTTAACTAGAAAGAGATTTCAGTTAATCAACTTGAGATTAGGAGTTTTTCACCTTGAGAAAGGGTTTAACTTAAATCAGGAATTTCTACGGTCCACAAAACATGAGAGTTTATTAAAAGAGGATGATTTTTGCTTAAGGGATTTTGGTTGTATTTTTATCTTGTTGAATCACAAAAACATTCTAGAGAGATTTACATTCAAACACATTTCTAGCTCTTGATTTCTTAATTCTAAAATCTACTTTTATTTGATCTATTGTAAGTTGCAATTATTTTAAATTCTTTATTTTTCATTTTTAAACCAACAAAACTCTGAAAATTGCTAGATTAGATAACAAAAAGATGGTAATTATTAATACTTACAATCCTCGTGGGAATAACACTCGGTACTCAATAATCTATACTATAAAAAGATAGGTGCACTTGCCTAAGGTTTTAAAGGTAGCTTTTGAGCCATCATAAGCTTATTTTCATTTATCCTGTTTCGATCTTTAACAAATCAAAGTCACATTGTCTCAAATCTCTTTTGGTGTTCTACATGACACGACTTTATTGAACATGGTTTTATCTAATGTCTTGTCTAATATATCCTTAGCCACATTGTCCTAGTTGTATCGCTTTCTATCTTCATTTGTCCATTCTCTTCCGGGCTTTTCAACCTCAACAACTCTCACCGCATCATCTTCTACTTGCTCTTCATTGTTGTGTTCACTTTAGTGATTTCGATGTGTCTATCCTCAATGACAAACCACATTTCATCGTGCAATGCGAGAGAGATGTGTCTGCATACATATTTCCCAATCATCAAATTCTTCAATGGAAAATATGGGAATATGAGTTAGATTTGCTTCCATGATAATAACTCTTTTAAAAACTTTGAAAAACTCAAGTGTTGACTTTTTGAAAATGGAGATATAGTTCAAGAACTTTGTGCGGAAGGTTATTTGAACCAACCACTCGATACCATTTGTATGTCCCAAATCGGGCAAAGTAAAGTCTAGAAGGGGTTTAATAGACTTTATCAAAATTTTCGATCTTTTAAAATCAAAGTATTCAAGAAAACAACTAAGTCTTTAAGATAGTTGTGTTGAGATTCAAAGAAGAGAGTTAACCACTCAACAATTATCTAAAAGAGTTGTTGATAGAGTAACTCACCGAAGAAAGTCGACTTTTAGAAAATCAGTTTTCTTGTTAAAAAATGGAAGTCTTATACCTTTTTTGAGTTTGTTTTGTCAACACTTATACTTTTTAAGAGTTATTAATTTGATGGATATCAAATATAAAACAATAAAGTAAAATGTAGAAATGTAAAGCAATAAAGTAAAGAACACAGACTTTATAGTGGTTCGAGGATGGGGTAATTCCTCTACTCCACTCTTCTCTTACTCCAGGAGGAATCCACTAGCATAACAAGCAACTTTAGTTACAAAAGTATAGTCCGAAATAGCTTTGATCACACAACTAGCTATTCTCCAGGGACTCAACTCTTCTCCGGCATTTTGCTAGATACTTGACTCTTTGAATCTTTGGATTTGATCACACAACCCTCCTTTGGATTCAAAAGCGGTTCGGCCTTTAAACTTTCTTGCGCACTTCATTCAATACTTGGTTGTGCATACCCCTTTTGCTTTTCACAAAAGTTTTCTCTTCAACTGTTTGAATCACCTACAGTTTCCTTTGAAAGTGTTGGATGAAGTGTCTTGAATAAGCTTGAGGATTTTAGCGTTAAAGCTTAAGAGAGAATATTTAGATTTCTTGCTCGAAAATTGCTCTTGTGTTCTTAGTTGTATAGCTTGTTTGTGTCTTCTTCTCTACGAAAGATTCCTCATCTTTTATAGTAGGAGTTTGAATTTTGTCCATTGAAGAGATAGACAAAAATCAAACTCGTACTTTTGTTCATTAGCTTTGTTTTGCGGCTTTAGATGTTGACCCAACCTTGTTTATTAGCTTTCTGCGGGTTTCGAAAATGTGCGATTACTGCGAGCTTCCCATTTGCTCATTCCTTTTGCATTCTTTTCAAAGATGAGCACTTTAAGGTTGCAGGTTTGTCCTTGTTACCAAATTGAGTAACTTCCTCGATTTCAATGCAACAAACTTCGTCGAGTTGTCTCTTGGTCTTTTAGTCGCTTTACCCTTTGACTTAGACTTGAGTCTTCTCGGACATTCTCCGATGGACTCTTTGTAAGTCTTCTCGAAAGACTTTCATTGTCGCATTATTGGTTGAGAGTCTTCCGATGCAAACTCGATAAGTAGTCTTCGATGTTTTCTTCAAAGAAGTCTTCTCCAAATCTACTTAGTTGCTATTTGATTCAAATTTTTATATCATATATATTACAAAGTAGAAATTACAATGAAAATGGGGTGCCAACCGTAGTCGGTCCAGGTTTCGAGGGGCCTGGAGAGAAATAAAAAGGGCCCCATATATTTACATAAAAAAAAAAAGTATAACAAAACTAATGTTACAAATATAATTTTATTCAGTTCTACAACTTTTTTGTTTTTCGTTTTGTTTGTATATGCTTGTGCATTTTTTCTGTTAGTAAATTCTCTAACTTTTTTTTTTTTTTGCAAAAGAGAAAAAAAAAGTTAGAGATGCAGGCAAAAATAGTCACACACTAGTCATGCAAAAAGGTGGCAAAATTGGCCCGGCCCGATGGTGGCCCAACCAGCCCGCAAATAGGGTTGGGTTGGGCTTGTTTTTCAAGGCCCGACCCAATAGGCCCGATGGGCCAATCGGGCTTGGGCCAAAATAGCTCGATTTTTCGGGCTGGCCAGGCCCGAAAAAATCAATACTTAATTTATGGTTCACAGCCCACAGGTTCTGAGATTCAGTCCTTCAGCTTTCTCCATAAACCAAAATCACTTTTCCCAAGACAAATACAAAACCCTAAAACTTATTTCTCCTTCACATCTCAATAGTCAATATCTCATGAATACCACTGTCACCCCCAAATCGCCCATGCCGCCACCTCCACCTCCACCTCCACTGGCCACCCCACTCGCCGTCTGCCATCGGTACTCCAGCTCCGTCTATAGCAGTTGTTGGAACAAGACCAATAAGTACAGCTCTGTCGTAACATATGAATTCGTTGAAAATTTGGAAGCCATATTGCATTGCCTTTATGCCTTGTAATTGATTTGTTAATGACTTGTTGCTGCTGCCAACTTTTGTTGGTTTCATTTTCCTTTTTTGTTTTCTTAAATGCATATTAATGTACTGTTTTTTATTTTTTTAATTAGGCTCTTTAAATATTTTAATTTGGGCTTATTTGGCCCGATGACCCGTAGCCCGTGGTAGGGCTGGACTGGGCCAGGTAATATTGAGGCCCGATACAAACTTGGGCTGGCCCGACCCGGCCCGGTTTTGTGCATTGGCCCGATGGGCTTGGGCCGGGTTGGCCCGGCCCGAGTTTTTGCCAGCTCTAGTCATGCATATATAAAGCAAAAGAAAAAAACAAAAGCTTAAAGATAGAAAAAGTTCAAAAAAATGTCAATATACTTTTGTAGCACATGGAGTCGAACTAAAAGACCTCTAAGGTCAAGAAAGGACACCAAACCAATTCGGCAACAATGTTTTTTGTCTTCTTATAAATTCAACCTTCAATATATATATATATATGGGGAATATGTTATATATAGAAAAAAAAAAAAAAATACTCGAGGGCCCTGCAAGCGGCACCATCTTCCGCCCCAAGGCCGGCCCTGGTGCCAACTTCCTAATAAAAAGTTTTCTAAGTATCATCAAAATCTATACAATGAATTTCCTAACAAACATTGATTGACAATGAAGAGCCAATCAAAACAATCAAATCCGATAAATAAATTTTATTAGATGAACCTATCAGACTCACAAAGGCAAAACTAGCACAAATGAAACCCGTAGTAACTAAAAGTTATAATTGTTGGACAAACTCGTACCAATGAATTTGATCTCAGATTAGTCACAGTTCCATGAAAGCCCATCAAAACATATTTAATCTGAACAATAACACAACATCTGGATTTTGTGAACGAATATCATATGAGATAGAACACCATTTATTAGGAAGACAAAACTCCACTTATTAAGGGACACAAACACATACAGATGAAATTTAATTAAAATACCAATGACAGGAGACAAAAAATAATTGAATAATAATAATAACTTATAACCCATCCTCCCATGCAACGGCGGCGGCGCCCCCCCCCCCCCCAATATTTCTAAAAATATTATACTAAGAAAAAAATATTTTAATAAAGATTTATATGATATTTTTTTTAGGATTTTTAAACCAGTATACTCATTTTTGTGTTTCGGTCCATCCTATATGTTTGCTAGCTCCGTCTCCCATGTAGGGAAGATGAGGGAAGAAGACTGCCAGGGTTAAGAAAGAGAGAGTTTTTCCTTTGATGTTTGTTTGATTTGTTTGTTGTGTTAATTACTTGTATTTGTTGGGGTCCACCCCATGGAAAAACAAATCAAATAAAACAAAGTTAGGTGGGGGTGGGCAAATTGCAGCAAAAGTTTGACAATTTGCACCGAAAGGTGCTGTAAAATGTTGAAAGTTTGAGCATTCATTTGCCTATAAATTGGCTACTCGGATGAGCCAATTGAGCATAGAGAGAGAGAGAGAGAGATTAGAGTAGCCAAGAGAGAGTTTGGCTAATATTTCTCGAGTGGGAGAGTTTTCTCCAATTGAGGGTGAGTGTAGTTGCTCCAAAATAGTGATATAAAGATCACTATAAATATTTGATTGTGTGTCAGAAAATAGTGGGGTTGAGTTTCTCAACACTGTGTGAGCTTTTGGGAAATTTGTGGGTTTTTCTATTGGGGTATTTTATAGTGTTGAGAGATACATCAAAATAGAGTATTTTCCCATTGTTGTAATTAACATAAGCTTTGGGCACAAAGCTTGTGCTATTTTGTAATCACTATTTATTTGTGGACTCTTTGTGGGTATTTGCCCGTGGTTTTTCCCCTTATTCTTTTGGGGTTTTCCACGTTAAATTTGTGTCTTGACTTATCATTTTATTTTCTTGGTCTTTATTTTATTTGAGATAATTATTTGTGTGTGGCTATTATTTTAATCGGGGCCCATCCACGCTTCCAACAAGTGGTATCGAGCGAGGGGTAAAACTCGGGTATCTGCACCCAGATTCTCGATGGATTTGAGAGAGAACAACGGGACCATGATTAAATTGACGACAAATAATTATACGATGTGGAAACCAACAATGGAGGATATTCTTTATTGCGGGGATCTTATGATCCAATAGAGAATGGTGGAGTTAAGCCGGATGATGATGAGAGAGAAAGAATGGAACAAGTTAAATCGAAAACTGTTAGAATGAATCGGCATTTCATTGACCAGGCGTGTTTCACCACTTTACTTAAGAGACGGATGCCCATAGCATGTGGACGAAATTGGAAGCCATGTACGAGAGGAAACACGCTCAAAACAAAACTTACTTGATCGGACAACTTGTCAACTTGAAGTATAACGAAGGAAGTTCTATTGCGAATACTTGAGCACTTTCCAAAGCATCTTAAATCAACTAACAGCCGTGGGCTTAAAGTTTGATGACGAGATGCAGGGGTTATTTTATTGGGATCTTTGCCAGGCAGGTTTTGAGACATTAGTTGTCTCGTTCGGCCAGAATTCTCGCTCCCGATGGTATTTTGACTATGGATATGGTCAAAAATAGCTTGTTCGATGAGGAAACAAGAAGAAGAAGGGGCAAGGTGCGAAAGTTCCCAGTGCTCTCATTTGTTGAGTCGAGGGGAGACATAAAGGTAATGATCGAGATAAAGGAAAAGGATGGTCAAAATCCGTGATCCAAGTAAGTGTTATTATTGCAATAAACCTGGTGTTAGGAATTTTTATTGTTTAGATTTTGATGAATGCCATGTAAAACTTAGAATAGAAAGTTGGCACCCCAATTCTTGTTGTAAAATGCATTGTAACAATTAGAGTGGCCAAGCGAGTTAAGTCGCCTACGACCTAACATGCAAGAAGACAATCAAGACTAGAAGGAAGACTCATTGCAAAGACAAATTGAGTATGGTTAAAAGAAGAGTAGACGGAACTCTACTAAAAAGCGGTTGAGAGATGCGGTGAGTGGAGTATCGTCAAGTCAACTCGAGAAAAGCAAGTCTCAAGTTGAAGTGATGAAGAGTCATTCAATGATTGGAAGCGACTCTAAGTCAATCGGGAAAGCAAAGAAATGCGGTCAAGTCGAGATAATCAGAAAAGATCCGTTGCACGGAAATCAAGATAATTACTTAAACAAGTAATATCTCCATACCACCTTTCTTGGAGTGCTCGGTCCCGAAGCGTGCAAATGAAATGAACCAATGGGAAGCACTACACCGTGTCGAACTCAAAAGGTGAAAGAACAATTCATACGAGGAAATGGCAATTCCAAGGATCGCAACAAGACAAGCCAACGCGGCGCAAGTGACTTTCAAAAATAAGCCTATCTCTTCAACGGGCAAATTTTTTAAAGATCACTATAAAAGGCCGAGGAATGACTACGAGAGAAGGTTACCGAACCACGAACATTCAAGAAATCAATTAAAATTATAACCTTAAATACTCTCAAATCATTCAAGATTAATCCTCAAGCCTACATTACGAAGTACATCAATCCAACACTAACCTGTGAAGGAAAGAGAACTTCAATCAGTTGAAGAGGAAACTTTTGAAGAAAAGGGGTCTACATTCCACGAAGGATTGTAGGAAGGTTCAAGGTCGAACCAAGTCTTAAGCTTTTGGAGGGCTTCGTGATCAAATCCAAAGAGCTTGAGCAAGTGAGTCAGAGTAGCAAAGCACGCCTGCGTGAAGAAGGCGAGTCGCACGAGAAGCCACGGTGAGTGATCAAGGCGTCTCGCATCGAGTCCCAAAGGATCAAGTTAGTTGTGTGATCAAGACTTGTATCCGGACTGTTACCACTTTGTAAACCGATCATTACCTAGTGGATTCCTCCGGGAGTTGGAGAAGAGAGGAGTAGAAGAATTACCCCATCTCGAACCTCTATAAAAATTTCACCGTGTCATTTACATTTCAAAGATTTTAATTCTGCATTTTTAACTCGCTTATATATCTTTGATAAATTTGCTATCCATTTGATAATACAAGTACTAAACCAAAGACTAAACTCTTACTTAATCAAACTTAAGGGTGTTAAGTCTTCATTTGAAAACAAAACCACAAGTTGAGTTAATTTAGAGTCAACAAGTGAGTTATTCCATCAACTCATTTGAGTGCATTTGAGAGACTAACTCTCTTGATTGACTAAATCGATGTCCATCAAGGACACATTTGTGTGTGTAGAATCAACTCGTATATTTAAAAGGACTAAATCGAAAATTTGGTAAGGTTTATTCAACCCCCTTCTAAACCTTACACTTACACCCCTTGGGACCTACAAGTGGTATCAGAGCGGTTGGTTCATTGAACCTCCGACCGTTCTTGAACTAGATCTCCAAACTTTTCAAAGTCCGCTTTAGTACTTAAACTCTCGAAACTCTTTTTATCATTAAAAGTTATTATCATGGAAGCAAATTTGACACGCATCCCTATGTTCACTATTGAAGAATTTGATGATTGGAAAATTCGTATGCGAGGCTCATCTATCGACATTACATGATGAGATGTGGATAGTGATAGAAGATGGGCCTCTCCGCAAATCTTAAAGGTGAAACATTTGTCACGAAGAGTTGCGGTGAAGGAGAAGAAGATGTTGCTCCCGGACGGTCATGGTTGAAAAACCAAGCGAGTGGACAAATGATGAGAAAAAGATACAACTGGACAATGTAGCCAAGGACATCATTTACAAAACCTGACAAAGCCATGTTCAATAAAGTCAAATCATGCAAAACGGCTAAAGAAATCGGGAGGACAAGTGACATTGATTTGTGAAGGCTCGGAGAGCAAATCAAAGAAAACAAATTATCGATGTCATTTGTCTAAATTTGAGAACTTCAAAATGATCTCGGGAGAAAACCTGGATCAACTAGATGCTCGGTTCACGAAATCACAAATGAGTCATGCACTTGGAAAGGAATATACACGAAGGAAATGTGTATGAAAATCCTAAAAAGTCTTCCAAATTGAATGGGAAATGAAGGTCATGGCACCGAGACATTCCATGGACCTATTAAAGACATCCAACCATGAGTTATTCTCGGACCTCAAAGCCTACGAGTTTGGTGAGAAGAAAAGACCAGGAAGAGACATTTGTACCCCAAGCAGTTTGCTCTAATTGTTAAAGATGTGAAGAGAGCCGAGGTCAAAGAAGTCATTGACCCGGAAGAAATAGCCACGATGGTTAAAAGATTCAACAAGTTCTTTAATAAGAACTACAAGAGAGAAAGGGTGAATCTTCCGGAAGACACTCACTCCCTCCAAATCAAGGGAAGATAGGCCAACCAAGAGAGAAGATCATCAAAAAGTTGAGTATCAAAGGGTGACAATCCAATAATGGAAAGAGTCGATCAAAAGGTTGAATATCTATCTTTGGGCTATGTAGACAACCAGTCACTATGCCATTGATTGTCCATATCCCGTAGTCAACAAATCTGAGGGATGAAGAAGAAATGAAGGTCTTGAGAGAAAGAAGACAAGAAAGGAAAAAAAGGCAATGATGGCTGCAGAGATCTTTAAAAACAAATGACCAAGTCAAGAGAGACAGTGATTGAGAGAGCAATGAAGTGACTACTCAAGTGACTCGAAGAAGAAGAAGCCCCGATCGCTTGATGGCCAAAGAACAAGATCAACCCGACCAAGAAGATGAGGTACAATCTAACTCAACAAACTCGGACACTAGTGATAGTGATCGTGACACACACACTTCATCACCCACTCGATCTTTATGATTCATTAGGCAAAATGATGAAAGATTTTGAACACATTAAATCCTCACACACACTATTGAATGAGGAAAACAAACTACTCAAAAGTCAAACTCAAAGCCGACTAAGGAGCCGAGTACTCTAAGTCAAATAGCCGATGAGAATGAAAGTTTAAAGGTGAAAATGCTAAATTAATAAAGCGAGAAATTGCTGCTTATAGAAAAGAGGAGAATGACCTCAAGAATGTTATTGCCTCATTCACTAAGGCATCTAAATCATTGGATGATCTTATTATGAGTCAAAGAGAATGTGGAGACAAGACATGCTTAGGATTTAATTCCTCGTGCTATGTCAAACCTCAAAAGTAATTTTGGAAAAAGGATCTTCAAGCCATGAAGAGTCCGAAAAATCCAAAACTCTAAATGTTGCACACACATTCACTCCAAAGCACAATAACAAGCAAACCTTGGTTATAAAGGAAAAGGAAAAACTTGACAGCTTGAGTTGAGTGTCTTTGAAAGGACGGTGAGAAGAGATTCACCGATTCCTCAAAGAAACTCCAAACAGAAAATACTCTGAAAGAAGAAGCGAGCTACCAAAAACCCCGAGAAAATCCATAAAAGAAATACATATGATGGGAATGGTAGAAAATATCCAAGCCAAGTGATTGGAATAATGTAAACTATCAAAGCATAAACTTATGGAATATAAGCCCAAATGGCAAAGGCCAGAACTCAAGAAAGGCCATTCCAAAAGTACAAGAGCTTTCATCACACACATATGCACCTAGGCACTACACTCAAAGACACCACAATTACCAAGGAAGGCAATTGCTAAAACACATATGCAGCATACATAAGACAAAAGAGACAATTTGTATGAACCTAGAATCCCCAAGCAATTTGCCAGGATTAATTATGATTATGGCATCGATAGATGGCAACCCCTTAGAGTCAAATCATTTGGCTATAGGTTGGTTGGATCATCTTACAATTCTAACCCCTCGGGACCCGGACAAGTATGGGTACCTAAAACTTAATTTCCTTGATTGCGAGGTTCAAGGAACAGTGAGTGCCAAAGAACCTGGTACATGGACAGTGGGTCGTTCCGGACATATGACAGAAATAAGAAAAATCTGTCAAAATTCAAGGAAGTTAAAGGAGCAAAAGTCATATTTGGAGGAAATGAAGCTCTGGTGAAATAAGAGGCATTGGATCCATCAAGAGGAATGGATTAGAAATCACAGATGTTGCATATGTTGAAGGACTCAACTTCAACTTATCGAGCATCGACCAACTCGTGACAAGGGCTACAATGTTGGATTCAACATGGGTATATGCCAAATCAAAGATATTGAATCAAATGAAGTTGTCTTTGCAAGGATGTAGACAGAAAAATATGTATGTAGTGGATTGGTCAATCGCAACTCGCAAAGACCTATCTACTAGCAAAAGAGCGCAATTTGAATCAAGTTGGTTGTGGCACAAAAAGCCGAAGTCACCGAATTTCAAAACAATTAACAAGTCGGCAAGAAGTCATCTTGTGGAAGGACTACGACTCAAGTATACAAAAAGGAGAGTATATGTGACGATGTCGAAGGAAAACAAATCAAGTCGTCATTCAAAGAAAAGACATGCCCATCCTCAACAAGAATATTGCATCCGCTTCATATGGATCTATTTAAATTGGTGGAACCAAACCAAAGATAAGTGGAAAGAAATACACCTTGGTGGTAGTAGATGACTACTCAAGATATACATGGACAATATTCATGTGTAAGAAGAAAGAAACTCTACAAAAACTACCCACGGTGATGAAGAGGATTCAAAACGAGAAGAGTCAAACCATTATCAAAATAAGATCGACATGAGGAACCGAGTTTGTCAATGGAATAATAACTCGTATTGTATTGAGAATGGTATTGGTCATGAACTATCGCCAGCAAAGGACTCCTGTGAGAATGGAGTTGCGAGAAAGAAGGAACAGAACCCTCAAAGAAGCAGCAAGGACCATGTTAGTCAAGCGGGATTACCAAAAAGATTTTGGGTCAAGCAATCAACACGACTTGCTACACTCAAAACAGATGTATGATAAAAGACGGATGACAAAGACTCCTATGAGATTTGGACTAGAAGAAAACCAAATGTTGCATATTTGAGAATATTTGGATGTAAATGCTTCATCCACAACAATGGCAAAGACAATCTAAAGGCTTTTGATGCTAAAAGTCGATGAAGGTATCTTAGGATACTCGGTGAAAGCAAAGCCTACAGAGTACTCAACAAAAGAACTATGGTTGCGAGAAGAATCCATTCATGTGGTATTCGATGAACCAAATGTAAATGGAGAAGACATTGAAGAGTCAGTTGATAAAGTGAATCATCCAACCATACAGAAGAGTCCCTATCAAGTCAAGTGGAATTATCAATTGAGGAAGAAGATGAGATAGTGAATCTCAAAACAGTGGAAAATTTGCGGCTAAGTGATTACGAGAGCGACCACAAAAAGACAACACGGTACTGCAAGTCGATGAATCCAGCCTAACTTACTCCAACCGGATGTAAGATGGCCGAGAAATCATCCACAGAACTTGTCATTGGAGATATAAGAGAAGGTGTCAAAACAAGATCCAGAACTCAACAAGAAGCCATGTTCACATGCTTCATCTCGCAAATAGAGCCCAAAGACGTGTCACAAGCTTTGGACAACACACATTGGATTCAAGCTATGCAAGAAGAGTGAATCAGTTTGAAAGAAATAAAGTATGGAAATTAGTGCAAAGACCATACATCAAAATGTTATTGGCACCAAATGGGTGTTCGAAACAAGATGAACGGAAGGTTCTGTGGTAAGAAACAAAGCAAGACTAGTAGCCAAAGGATATTGCCAAGAAGAAGGGATAGATTTTGATAAAACATTTGCCCCCGTAGCAAGATTGGAAGCTATAAGGATGTTTCTTGCCTATGCCGCTCACAAGGATTTCATTGTATATCGATGGATGTAAAAAGTGCATTCCTAAATGGTTTATTGGAAGAAGAAGTGTATGTTGAACAACCTCCAGGATTTGAGCGAGAAGACTCTTGGAGATAAGGTATACAAACTCAAGAAAGCTCTATATGGATTGAAATAGGCACCCGTGAGCATGGTATGATACTTTGTCACAATTCCTAACCGAAAATGGATTCACAAAAGGAAAAGTAGATAGAACACTCTTAGAATTCAAGACAAAAAGAGTATCTTTGCTTGTTCAAATATATGTGGATGACATCATTTTTGGATCCACAAACAAAGAGCTGTGTGAAAAGTTTTCAAACCTCATGCAAAGTAAATTTGAAATGAGCATGATGGGAGAGCCGACATTCTTCCTTGGACTCAAGTGAAAAGCAGTGAAGGATGGAACCTTCATAAGTCAAACAAAATACACCGTAAATTTAATGAAGAAGTTTGGTATGGAGGAGAAGTCTTCTCGTAAAAATACCAATGAATACATCGGTCAAAATGGACATGGATGCGGATGGCAAGCTGTAGATCAAACAAGATCTGAGCACTTATTGGATCATTGCTCTATCTCACAAAGAAGCGGGCCATACATCACCTTCTTTGTAGGTGTATGTGCAAGATTTCAATCTGCTCCAAAAGAGAGCCATATGACAGCAGCTGACTAAGAGAATATTGAGATACTTGAAAGGAAGCCAAGAAGTAGGCTATGGTATCAAAGGAAGGTGGATTCAAGCTAATTGGCTATTGATTCTCGACTATCTTTGGATGCAGAGTGGACAGGAAGAGCACTTCAGGCACATGTCAAATGCTAGGAAACAGGTGATTTCTGGTTTAGCAAGAAGCAAAACTCAATAGCCACCTCTACGGTGAGGCAGAATACATAGCTGCGGGGTTGCTGTTGTGCCCAAGTCCTATGGATGAGACAAAGGTGAAAAGACTATGAAGTTGAGGAAAAAGAAATTCCAATCATGTGTGATAACACAAGTGCAATAGCAATCACTCAAAATCTGTGTTGCACTCAAGAACAAAGCATATTGATGTCGGATATCATTTCATAAGAGATCACGTTGAAAAGAAGGATATCATCCTGGAATATATCTCAACCGATAAACAACTAGCCGACATCTTCACAAAACCATTATGTGAGTCAAGATTTGAAGAACTCAAACATGAGTTAGGGTTAATTGAGTTGAGTTAACTTTGAGAAGACTCAAAGAAAAGAAATGGAACACAAAAAGTGAAAAAAGAGTGAACACACAAATCATTTCGAGAAATCACCAGATCGGAAACTGACTACAAAGTCGGTGATAATTTGAGTCACTAAGAGAGCTGTGAGAAGTAGAGTTAAATCGGCTAAGGGATAAGCCGAGTCACTTATGAGCAAAGTGACAAAAACGATCGTTTTGACTAAGCGGGAATGTTTTAAGGAATACGTCAAAGATAATGATGATGTGTACGGACATAAAGCCGCACACAAGCTTATGATTGGATATAAATCTTTGCCGCATTAAATACGAGACATTAAATGCTAAATAGGCGTGCAAGATCTAAGCCGTTGATTTCGATCACATTTCAAAAACCACCCGCACGTCCTTTCATAAACCATATTTAAACCATTTCCGTCAGTTTCTCTCTCACACTACTAAAATTGTTCATTTTTCTTCTCTCAAAAGCAAAGGCAAAAATTCTCTCGAAACCCTATCTATCTCAGAATCAATTTCGAGTTTTTCTTCGATATAATCCTGAAAAATGGCACCAACTTATGACTTTACCAAGTTAGGAAAGCAAATCCACACCGGTCTCTTGTGGATTTCGACGGAATGGTGAAACAGGGGTCCGACGACACCCTAGTAAAGAAAATCGCTGAAAAATTGGAAACGCCCGGCTGAAACCGTTTCGGCGTTAGAATATCCGATGACCTATGTGGAGGAGGTCGCGATTCTACGTGAATCGAGATTCACGATGAAGGAATAAAGTCATCTGTTCACGGAAAGCGGTGACTATCTCGCCAAGGATTTGGTGAACATTGCTCACTACCGCCGAAGGAGCATCGAGAGATTAACGAAGGCGATGTAAACTTGGCCGATGCTTGGAAAAGAAATAGCCAAGCCCGACTTTCTTTGATAAAATAGTATACACAAACAACAAGCTATTTGAAGGAGGATTATCACAAGTTGTTGGACATAGTTGCCAAATGTATTGACATCAAATTTGGCGACTTTTGACCAATCGCCAAAAGCGATTGTAATGGCTGCAATCATTGCGAGAAAAGAAGATAAAATCAATTTGAGTTTGTCTCACTGCAGACTCGCCGTAACGTAGGAACAAATCCTTCAAGGAAGATGGCTCATTTGGAGGATCCCTAGGATATGGCCTAGTAATTGGCCGGTGATGGAGGTGAAAGGAGTCCCTCTTAGACATGGGAAGGCATTCCATGTTAACAAGAGGATGTTTAGAGCAAACCTCTCCGGCGCACTGAGAAGAGAGCCTACGCCAAGAGAGGCGACACGAGTGAGGGGAATCGGTGACCACTGAAGATACTGCTATTTCCTCTCCACCCGAAGAAGAAGAAAGCTGCCCTGCGGTGCTAAGAAAGCTCTTGCCCGCCGCAGAAAGAAAGTCAAACATGCTCCTGCCCCTGCAGCCAGAGTCACCGCCTGCGGTAGTGTCTCCTGCCCTGCAGTTAGCGGTGGTCGAGAAGGACTCACAAATACCTTCTCCGATCGTCAAAAAGAGGAACCAGAAGCCACGACGGCCTGCTCCTCGAGAAAAAGACACCCACCGGCCCCGCCGCCCAAGACTCGAGAGGACACCGTCTCGAACAGAAATCCCTCCGGTACAAACTAGAGACGAAGACAAATTATCAAGCACTCCGAGTGGAGAAACCAGTGAGTCACCACTCACTAGAGAAGATACTGGGAGGCTCGCGGAGAAGTAGAGTCTCCGGATGTAGTTGATGAAACACCCAAGTCTGTTGAAGGCGATCAGCAGAGGCAACCCGAAGACACGGTTGTAGTTCACACAAATTGAAGCACAAGAAGAACTGCTAGAGCGGATAGTGATGTAATGATCCTATCTCCACCTTACCCGGACATCCAAAATCGTCTGCGTGAGTGGAGGAAATGGAAGTTGAGTAAGTCAAGGCAGTTCCAATGACACGAGTTTATAGAAGAAGAAGAGGAAGCGCTAAACTTCCTTGGGATGACCACTGTACTCCCAAAGATGGATGAAGACAATCGCACGACACATCCTGCAGATCTACAAGGACAAGGAGAAAAAGAAAAGCAAGAGAGGCCGAGGCACGTGAGAAGGCAAGCATCTGTCCTATCTCCGGCACTACGAACACACACATCCTCTCCTTGATGTCTTCTGCGATAGTGATGAGGATCCGGAGAATCTTCTTTGCTTCTGAAGAGTTGCAAATGCAGCAAGCATTGCATGAATCGAGAATCCTTCACGAGCAAAAAGATCGATGGAGGGACCAGGAGAGTCCTCGAGAACACGGGAAATTGATCCAATGGGAGTGGTTGCAAGAAATCGCCATCGTTGTTGTTCTGCCACCACTTCCCACTCACTCAGTAAAGAAGAAAGCGATAAGGGACATGGCGATGAAACGGGATAGTGGGGACCCCGAGTCGAGCCAACCCCTATTGAAGGTGTTTTACCACCTTGCCCCAACGGCTGAACATTCAATCGAAATAGCCGGGAGTTTGGAGACGAGTGACCCCATTCCAAGTCACTCACCTGGTGCGCCGGTGGGGAAACTCCTCCACTGCAGCAAGGTCGGAGGATGTTGCGGATGACTCCACAACGAATCAAGGAGGCGAAGGAGAGAAATTACAAACACAAGAAGAACAGCAAGTTGCCATCAACGAAGCTCAGGCGATTGAGATGTCTCGCTGGAGGTGCCAACTCGCGAAGGCTAATGACGCTGCGATGCGGTCGAGGCACAGGAAGGAACAACCCGGGAGTTAACACTGCAGGCGATGAAAGTGCAATCCATGGGGTTGAGACTCCAATGGATGCCACCACGAAAGACCCTAAGGCAGTGACATTGTCGAAAGGGAGGACGAGCCTCGCGCATGAGTAGAGACTGCTGAGATATCTTGAAGGCCCACGGGAGGTTGAGACTTCCGGGGTAAAGAGGGTCAAGTAGAGAACATCCCTCCCGCTATCATCGACCCATCCGAGAAGGAGATAAGTGCACTTCATGATTCCCAAGATAATCCTCGATGTAACCTTTGCGGGATCGGAAGGCGATGAAGAAGCTGGAGTCATCCCCGTGCCAACTCCAAAAGACTCAGTGCGGATGTTCCAAGCACGAGCAAGTCGATCCCAAGACTACTCGTCAAACCTTTAACTTTGATGATGAGCCACAATGGAAATCTCATCATCGTCCGATGACGCTTCGAGCAAGGCCGAGGACCGTCTACTCAAATGGAAAAATCAATCGAGACCAACGAAGGTGTTGAGACAGTGAGGCTCGGCAAGCGAGGTCCACTTCACAACAAGACCCAGTGAACAAGAGACCACTGCGCAGGCTCCTCAAGGCTGCAGCAGGTCGATTCCTAAAAGAACTTCACGCGCACCGCTCATCATCGAACAAATCCCGGTGGGTGGTGATGAATCTTTTATAGAATCTTTTCCTTTTTCTCCGGAGGTACGGACCTCCATGAAGAGTCGAGAACGAACGCGACGCTATCACAGACCAGCTCCGTTTTCTCATCGGTACCATTGTTCATTTGCTTATGACTTTGATCTTTGTATGGCCATCACCTTGCAGCGGGAAGAATCGGTGAAGTTCGAGAAGTGTTCAAGCGCACTATTTATTTGAAGTTGAACGGATGGAGAGGCATCGGCCTCTTTGGACATGCGATGATTGGACAACAGAGATGCCAACCTTACAGCCGACTTGAGAGGCATAACATCGAGAATAAGGAATGGTGGCAACAAAGAAAACAATGCGTGTGGAACAAGTTAGATTCTTCAGGACATTGTTCAACAAGTCTTTGGTATGGAGAGTCGAAAATCGATGCAAAGACGAAGCCGAGAGAACATATTGAGCACATGCATGAAGCTCACACTACCGAGATAAAAAGCTGCGTGAGCAAAATACGAATGATCTCTGACGTTTGGAAGAACACATGACTAGAAAATTGACCTTCTCATGGGTGAGATGAAGCCGATTTCAGTGAGTCCAACGCTACTCGATCCAATTCCGTCTTTGCTTACAACGCAAGACTTGAAGCGAGAACTTCGACTATCGCAGGCTCGACTTCCGCTTGCCAAAGATGTTCCTGGGGTTCCTCTATCCTTTGATGATGCCAAAAAGGGGAAGAGGAATACCTTAAAGCGCTAAAATCGAAGTTGAAAAGAAAGGAAGCGGTGAGAAGGGAAAATCGGTGAGGAAGTTTTGAAACAAAAGAAAGGAAAGCTTGTTGAGGGGGAAGGGTCGGCAGATGTGACCTTGATGATTGCACAAACCTCCCAACAAGGTCCTCACGGTGACATTATAAGTAGCAAACTCCCTGTGACTCTGCCACTCCAACACTGCTATATCCATGATCGATAAGAGAAAAACAATTGAAGCAGGGATGAAGGAAGTGGAAGGAAGAATGGATGCCGAATTATGAACATCTTGAAAGAACACGGAGGCATTCCAAAGAGAGAGACACTTATGCCATCTCGGATGTCGGGACGAGCCACGATCGAGTTGATGAATTTAAAACGCTCGAATCGAGGGATACTTTGTAAATATGTCTATGGCTCAAGCTTGGGACTTGTCTTGGGAAAAGGGTCTCACGTTATGTGACGAAGGCGACAGCGGCAGACCACCAGCGATCGCTCTTTGGTCACTCCATTGTCACTCAGTGGAAAGAAGAAGACAAGACAAGATACGCCCGCAGGTAGAGGAAGAAGCGATGAGTGGAGGAAGAAGCTTGGACCCAGGCCTCCGCCCAAAAACATTGAATATGTGGATCCAGGAAAGAAAGGAGGGATCTTGGTGGTGGCTTGACCAAGTAGCAAATTTGCAAGTGGTTAAAACTAACGCCGAGTATGTAAAAAGACTAGAAGAAGAAAACAAGAGACAAACTCGGCTATGGGAGGAGAGACAGGAAAGAATAAGAAGAGATGAAGGCTGCCAGGAAGGCATATGAAAAAAAAAAAAGAAGGCGATTGACGACGAAAAAAAAAAGAAGAAAGAGAAAGAAGATGTTGAACAAGATGAAAAGAAGGAGACGAAGGAGATGAAGTGTTCTTTGTCCCAACCCTTCGTGTATTTCACTATGTAAATACATACAATGTAAGTCTTCCGTAATAAAGCTATAAATTCTTTATTTTTCTGTGTAGGCAAATATGTACTCACGATACACTTTGTGATTGTGTAAAAGAACAAGAATGATATGATCAATAAAAGAATTGATTCTCGCGCATACATTCTATGTCAATACACTATCTGTATGTATCTTTGTTGTTTGCATTTTTGAATGGTTTAAGTTTTGGCATCATCAAAAAGGGGAAATTGTTAGGAATTTTTATTGTTTAGATTTTGATGAATGCCATGTAAAACTTAGAATAGAAAGTTGGCACCCCAATTCTTTCTTTGTAAAATGCATTGTAACAATTAGAGTGGCCAAGCCGAGTTAAGTCACTACGACCTAACATGCAAGAAGACAATCAAGACTAGAAGGAAGACTCATTGCAAAGACAATTTGAGTATGGCAAAGAAGAGTAGACGGGAACTCTACTAAAAAGCGGTGAGATGCGGTGAGTGGAGTATCGATGATCAAGTCAATTCGAGAAAAGACAAGTCTCGAGTTGAAGTGACGGAAGAGTCATTCAATGATTGGAAGGCGACTCTAAGTCACCTGGGGAAAGCAAAGAAATGCAATCAAGTCGAGATAGCGTAAAAGATCATTTGCCACAGACGAAATCAAGATAATTACTTAAACAAGTAATATCTCCATACCACCTTTCTTGGAGTGCTCGGTCCCGAAGCGTGCAAATGAAATGAAAGGCACTACACCGTGTCGAGAACTCAAAAGGTGAAAGAACAATTCATACGAGGAAATGGCAATTCCAAGGATCGCAACAAGACAAGCCAACGATCGCAAGTGACTTTCAAAAATAAACCTATCTCTTCAACGGGCAAATTTTTTAAAGATCACTATAAAAGGCCGAGGAATGACTACGAGAGAAGGTTACGAACACGAACATTCAAGAAATCAATTAAAATTATAACAGAAATACTCTCAAATCATTCAAGATTAATCCTCAAGCCTACATTACGAAGTACATCAATCCAACACTAAACTGTGAAGGAAAGAGAACTTCAATCGGTTGAAGAGGAAACTTTTGAAGAAAAGGGTCTACATTCCACGAAGGATTGTAGGAAGGTTCAAGGTCGAACCAAGTCTTAAGCTTTTGGAGGGCTTCGTGATCAAATCCAAAGAGCTTGAGCAAGTGAGCTGTAGTAGCAAAGCGGTTGCCTGTGAAGAAGTTTCGAGTCGCACGAGAAGCGGTGAGTGATCAAGGCGTCTCGATCGAGTCCCAAAGGATCAAGTTATTTGTGTGATCAAGACTTGTATCCTGGATCTGTTACCACTTTGTAAACCGATCATTACCAGTGGATTCCTCCGGGAGTTGGAGAAGAGAGGAGTAGAAGAATTATCCCATCTTGAACCTCTATAAAAATTTCACTTTGTGTCATTTACATTTCAAAGCATTTTAATTCTGCATTTTTAATCGCTTATATATCTTTGATAAATTTGCTATCCATTTGATAATACAAGTACTAAACCCAAAGACTAAACTCTTACTTAATCAAACTTAAGGGTGTTAAGTCTTCCAACAAAAAAAAAAAACAAAACCAGTTGAGTTAATTTAGAGTCAACAGTGAGTTATTCCATCAACGGCTCAGTTGAGTCGTTGAGAGACTAACTCTCTTGATTGACTAAATCGATATCCATCAAGGACACACGGTGTGTAGAATCAACTCTGTATATTTAAAAGGACTAAATCGAAAATTTGGTAAGGTTTATTCAACCCCCCTTTCTAAACCTTACACTTACACCCTTGGGACTACACTGGACACGTGATAAAAGATTGCTATAAGAGAAAGCAAGATGAAGGAGATCGAGAAAAAAGACAAACGAGGAAAAAAGTGGATAGTGACAATGAGGAAGACACGCCGGCTGCTTTTTCCGGATGGTGATGTTGTTCGCTCTCTTTCGAGAAACACATTTGTAATAATAAAGCGAGTATTGTTGGTGTTGGTGATGTGTGTATCCAGACGAATACTGGTTACACTATGACTTTGAAGGATATTCTCCATGTGCCAGATGTACGTCTAAATTTGATTTCCAGAGACCGTCGAGGTTATGTTAGTTGTTTTGGCAATGAAAGGTGGAAACTTACAAAAAGATCAATGGTGGTTGCGAGAGGAGCTATATCAGGTAATTTGTACAAGACTCGTGTCAAAGTATGTTCTGCTGGACTAACCACATCTATGGAAGAGTCTTTATCAAATTTGTGGCAAGTGAGAACTCTTAGTGAGAATGAGAAATTTTGGCAAGGAAAACCTCATTTTTTTGCCAAAGGTATGCTTTTGGTTTTTGTAATCGTTGTTCGATAGGTAGGTAGTAGAAGAGTTTCTTTTTCGTTTATTATTTAAAAAGAAGTGTTAGGTACAATGTGCTTGCACATAGGAGTCATGAAAAAGAATTTGATTGAGATATCGTTTTATGTATTTTTGTGAGTAATGTAAAGGTTATGGGAGATGTAGTGTATCAGAAGATACATAGAGGCCGAGGATGTTGGAGACTACACATCCATGACTTAGTATTAGATCTTGCTTCATGTATTTCTTTGTTGGAGGTGTGTCTCATCAAAGAAGATGGTTTAGATGATGTTCTGGATGCTTGCAACACCAGTGACATGCCACTCACTTGGGGTGTTGAGCCGAGGGGAGTTGTACCCTTCACCAAATAGCGCGCTAGAGTTTGGTTGATCGACCAAGGAACATCATATTCTTCGTTCAGGGGGAGCAAGGGATATTTGAGAGTGTCCAGCAATATGTGAAGGCTATGCAGTAATACTTGGTTTGCTAATGACGAGAGTAGCTCCTCAACGATAGTTAATCATGGCTTCAAAGATTTGTAGCAGACTAGTGCGGTGCGTTCGCAGAGAAGTTTTTCCCGGAAGGTGAGTATGTTGTGTGCATATTGAATTTATTCTACCGTGCAAGTAGAATGTATTATTTTTCCCACATGTGGTGGATGGGGAGATTGTTGGGGTCCACCCCATGGAAAAACAAATCAAATAAAACAAAGTTAGGGGGTGGGCAGATTGCAGCAAAAGTTTGACAATTTGCACCGAAAGGTGTTGTGAAATGTTGAAAGTTTGGGCATTCATATGCCTATGAATTGGCTACTCGGATGAGCCAATTGATCATCGAGAAAAGAGAGAGATTAGAGTAGCCAAGACGGAGTTTGGCTAATATTTCTCGAGTGGGAGAGTTTTCTCCAATTGAGGGGAGTGTAGTTGCTCCAAAATAGTGATATAGAGATCACTATAAATATTTGATTGTGTGTCGAAAAAATAGTGGGGTTGAGTTTCTTAACACTTTGTGTGAGCTTTGGGGAAATTTGTGGGTAATTTGTGGGTTTTTCTTTTAGGGTATTTTATAGTGTTGAGAGATACACCAAAAAGAGTATTTTCCCATTATTGTAATTAACACAAGCTTTGGGTAAAAAGCTTGTGCTATTTTGTAATCACTATTTGTTTGTGAATTCTTTGTGACAAAGACATGTGAGACGGTCTCACGGATCTAAATCCGTGAGACGGATCTACGCCCAATACCCACTATGTCAATTGAAAAAAATAAACGGTGGCAAATTTGTAATTTGTGTGCTTTGTGGTATGGAACTCCCCGTCAACCGTATATTAGGAGTTTAGGACTGTTCTCTCAAGTCACACATATATTAGGACCATTAAATCTAAATTGTACCATTGCCCTCCTCCCACTTGTCCTTATTTTTTTATGCTTTACAATTTAAAAAAAAACAATAATGAAAAAAAAAAAGAAAGTGGCCCGCATGCCTATTAAGTATTATCTATACCAGTAGCATTTTTGTAGTCTTTATTTTTCCTTTGCTTTCTTAAAAATTAATTTCATGTTGTAAACAAAGTATTTTTGTATTAAAATAAATATATTTATAACAAACACCTATATATGATTTATAATTTTAAAAATATTTACTATTTCCTTAAAAACTGTTGCTTTTTTACTTTAAAACTATTTTTCTATTCTTTCAAAAAGTACTGACTTTTTACTCAAAAAATAATATATTACTTTATATTCAGAAAATATTCCTTTTTACTGTAAAAATATTACTTACTATATATTTTAAAATTATATATTATTTCATTTAAAACTATTACTTTTTACTTGAAAATTTATACTTTTTCCTTAAAACTTATTACTTACTAATCCCTTTTAGAAGTATTAATGTTTACTTCAAAAGTATCATTTTTTACTCGAAAAGTATTACTTTTTATAGTAAATGATTATTTACTGAATCTTTTAAAATTTTATACTATTTCCTCTAAAAGCTGTTAATTTTTACTTGAAAAGTAATACTTTTACTTAAAATTTATTACTTACTAATCTCTTTAAAAGTATCAATATTTACTTATAGAGTATTATCTTTTACTTGAAAAGTATTACTTTTTATATATAAAAGTATTATTTACTACATCTTTTAAAATTATATTTTTCCTTTAAAACTATTACTTGAAAAATTAATTTTTTACTTAAAAATATTAATTACTTATCTGTTTAGAAGTATGCAATGTTTATTTGAAAAGTATCATTTTTTAGTATTATTGTTTATTGTAAAAGTATTCCTTATGTACTATTTTATTTTCTTTACAATATTGATTCTTATGCGAGTTCTCGGCGGACCGAGACAGGTTCGACATCATTACCAAAGTAAAACTCGCGAGAGTGAACTTTAAACAATGCAAAACAAGTATTTTTTTTTTTTGCAAAAACTCATATAAGACCGTCTCACGGTCGCATTTTGTGAGACGGATCCTCCATAATCCATGATCCAACCTAAAAGACTGGTGACAATTTGGTAACGTTTTAGGCTAATAGGCGGATGCTATGATAATAAAAAGTATTAGTTTTTTTCTCAAAAGTATCACTTTTACTTGAAAAATATAAATTTTCAAAGTAATTTTTGAAGCGTGACAATTTTGTAACATTAGGCGGTGAAATAGTATCACTTTATATTCGAAAGGTATCACTTTTTATTTAAAAAGTATCAATTTTTATCCGAAAAGTATATGTTTTTAAAGAAAAAAAAGCGATATTGTTAAACTGCAAAGTTATACACAACATTGCTTAAGTATCACTTTTTATAGAAAACGTATTACTTTTATTGTAAAAAGTATATGTTTTCCAACTAACGAAATTGATATTAGTAGTCACTAAAAGCGTTAGTTTTTCCTAAAAAGTATTAGTAGTTCCACTATAAAATATTAGATTTTTGTTTGAAAAATATTGGTAGCCCAAATATTTAGTTTTTCTGCAAATTCGACGACCTTATTCATAACTCCGACATCTTCTCCTGCTTCCAAACCCATCTGTCTCTCCTTATTTACTACCTTCTTCTTTCACTGAAACCTACTTCCAAACCCATCTGTCTCTCCTTATTTACTACCTTCTTCTTTCACTGAAACCTATTTATTGATTCTATTATATACAATGGCTGACGGTTAAACAATAACAAAGTTTGAGGAAACAAAAATAGAGAAAACTACCGAGTCATTCTCATAACTACCCCATTTTTTATCTCCTACAAGAAGAACATGAAATCAGAATAAATTAATAAAATTCTCCCATATATTCTCAGCCCGGTGGCCCTGGTCATTCTAGCCATCTTCAACGGACAACAAAATGACTTAAAAGAACCTGAGTTATCCCCATACTATGACATCTGCATCATCATAGATTCACAATCTGTAATCCAATCCCCTAAATTTAACTCAAATAGTTGCCTTAATTAGATATCTAGCAACAACTCGTTGAAAACTGTAGAAAAATCTCATCTTTCTAACTCCAAAGCCACCTCAAAATTTTCTTGATCTAATGATTTTCGTCACTTTCCTTTTTCCATGTCGTTAATGTAACTTTGATTGTTCCTTTCCACCTCCACTCAAGAAACAATTCATGGATTTTTCTTCACTTTTTGGGGTAGATTGACGACGTTTCAGTTTCCGTGTGGAGAGATAGAGACACGCACAGAACCAATTGTTTTGTTTTTCTATTTTGAGTTGGGCGGGTTATGGATCAGGACTTGTCTATTGGGGATCCGTCTCACTGATTTAGATCGTGAGACGGTCTCACAGAACCTCTCATTCTTTGTGGGTATTTGCCGTGGCTTTTTCCCTTATTCTTTTGGGGTTTTCCACGTTAAATTTGTATTTTGGCTTATCATCTAATTTTCTTGGTCTTCATTTTATTTGAGATAATTATTTCGTATGTGGTTATATTTTTAATCGAGGCCCATCCACACTTCCCAACAGTATTTTGAGAAATAAATTATGACATGCTAAAAGATTAAAACTTTTGAACTTTCCATCTTATCACTCTTAGGCTGTTTAACTCAAAAGTCGAAACATTTAACTTTTAAGATTACTGTATTCTGTTCTGCTTACAAAATTATAAGTTAATCCATTATATTTAAAAAAATATCAAATGAAGAAAATATTATTTCTTTTTCGTGTTGTTTATATATCAACATATAATAGTATTTAATATATATTTTTATATTAAACATTATTTCAAAAAAATTATATTAAACATTAATTTTATATAGTTAAAATAATAATGTGACATCATAATGTCTCTATTAATAATTTTTCGGAAAATGTTATAATATTATTTTTAGCTACTATTTGAAAATCAAATTGAATCCATAAAATGGGATAATTGATAACAATGAAATTAGTGCCTGAATAATTAGTTGTAGAATCAATTAATGTAAGTTATGAATTGCAAGAGGGGCTGTCTTTCTCCCGTCGGCCGTCGCTGGGGTTTGCCCCGATTGAAAAGAAAGTGTTCTCCAGAGGAGGAGCATATGTGGGCCCCACTTCTGGGGCCATCCAACGGTTGGACAATTCAAACCTGGTCCCACATTCTACTCATTTTGCTATTGCCACTCCCTAATTTTTAGACACTATTGGGCCTCTCACAATTTCTTTTGATTTTGTTGTTATTTTATTGGCTTTTGGAGAAGGTAATTAGGTGATTTTGATAAATTGTCAAGTGTCGTTTTTTTAGCAATCTTGTTGTATTTATTGTTTTTGTCAATTTTTTCTAGAAAAATAAAACTTATTACTTTAGCATGAAAAGACATTGATACGGAATAACAATTGTAGGTAGAATATATGAATATATCGAAGTTACTATAGTTAGGGATTAATAATTATCGATAAGTACTTGTGTTAATAAACATGCAGTAAAGAGATGATAACATTATTTGCGAAAATAGTGATGATTTATTCGTTGCATGCATGTAAAAAAGGCAACGCCACATTCAAAATTAAAGTCAAATTAATGTGTTTGAAATAATAAAGTATGAACATTCTTCAAAGCAAAAAAAAGTAATACTAACATACTGTAAAAAGTAAATAAAAAACTTGTGAAGTACTACATCATTAACTAACGTTTGATATGATCATTTTATTTGTTTTAGAACTTTGCTATTGTAATTAAATGTTGACATTAATGAATGTTGGGATTTTATTCCAACATATTCATGCCTTGTTTGTTTATGTTTTCAAGGATCTATTTCTAATTTACAAGCATAAAAATAGAATCACGTTTGTTTATAAATTTCCAATGTAAATTATCATTTTTATTTTTTATTTTTCACACTCAAACCTATAATTTCAATTTTCAACCCTATACATTATCATATACACTACTCTACATCGCTTATCAATCATTATTCTCGTACTATTTTTTTTTTTCTTTTTTTCAAACGATAGAACGTAATATTAAACTCGAAAGAAAATTTACATGGGTGGTCAAGCGACCAAGAATTCTCTTGGAAACAAGAACAAAAACCTCCAAGTAGAACCCGAGAGATCCATCGAAAAGATGGTCTAAAAAAGCAGTGAAGGACTTGGCAATATGACATAATATCAAAGCCTAACATCAATCCTACACAATCCCAACAAAAACAAAAATTGAAACAAGAGGCCAAAATCCTCAACTTGAAAGCCCTTTCACCAACCACACGGATCGATGTAAACATCCTACCAAATCCGCTAAGCAGGACATTAACATTAACCCGGATCATCATTCCATCAAACACCCGACTAAAACTCAGAAAATCGGCTAGAAGATAAGATTTTCAAGAACACTTCATCTGTGCACATTAACTCATATCCACATTTCTATTGCGGTTTCCAAATGTAGTCGACTTCAATCATGCGCCTCCAAAAAAAATCGATACTAACAATCAACAAAAACAGGAAAGACAAAGAAATAAAAAAAAAAAAACAACAACATTCGGGGACCTTTTGCGAATAAAAACGCGGAGCTCATGAACTATTCGAGGGTTCCCAAGCCCTCGACAATTCGACTTAATATATTTATGGTGATTGGCGGAGTTGGTCCGCGCCAAACTCCGGAATATCCATTATCGTGGTAGAATCCGAGTCGACAGGGGGTGTTTGTCGAAAATTCCTTAGCCATTTTTTGTCTTTTTCCAATAATTTCCTTTGTGATATCATGGAGTTCAATCGAGAAATGTGTCGACATTGAGTTTACGTTTTGGGTTATTAGAAGTGTTGGAAGAGGAGGATGTTGCTTTTTTGCGGAGTGAGGTGGATTTTTCTGGCTAACTTTCGGGTAGGGGTATCTAAGTGCATAGGGACTTGTACAAGAAATGGGCTAGATGGTAGTTGTTGTATGGAGATGGTAGTTGTCTATTAACTACCAACTATATGTACTTAAAATATTGTCATTTTAAATTATATATATCTAATAGGACCCATCATCTACATGGTCTTACATATATATTCAATTTAAAATATTTAACTACTATCAACTTTTCAAATTATTATATAAATAAAAACTCAAAATTACTCAACCATCATGCCTTATCCTCTTTACTTTCTATATTGCCATATGCAATGGAGATGGAGAACTTGGGATCAGGGGCAGATCTAGGGGCCTGCCCCTCCCTTCCCCACAATTTTTTTCATTTTTATAAGGTAAAAAAATATAAAAAAGTTATATATTTTTTTAATGGGAAAAAATAGTTGAGTTAGGGAAATTGTTTTGGATTAGGGGTAATAGCGGCTAGATACGCCACTGCTTGGGATCAAAAGAATTCTAAAACCACGAAACCAACTGATTTCACACGGGGAGACCAACATCCGACCGAGCAACCAACCCAAGAGTTTGGAAGATATCTTGAGAAAAGGTTTTAGCACTGGTGTATCCTATATGTACTCTAGTTTATTCGAAGTATCCCAATCGCGTAACGCTTTCGACTTATTGGGAAAATGGAAGAAGATCACCTTGATCCTTATGGTGCGAAAGTTAAACTAGACTAGATCTGCACGACCCTCCTAATAATATCCATAAATGACTTGTTTTTGGTAATAGATGAACATTACCGTATGTAAATTCATGCATGATACACATCGGTGCTCAATGCATCTCTCCATTTGAGTCGAGAATAAATATGTTTCGAACCTTCTCTTCAAAATTCGTGGCATCATAAGGTCTCGAGCCAAATTGAGCGAAGACGACTACTTCTCAATATCGTGTCAATTCTAGTTTTAAACTCCTGCATACTTGTTTCATAACTTTCAACGCGCTGCGTGACCCGACGCGCCCGACAAATAATCTCGCGTTAATAGCAGGTATAATTCCACAATAAAAGAGCTCTGTTTAAAAAAAACATAATCTCATTTTCAAACATACATAAAACTCTTTTTCATTCGTTCTTCCAAACATAATTCCAATTTTTCCACAAAAATCAATAACTTCTCAAACTCATTTTAAAGACCTCTAATCTACTTGGTAATAAGACAAAAGGATATTTTCGTCTTTCCGCTCCATGACCACACTTTGTCTTTTGATCTGTCCATAGCCATTTCTCTCTCTTCTGTCTCTCACACAACACACACAGTACACTCTTTTTTCAGCGGTCATCACAGTGAACACATGACTAAAGCGCCATAGCCATAGACCCGAAATAATACAAATACGGAAGAAAAAGCAAAAGCTATTCTCCTACTCTGCTCACACCAGCGATCTCTTTCTGCTGTTGCCTAGCCTACACATTTTTCCTACTATTATTCTTCATTTATTAGATAAAGTGAGCACAAAATTCCGACCCTTTTGCGCTGCTGCAATTCTCGACATTGAAGAGCTCAAGCTGTAGTTCCATTTTAGCTGGAGTTCTTTGTTTTTGCCCTTTTGGAGATACACAATATTTGTTTTGGAGACGGTGATGTATGATCCAGCTGGGTTGCTCCGTACAGAAATTCTGATGTTTTTTTCTTGTACTGCAATGGTATATACTTGCGTATTTTGGGATATTACTGCTGAATGTCTACCTTGAGGTTGAATGTCTCTTTTGATATTCTGTTTGCCTTGTGTCTTTTCTTTTCAAACTTTGTAATGAATGTCGTTTATGGCTAAATTTAATGGATTATGGTTTTTGCGTGGAATCTAAATAAATATAATTCTTCCTGTTCCCATCTTTTTAATCTAATTACACGTAGGCTTATTCTTAGAAGCATTGTCATTTGAGCTGCTGGTATTGTGATGATTTGTCTGTTATGGAAATTTTTTGTTGTTGCGATTGGTTCCACGGTCGATAACTATACAAATAATAAGTTCTTCTGTAATTAGATCTGTGTGTATGCACACCGAGTTCTTCTATTGCTAGGTAATCAATTTGTACATTTTAATTCTTTTTGGTATTTTACAATTTGATATGCTTATAGGCTGGGGTATGTATGAATAGCTGGCGTCCCTGGTATCCTATATTTGTAATTTCAGCTATGAGTTAGTGTTTTGTGGTGATAGTCTTATGTATGGTGTGCATTCTATATTTCTATTGTGGATTATGTGCATTTTGAGGAAATACATTGCTACTTCTCAATATGATTACCAAGTAAGCTACATTTTCCAGAATAATACGAAGATTACTTCTTGGTTGGTTTGTTAATTGATTCTGATAAATAAAGTTGATGATAAATTTGATTGAAGCAAGTTTAATTGAAAAGTGATTGCAAACTTACTTGATCTTCCTTGGCAGGGTAGTCTAATTAAGAGATATACTTGTAGTGTGTAATGACACACGGTAATCAGATATGGAAAGAATTCCTGAATCGCAACCACTTCCCAGGCAATTGCCTCTTGCTCATAAGGTGACAAAAACTCACCCAACTTTGTTAAAAGAAGATATACGAAAACTGTACAACTTTCAGGAGTCTCTAGATTTTGATTTACCTGCCCCTGCACAAGCATGGAAGGGGAAGCACTTTCCACAGGAGGATGAAGAACTCATCTCCGATATCGTTTCGTTTAAAGTCAGTGGTGATTCCTTTGAGGAAGCTGGGTCGACTTCTTTTCATGGGGTGAGTCACCCCCCTGAGCCCGTTGACACGGATATAATGAGGCCAGTCTATGTACCAATTGGTGAGGACAATGAAAATGGAAAATGTTCGGTTAAAAGCCTGCCTATGAATGGCCCTTTTCTTGAGGGTCTTTCAATCAGCCTACCAAGTATCAAACCGAGCCCATCATTACTTTCGCCTACTGAGAGGTTGGTTGAAGAACCCAACGACCCGTTTTCAGTTCTTCGTCCGTCACAAAACACAGAAGCAAGTCCTTACCGGATTCTGAGGAAAAAGAATGTATTTGGGATGCTTCATTGCCTCCAAGTGGCAATGTTAGTCCACATAGTAGCATTGATAGTATTGGTGTTGCTACGGCTATGAGCATTGTGAATAGCTGTGCTAGCACTTACCGTAGTGATGGCGTAATGAGTGATGGCATGCTTAGTGTGGACAGAAATTATGAGAGTACTAAAGGGAGCATTCGAGGGGATTCTCTTGAGAGTACTAAATCTAGCATTAGTCGAGCCAGTGATAGCAGTGGTCTTAGTGATGACAGTAACTGGAGTAATATTACTGGCAGTGCTAATAAGCCTCACAAAGGAAATGATCCTAGATGGAAGGCTATTCTTGCTATTCGAACACGTGATGGTATCTTAGGCATGAGCCATTTTAGGTTACTGAAAAGACTTGGCTGTGGGGATATTGGGAGTGTGTATCTATCGGAGCTGAGCGCAACTCGGTGTTTCTTTGCGATGAAGGTAATGGATAAGGCGTCCCTTGCTAGCAGGAAGAAGTTGACCAGAGCGCAGACGGAGAGAGAAATCTTGCAGCTTCTGGACCATCCGTTCTTGCCAACATTGTACACTCATTTTGAGACGGATAGATTTTCATGCTTGGTTATGGAATATTGTCCTGGAGGAGATCTGCATACCCTGAGACAGCGACAACCAGGAAAGCATTTTTCAGAATATGCCGCTCGGTATGTTCTTGGTTTTTATTTTGAAGTTTGTATTGTTTTTGTTACACAAAATGGCCTTTTAACCGGGTTAATTATCCATTCCTAGTGCAGATTCTAGCTCTGAATTTGATGAGAATGTGTTTCCATCAATTTGAATTATGGACTAAATCTAAATTAGATTCACTTTTTATATGAGGCTGAACTAACTGAAATAGGAATTATTTGGTCTAGATCAAAAAAGTAAGGCGCTTGAATATCATGTCGAATTGCTTGTATGCATTCTTTTTTAACTTAACACCAAAGTATATTAAACTTTAAAATTAGTTTATCTGAGCTTAAATGAATCTTGGAATCCAGTATTCAGTTTATTCAGACCATTGTTCTCATGGAACTTAAGAATAATACGCTTGAGATATTCTAGCCATCCGTCTTGTGTTATTTACACATTGATATAATAAAACCATTTGCTATCAACCCATTATGTTTGTAAATGGTTTTAACTGCTTATTTGCTTAATGGCACAGATTTTATGCAGCTGAAGTTCTATTGGCACTCGAGTACCTTCACATGCTGGGTGTAGTATACAGAGACCTAAAACCAGAAAACGTTCTAGTCCGCGACGATGGCCATATTATGCTTTCCGACTTTGACCTTTCCCTTAGATGTGCAGTTTCACCAACCCTAATAAGAACATCCACATTCAATTCCGATCCTTCCAAACGAGGAGCTGCATTCTGCGTGCAGCCATCTTGTATCGAGCCAACATCAGTATGCATTCAACCAGCATGCTTCCTTCCTCGAATTTTCCCTCGAAAAAATAAGAAAAAAACTGAAAAGTCCCGAGCAAATCCCGTGATGTCATCTTCTACATTACCTGAGCTAGTTGCGAACCTACGCGGCCCGTTCCATGTCATTCGTTGGAACCCACGAATACTTGGCCCCCGAAATTATCAAAGGCGAAGGGCATGGTAGTGCGGTGGACTGGTGGACGTTCGGTATTTTCTTGCATGAATTGCTATATGGTAAAACCCCATTCAAGGGTGCAGGAAATCGAGCGACGCTTTTTAACATCATAGGACAACAGCTCAAATTTCCTGATTCACCGGCGACGAGTTATGCTAGTCGGGATCTTATCCGTGGATTGCTTGTTAAGGAGCCACAAAATCGGCTTGGGGTGAAAAGAGGAGCAACTGAGATTAAACAGCACCCTTTCTTTGAAGGTGTTAATTGGGCTCTGATCCGCTGCAGCACGCCCCCTGAGGTGCCTAGGCCAGTTGAGGCGGAACTTCCGGTGAAAAACGGACAAGTGGGCCCTGTTGGGATGAGTGGTGGTAGTAAGAGGGTAGCAGGGACAGATGGGAAATCTGGGGGTAAATATTTGGACTTTGAGTTCTTTTAGTTTAGGCATATGTAGTATTTTTCTTCCTTTGTTTGATCACTTGTATCAGTGTCATTGAACTGATGCCATTGGAGTTGAAGTTGTGGCAAAAAATGGACTTTTGACAGTGATATCTCAGCATTAAGATCAATTTTAGATGAAAATTTTGATGTAATCTGCAGATGGATCAAGCAACAGGTTTTCAGCCCCTGCTATGATCTCAAGTTCTATTGAGAAAAACCATCAAAGGCAATTTATTGTTAAAGTTTGGATACTCTCTGAAATTTAGCCTACTTATGAAAAAAATCCAGATATCTTTTAAAATTACGAATACCTCCTTAAGGTATTACGAACACCCTTATGATCGCCATGTCCTTTATATGGAGAGCAGAGGCCGGAGCTATTTCGTTTATCCATACTGATGAGAATTTGACTCCACGAGAAATTAAACAAAAAGCCTCGAAATTAGCCTATTTCTTGTGGGTAGTTTGTATTTAGGCTAATTTATTTAACTATAGTAATTTTAAAACTGATTTAATCATTTAACGCAAATATATATACATATAACGAAAGAGTTTTCATCCAAAAGCTGCAGATTCCTGATAAAAACTCTGTTGCCAATAGAGTTTTTGACTTTGATTTTTTTTTTTAGTCAGCTTCATTCGAATCTAAAACAGAATTGGCACCTCTGTCTTTTATGAACTTTTTTAATTAATTAACTTTTAGAATTTTTTTAAAAAAAATTAATTTAATTGATTTCGTACTTTACAAATTTTAAAATACATACTCCATTTTTTGAATAAGTACAACTGGTTTTTGCTCAAAATTTGAAAAAATTGCTTGAATTTATAATGAATTAAAAAGCACAACTGATATAGGAAACGTCAACTGCATTACAACTGGAATCGGAATCATCAACTGCGTTACAATTGAGTTACATAATAAAACCTAAAATACGCTTACTTAATGAAAAATATAATTGGATTACATAATTAATAAAACAACTCAAAATAACAATTAAATTTTGGAATACGAAACATCATGCTAAGATAAGTGCGCGAACAACCGGAACCATGCACGATCAATTATGGCATGAAGAAGAACTTCCATGCTCAACATTACCTCCAAACCTTGGCCGTGGTAGCAAGTCGCGTAGAGGGTGCAGCGATAAGTTACTTGAGCATTGCATTTCTGGAGTCGGTTTCTTCAACAGTGTTTCAAGATTGTCAACTAAAGGCTCCCTCTAATATATAAGCATCTGGAGTAATTGTTGGATCATCCTACAAAAACAAAGAATATGAATTATTATTAATATACTTATAAAAAAAGGTATATAAATATATAATATATTGGAGGAATATAAGAAAATTTATTTTACCCTGTCACGCCCCAACTCAGAGCCGTGACACAGTCAAACGAACTTAGGCTGGTTTACTTAAGCCAGCCCGAAATGAACCAATTATTCCTTCATAAAAGTAATTCAATCATAACAGAAAATCCCAAATCATACATAATGTCAAATAGTCTAAGTCTGAAATGTCGCAACGAAATAATAAAGGTACATCATTGTTCAAAATGTTTCTACGGGTCCTACGCTTAGGCTATTACAAATTTCACAATTGTTCGTTCATCAAAATAACATAAATAAAATTCGATTGACTCAAGGTCCGGTAAGATATGGGATTAGTCGATAGCATCAAAGTCTTCGCCGCCTTCCTCTTCCGGCAGGGTCTCATCCTCTGGTTGGAAAAAATAGGCGGGAGTGAGACAAAAATTCTTAGTGGGTGCGGTAAGTGTGTGTGCAAGTGGGGCTTATATTTTATGCAGTAAAATCATTTCATGAGTTTTGATGCAAGACACGTGCAATGACATTTTCATATACTTAATAGTTTTATTAATATTATTTAGCAGTCAGTCCGTCAATCCAGATCAGTTGGTTGCGCATGAAAGTGTGACGCCAACCTAGTCAGACCGTCAATTCATATCAGTTGGTTGCGCACGAAAGTGTGACGCCAACCCAGACCACCTTATACGGCAGAGAAGTGTCGATCAAACATCATCTCCCCAAACAAGACACCTTATCCCTCCTATCGATAAAGTGAAGCCGCTATCTCAGTTGGCACGACATCTCCACAGTGGAGCCAGCTAAGCTCGGAGAACTTAGCACTACCGCATCGGAGGCACTTTCCTTGTTTACGCCAGAGGTGGTCCGGCAAGTGTCTGGTTTGTTGCGGTGAGAGCATGTCGGCCGTGACGCGGGCTGTTTTCCTTTATTAGCCCTTTTCGGTTCGCGCTTTCGGAACTTTACAGCGCCCGGATGTCCTCCCGCCACTTTGGCCTCTTTGAGCGATGCCGCCGCCGCTCGTAGGTTTGTCAATCCGGCTCAGCCCCATCTCCACTCGGGAAGCGCTCAACCTGAACGCAATCGAGTAAGTGTCCATCTCAACGATCAACAATTGTTTCGTAGTTCCAACCTCGGACCTACGGTAAACTTGTATAACTTGTCGGCCTTGGTGTTTATGGACCCAAGAGCGTATTTGGACAAGCGGTGAAATTCGAACTCATCTTGTGCAACCGTCATACTACCCCGCCTTAGTGGTGAAACTCGTCCTGCGGGCCTCTCGGACCACTGCGGGATATATTGGTCATTGAACTCCAACAGAAATTTTCCCATGTCTTTCGGGTTCGTCACGAACCTATTTTTCTCTCCACGACCCTCCACGGTCTCGGGTGCCGCAGATTCCGATCAGTAAACAACCAATGTTTATCGATGCTCCTCCGAATCTTGCGAAGGGCGGCAAATATGTTCTCCATCCGCTCAAGCCAATCCTCGGCCTTTGCATCATCTAGTTCCCCCTAAAGACGGGCGGTCAAAGCGCAGGTCGCTCCGATGCCGATCGTGAGCATCCCGCGCAGCTCGGGCACATCCCGATTTTGCCCAACCTTTTTTTGCATAAGCAACAAGATCTCTTTGCAAGGCCCGAGCGGTTAAATTGTCTCCGTGAATCGGGGGATGAGGTGGCGGGGTGGTAGTTCGGGTTGTAAGTCCAGCGGCTACGATAATCAGAGGGGGTGAATAGATTATCTCCATCTTTTGATTTCGCCCTCTTTTTTAACCGAATGCTCAAAGACAATAATAAAGGTGCGGAATGTAAACAACACACGTCGATTTAAAGAGGTTCAACCCACCTAGGGCCTAATCCTCTACCACCCCAAAGATATCCAGGGATGGATTTGAAAAGAAAAAGAATTTTATTAATTACCAAAATTAATACAAATTCAACTTACAACACCTTGAAGAGCACCACACTCTTCTTCAACAACACCTTTGGAGATTACCACAATCTCCCTTTGAAGATCACAACAATCTTCCTTCAACGGCACTTGTGAAGATTACCACAATCTTCAACCTTGAAGAATACCAAATTCTTCAACACCTCAATAAGAAGATTACCACAATCTTCTTCACCTATCACCTAGATCATCCAAGTGTGTTCTTACCACAAGAACACTCACAAGGATATCTTGTGTTTGAATGATAACCAAAAATCAAGATTACAACTCAATAATGAATAATACAATTTGCGTGCGAAGTGTAATCAAGAAAAGCCTAGACCTCAAAGATGTGAAAGTGATAAGCTAGGCAATTTTACAACAAGAATAATAACAATGAAAGACCAAGTGTTTGCTTGAAGTGTATCTTGTTGTGTTGTGTCTCAATTCTTGTTTTGGTTGCTCCAAAACTTCCTCTATTTATAGGAGATGATTGATCAAGCATAGGCTCCTCTTGGGGATTGAAAATCTGAGAAAAATACAATTAAAATCAAGAATATAGTGTTAGAAATCAATCCCACAATTTAAGGAAAAGTGTCATTGTCAAACGGTCATATTTTTTTTGTCAATACACAGGCGACCGGTCGCATTTAAATAAGAGAAAAAGAACACTTTGAAAATTACAGGCGGAGGTCGGCCGACGAGGCAGACGGTCGGCCGACTGCCTCAACCGGTCCCCCCTAATCAAAAATAGAAGAGATTTTGTTCTGCTTTCAAAAACAAACTTTGTACCGGTCGGCCATTTCGACCGGGCGGCCGTCGGCCGACCGATCGGCCTTCGATCGCCTGAGGCGGCACGGCCGACGACGCTTGTTTTTACTTCCGTCTCATTTTCTGTTTCTAAAAACATCTTCAGTGCACGGGTTGCCTATATGGGCGACCGGTCGACCACGAGATTTAAATGTTGTCCAATTTTTGTCGAAAATAAAACTCAAGAAATACTCCGAAAATTTAGTAGAAACATTTTAAACCGATCGAGTATTTAGACAACATTGAGGAACCTGTTATAGGAGTAAAAACTCATTGATATAAAATCAATAAAAGTGTTGTCCATTATTAACAAAAATAAACTTGAGGAAATACTCCAGGAAAATATTAAAACCATTTTAAATCATTTAGGAGTAATTGGACAACCTTTAAAAACATTGTTTTGGTAATAAAATAAAATCATCAAAATTAAGATAAAAACATGTATCAAACAATCTCCCCCTTTTTGATGATTACAAACCAAAACAATTTTTACACAAACTAAGAGAACAATTTTAGAAATGATTTTCCGGTAAAAACATTTGACCGTTTGGAAGCAACCAAAATTTCCAAAAATATTAAAGCAACCAAGTAGGAGTAAATATTTTCAATAATAAGCACAAGCTCCCCCTATCAACAAGCACATCAAGAATAATGTAAAAGCAATTATCCATAAGCTAAAAGCTTTAGCTTTTACAATTTGTTCAAGAGCTTATAAGCTCCCCCTGTCACAAAACATCATTATATAAGTCCATCAAGCAACAATTGGACTAAAAATAAATCACAACTTATGGCTTTTATGAGCCATAGCTTATAGCTTTTATTTCGAGCTTTTTATTAGCTTCTTTGAGCTAACGAGCCATTTTCTGTTTTCTCCCCTTTGGAATCATCAAAAGAATGTTAGGATGGTGAAAACACCATATAATAATATCAAAGCGCGCCAAAGGGACGGTTTAATAACCGTTGAGCTATTAAAGCATAGTAATCCAAGGAAAATTGGAGAATAGAAACATAAAAGATCCATAAGCTCATTAGTATGCAAAAAACATGATTTCAAAAAGATTTTACGACATTATGAAGCAAGAGAATCATGTAGAAGTTGAAAGTTTCATTGCGACATTTCAACAAACACCTTGTGTGCGTTAAAAATAGAAGAGGTTGTATATAACCTTTGTAAATGGTTTAAGCCAAAAATTTTCATATCATCAATCAACCTCATTCCAAAACAACAAAAAAATCATATGCAACAAATGCAACAATAGTTCATCAAGTAAGGAGCTCAAAGTAGATTCTCAAGGGTTCAACCCAATTGAGATAAGCTAAGAATGATCAAGGCATTACAAATGCCAAAAAATTAGAACATCTACCAAGTAATAAGTCATGCCTTAAACAATACATGTATCAAATGTTCCAACATAACCAACTAAGCATAATGATCAAAGCATTAAGAGAAGCACTTTTACCATCAAGTACTTCATACCGATTTTTAACCCATGCCATATAAGAGTATTTTTACCATCAAATACTCCATCAAAATCATGATCATCCACAAGTCATTATCAACTTGCAATATTAACCCTTTTAAGAAAAACAAGCAAATATCATTAGTACAAATGAGTTTTACAAAAGTTCATAAAAGTACAAAGCAACTTAAATGAAAATGCTAGAAAGTAAAGGGGTGGGGTAACATCATTCCTCATCCGAGGAGAAGCAAGATCCGGGAATTAAGTCCTTGATGAATTTCTTTAATTTGCCGATAGACTTTTGCATTTTGGAGGTCTTTTGCTCCAAAGCCTCATACCTCGTCTCATGAAAAGCCCTCATCTCATCAAATTCGGCTTGAGTATACCTCCTAGGCGGTTGAGCACCGAGTATTACCCTCCGGATTGCTCGGTTCGCCCTCTTCCGCCAATCTTGCGGCCTCGATGTCATCAAAGAAGTCATTAGGATCGGAGACTCTTGACCTCTTCCTCTTGCCATTTTGGTTGGTCGGATTTCCATGTTCTTGCGCATAGTGACCATTTGGGCGATGTTATCAATGTCAAAGTCGTTTTGAAATACCTCCGAGTTACACTCCGACGAAGGTAGTCCCGATTGAATAAGAAGTTTACAAATCCAATTTCCCATAACCAACTTCTTATTACCTTGAGTAATGGACTCGATTAGACATTGAATAAGTATGGCACCAAAGTTAAGTGGTTCCCTCCTAGCAATCTTATAAGTCAAAAATAATCCATATTGCTAGGCATCTTTCCCGACTTACCACAAATGCAATATGCGACAATGACCGATAAAATACGATGCTCAAGTGTCATTGCCAACAAAGAATACTTTGGCCATACTCCCAAATACGTCTTAACATCTTTCATCGACACCCCCAACATTTCATCATTCCAAGTCCCACAAGAGAAATAATCCCAACCACCTTCTCTAACATGTAAAAGCGGCAAATATCATTGGGAGTCCATCTAAAATGACGACCCTTTATAAGTTTAATTAACGGCAATCGGCTTTCTTTCATTATCATATTCGACCCACATATTGGCATAAAAGAGTTGGATAATATCATCATCATACAACACATAAGCATGCTCCCATAAATACATCCAACCTTGCTCCTCAAAAAATCCTCTTATAGTAGGATACTCATTTGTAAATGAACTAAAACGACACATTTTAGTCCGAGCAATAGATTTACCTCCCATCCCCGAATCCTCATAGTACCATTCCGCATACTTATTGATGAAATTAATAGCATTGCGGGAATTTGGAGCTCGAGTAACAAAAGATTTTTTACCTTTCGCCAACGACAATTTTCGAGCGAAATTGTTTCGCGGAGCTCGGTGATTTGGGCCCGAGAGAGAATGGGATTTTGAACATCATCACCTTCTTGAGCCACGTTTCTTTGAGCGGCTCGAATATCCCTTTGTTCGGCCGTCTCGCCGATTTCTCAAGTACCCTCTCCACCCTTTCTTCTCTTAGAAGTGGGATTTTGATCGGTGGAATTTCTAGGAGGAGCCATATATGTAAGATTCTAGTGAAAATAAGAAGATTAGCAACAAGAATCGTGAAAAATGATGAAGAATTGAAGATTCTAGAGAAAAGGGGATGATTTACGCGCAGCAAGGGTTTGGGGGGATTTTCTTCGTCTGTTTCGAAGTGAAGAACAGAACGTTTAAAACCTAAAAAATTGGCCTGGGCGACCGGTCGAGGTATGGGGCGACGGTCGATGTGCGAGCGGCCGTCGCCCCGCTTTGACCGTCAGGTAATTTTTCTTTCTCCGCAGTTTTCAAAATTCGATTTTTCACCCCAAAAGTTTTAAAACTTTGCAAAAATATAAGTTTGGACTATATCCAACAAATATGGGTTTTGGGAAAACATATAAACGATAAAATCGAGACTAAACTCGTAGTGCCTTTTAAAAGAAAGTATTTGCAAGATCAATTAGGGGCACTTAAGGGATCAAAATGAAATATCTTGAAAGATATGTGCATAAGCATAAAATCGAGTTTAAAGAAAAATACGAGTAGACATACCTCGATGGTTTAAGAAACATGATGACGTAATAGCCAATGAGTATGAAATATGTATCCTACACAATTCTTAGACAACATTTGCATAGAAAATACAAGTGTAGGCAAGTAATATGAGATATCAAAAAGAGCTTATGCTATAAGATTTCATAAGAGATAATAAGCCATATAAGTCTAATAAAATGCTCAAGAGTTTTAGAAAATCATGCAAGGTCTCTTTTAAAAGTTTTGAAACTCATAAATATATAAGGGACCTATATTAAAAATAAATACTTGAAGATTCATTTTGCAATTAAGACACAATTAAAAGTATGCATAGAAAAATAAAATGCATATACAAAAGGAGATACGGTTTACCAATTACGCCGTTTCCATGGGTTGTGTCTTTCCCATTGTTGATGATATCCTCCCATTGAGAAGTCACTTTGTTGATGATGACTTCTCCATTTCCAAGATTGGTTACCTTCCCATGGTTGATGGTTTCTTCTTCTTTGAAAATCATCTTGTTGATGATGTCTTTGCCATTTCAAGGATTGTGTTCTTCCCATTTTTGATTATACGCTCTTCTTGGAAATTGGCTTTGTTGAGAGTAGTTTCTCCTTCTTTGATCAAATGAAACGTTCATTTGATGTTTTCTTGGTGGCATGAATTTTCTCCGATTTTTGCTTTGCCGGGTACCTAATAGCACATTGTTTTGTGGTACCCTCATGTGTTTGGGTCCTTTAAGATTAGCTTTGAGACTTTTAGGTCTCCAACAATATTTAGAGCTATTTCTAGTCCGACAAGAATTAGCCGTATGACCCTTTTGCCACAATAAAAACAAGTAATAATTCTAGGAGCATAATGACCAATATGCATAGTGACTTGATCCTTTTTCATATGATTAACAACATTTGGCTTATGATCAAGTCCTTTATCACAATTATGAATCTCAACAATATTGGACATTTTATTGGTACTCAAGTTGGATTTTAATAAATCCTTTTTCATGCAATCAATATTCTCAACAAAGTACTATTTTCTTTTTCAAGGTTTCTAACCTTGTCAAGTGTGGTGGTGTGAGCACATGATAGTGATTCATAAGAAGTAAATAAACTATCCTTATCATTTTTCAAAATATTGAATTCCTTTTTCAAATTTTTGTATCTAACAAGTAAGCTTTGGAATTCATTTTGAAGTTCATCATAATCATTTTGTAAATCACTATAATCATTTTGAATGACAATATCATAGGAAGTAGAGGGTTTAAGACATACCTCATTTTCTTCATTGATGCCCATAAAACAATATTCAACTTCTTCATAATTGGAAGTTGTAGGAGGCTTATTCCTTAGATTTGAGCTTGTATGATCTTGAGAAGTAGATGCTTTTGTTTGACTCCTTTCATTTGCAAATACTCCATAGGTGGCTTCTAATTTTTCCATATTTCATGTGCCGACTTTATTCCTACAATATGTTCATATTCTAAATTAGTAAATGAACAATACAAGATATTTAAAGCCTTACCGTTTAAGGAGATGATTTTCTTTTCTTAATCATTGAGCTCTTTGAAGCCTTTTGAGGTGTATGGTGTATCTTTCGTCGGAATGGATTCTCCATTAATGACGGTGTTCCAAATGTCGAACCCGCAACCTTGTAGATAGCATTCCATTCTTTCTTTCCAAAAATTAAAATTCTTGGAATCAAATAGTGGTGGCTTGGTGGTGGAGTGTCGGATAGATGAGCTTCGTTCGTAGTCGTCGATCGTTTCTCTTCACTCGCGATGTGAAACGAGCTTGCCAAAAGTTTGGCTTTGATACCACTTGTAAGTCAGCGGCTACGATAATCTAGAGGGGGTGAATAGATTATCTCCATCTTTTGATTTCGCCCTCTTTTTTAACCGAATGCTCAAAGACAATAATAAAGGTGCGGAATGTAAACAACACACGTCGATTTAAAGAGGTTCAACCCACCTAGGGCCTAATCCTCTACCACCCCAAGTATATCAGGGATGGATTTGAAAAGAAAAAGAATTTTATTAATTACCAAAATTAATACAAATTCAACTTACAACACCTTGAAGAGCACCACACTCTTCTTCAACAACACCTTTGGAGATTACCACAATCTCCTTTGAAGATCACCACAATCTTCCTTCAACGGCACCTTGTGAAGATTACCACAATCTTCAACCTTGAAGAATACCAAATTCTTCAACACCTCAATAAGAAGATTACCACAATCTTCTTCACCTATCACCTAGATCATCCAAAGTGTGTTCTTACCACAAGAACACTCACAAGGATATCTTGTGTTTGAATGATAACCAAAAATCAAGATTACAACTCAATAATGAATAATACAATTTGAGTGCGAAGTGTAATCAAGAAAAGCCTAGACCTCAAAGATGTGAAAGTGATAAGCTAGGCAATTTTACAACAAGAATAATAACAATGAAAGACCAAGTGTTTGCTTGAAGTGTATCTTGTTGTGTTGTGTCTCAATTCTTGTTTTGGTTGCTCCAAAACTTCCTCTATTTATAGGAGATGATTGATCAAGCATAGGCTCCTCTTGGGGATTGAAAATCTCAGAAAAATACAATTAAAATCAAGAATATAGCTGTTAGAAATCAATCCCACAATTTAAGGAAAAGTGTCTCTTTGTCAAACGGTCATATTTTTTTGTCAATACACAGGCGGCCGTCGCACGAAATAAGAGAAAAAGAACACTTTGAAAATTACAACAGGCGACCAGGTCGACGAGGCTTCGACCGGTCGACCCTGTCTCAACCGGTCCCCCTAATCAAAAATAGAAGAGATTTTGTTCTGTTTCAAAAAAACAAACTTGCAGTACCAGGTCGGCATTTGAGGCGGCCGATCGACGGCCGTCGCCTTGAGCGACGGTCGACGACTGCTTGTTTTTACTTCCGTCTCATTTTCTATTTCTAAAAACATCTTCAGTGTACGGGTTGCCCTATAGGCGGCCGGTCGACCACGAGGCAAATGTTGTCCAATTTTTGTCGAAAATAAAACTCAAGAAATACTCCGAAAATTTAGTAGAAACATTTTAAACCGATCGAGAGTATTTAGACAACATTTAGGAACTGTTATAGGAGTAAAAACTCATTGATATAAAATCAACAAAAGTGTTGTCCATTATTAACAAAAATAAACTTGAGGAAATACTCAGGAAAATATTAAAACCATTTTAAATCATTTAGGAGTAATTGGACAACCTTTAAAAACATTGTTTTGGTAATAAAATAAAATCATCAAAATTAAGATAAAAACATGTATCAAACACGGTGAGGGTGTTCTCTGCGGGGAAGGATTGGGATCCTCCTGTCAAGACCGCGTGGCCTTAAGCGCCTCTCTTCTTCGGCCATCGTATATAGAAAGATTAGAGTTCATCCACTTTATGTATTTGAAGATCGTAGACATGATATGCAAGACTCACGACATGTCAATTTAAATAAACAAGTACGAGAGACATAAGAATAGTAACACATGGCGCAATTAAAGGAAAATACGAGTTCATTACTAAGGAAAACTTAAGTCGAATTACAAACAATAGTCATTTGAACCATGATTACGCTATCCATTACAATCACGGTCTATTACGAATCGAAATACGAGAAAATGGCGAAAATAAAATGAGCTAATCTAATCTGTGACGGTCTTTGCGTGCATCGTCATCGCTATCTCCTCGATGTCGATCATCCTGGTTCGGATCCTCCGCTTTCTTCATTAGGATCTGCGCAGGAAGTCAATGTAGGTCCTGTAGATTCATGTCGCCGCATACCACTCTTTCAAGTGGTCGAGCATGCTTTTGTGATAGATGGAGTCGGGTGGCAATGCGAGAGTACTTTCTTCCCAATATCCGGCCAGCGTCGGCATGGTTATTCCTTTCGGCGCACACTCCTCATACTCGTCAATGGAATGGTCTCGTGCTCCATACATGAACACGCACAAGTATGATATCAAAATAGGCATATAATTACTAAGGAAGAAAAACCAAGTGCTATAAGATATATCTATGTCAAGAAATCAACTAAGTATCCCATAAATAATTAAGGGGTTCTATAATTCCCAATCGTCGATTCTTATTTTAGTGGTAACACCCAATACGAGGCAAAGGGTCTATCCTGGTTAGCTCGGTGTAAGTTCCTTCTTACTAGCCGAGCTCGATAGCACCCAATCATCACGCCCCAACTCAAAGCCGTGACACGATCAACGAACTTAGGTAGGTTTACTTAAGCCAGCCCGAAATAAACCAATTATTCCTTCATAAAAGTAATTCAATCATAACAAAAAATCCCAAATCATACATAATGTCAAAATAGTCTAAGTCTGAAATGTCGCAGCGGAAATAATAAAGGTACATCATTGTTCAAAATGTTTCTACGGGTCCTACGCCCGGCTATTACAAAATTTTCAATTGTTCGTTCATCAAAATAACATAAATATGATTCAGTTGACTCAAGGTCCGGTAAGATATAGGATTAGTCGGTAGCATCAAAGTCTTCGCCGCCTTCCTCTTCCGGCAGGGTCTCATCCTCTGGTTGGGAAAAATAGGCGGGAGTGAGACAAAAATTCTCAGTGGGTGTGGTAAGTGTGTGTGCAAGTGGGGCTTATATTTTATGCAGTAAAATCATTTCATGAGTTTTGATGCAAGAAATGTGCAATGACATTTTCATATACTTAATAGTTTTATTAATATTATTTAGCGATCGATCCATCAATCTGGTCGGTTGGTTGCGCATGAAAGTGTGACGCCAACCTAGTCAGTCCGTCAATTCATATCAGTTGGTTGCGCACGAAAGTGTGACGCCAACCCAGACCACCTTATACGGCAGAGAAGTGTCGATCAAACATCATCTCCCCAAACAGTACACCTTATCCCTCCTGTCGATAGGGCTGAAGCCGCTATCCCATTTGGCACGACGTCTCCACAGTGGAGCCAGCTAATCTCGGAGAACGTCATAATCATGATTATACCCAGAATCCTATGACCCAATCACCCGCCAGACTCTCTTGTCCAGCTCGAGGTTGGGAGTTGGACGATGGAGGCCGATATGAGACTGTAGCCAAGCTACCCATCCCATACGCGACTTATCCATTCCACAAATCCGTCAATTCATATCAGATGGTTGCGCACAAAAAATGTAACGCCAACCCGGTCATTCAGTCAGTAGGACCGGTGTGTTCATAGACTCGCCGCGTCCGATATTCAGTCAGTCGGTCATTGACACGGCATATATATCGGGGAAAAATCTAGCCGGTTCTATTCTTTGATTCTATGTATTATACCGAAGTCCTTAATAGGGTTCGGATTATGCGGGCGAGATAGTCGCCTTATTATCATGACAATTAGTCGGTATGAAAATCCCAAATAATATTCGGATAATAAATTTAAAAAATAGAAATTTTAATTAAATAAAATATTTAATATTTTATAAATAAACTTAATATTTTTGAAGATAAAATAATTCCTATGACCTTGGTAAATTCCTATTTTAAAATAAAATATTTTAATTAAAGAGAAAGATTTATGCGGGTTTTAAAAATTCCATAAGTTGTGATCCCGGACTCGGAAAAGGGCAAGGTCAGTCCTTAAGTTTTTAAATATTCAAAGTAATCATATTTTCTGGGTCTCGGGGTCAAAATTTCGAAAATTGTAGGTCATTCCCGAGTTTTATCCAAATTTATTATTTTGACCCGACACTTTTAAAATTGGATATCTCTTAAACCGGAAAGGGTTTTAATGAGATTCCAAGTCTAATAATTTCTTTGGGGTAGTAAGTATGTAGATTAAAAATAGTTTTGAAAAATGTTCAGATTTAATACCGATTTTCTGAAAATTCAATTTTAACCCCAAAGGCAATTTTACCGTTAAGGGCTCGTTTCAAGCCCGTTTTTCGTGAAATTTGGACTAAAGGTCCAGAATATTAATTAAAATAATCTCATAAAGTTTCGGGACAGTAACTTACCAGATTTTCGAAATTTACAGTTTAGCCCCTAAGGATTGGAAAATTTCATTTAAGTATCTAAAAATTCGTATATTTGTATTTATTTGACCCGTAGGGTTCAATTATTATTATTTATATTACAGTAATTTTAGTTCAAATTTTCGGATTTTTCAGTGGGGTTTCACAGTTTTTGATTTTTATCATTTTTGGCCCTATATTTTGCTATAATTGCAAAAATGGCCCAAACACGATTTTATCCATAAATATATGGGTCCATAATATTAATATATCATTAAAACACATATTCTCATATATATCATTCATCTTGAAGATATACAAATATAAAAGCTATTTCTAACATAAAAGCACATATATTTCCAACACACAAGCATGTAAATTTGAAATTTTTCCAGAAATATAAAAAGACTAAAAATTTTCAGAATATATAATAAAATTAATCACATACATTCATGTCAAAAGAAATCATAATAGCATACATAAGCTATTTTTCCTATGCAAAATCACTTCTTAACATAAGTTCATATACACATAATTTATTTATTTTTTTCTTTATTATTTTTTTTTTTTTTTTTTTTGAATAAAACTGAAATTTTTCCAGACATTTATATATAGAAAATAAATACATATATCATGCTATTTTTATGCAAAAAAATGAGTTTAGAAAAATTCACCCACCTCTTCTAGTGCTTTTGGTAAAGGTAGTCTTAGATGGCTTCTAGCTTCCAAAGTTTCCTCAAGTCCTCTTCCTTCTTAGGACAGCCCCTTAAATGGTGATTTTTGTTTAGGGTCAAGATAATGGGAAAAAAAAATTGGAGAGAAAAAGAAAAAACATAGGAAAGAAAGATACTAAGAGGGTCTCACCTTACCTCCTTTGCTTCAAAATTACTACCAAGCCTATGTTCTTGAAGAACTTGGTCTCCTCCTTATTTTTGTTGCTAAAATCGACCTAGTGTATGAGAGGGAGAGAGAGTGTTTGTTGTTTTGGTGAAGGTTGTAAGAGTATGTAGTGTAAGTGAAGGTAAGTGAAGATGGCACAATATTCTCTGTTCTACCTATGTTGGCGGCCACTCCCTCATAATTCCAAGCCATTATTGTACTCTTCTTGTTTTTGCAACTTTTGGGTGCTCAAGACTTTGAGAATGAGAAGGGTTGTCATGCTTGCAATAATGAGCATGCCTTGGTTTAAATTTATTGTCTTTTGATCTTATCCCTTTGGCCGTCCATTTCAAGTCTTCTCCTAATTTTCTTTTTTTTTTTGTTTTGATATAAGAATTCTCTCATCACATGTTTTATACTCTATTACTCCTTATATAAGACCATCACCTTATCTCAATTCTAGTCATAAGTCACCTATTCCTATAGTTGCTAAGTAAATCATATAACATAAGTTAAGTTAGTAATATATCATTAGGGATAGTTAAAATTAGCAATTAGTAAGTTAGGGAGATAAAATATATTAATAAAATACTAAGAATAAAAAAATTAAACTATATTTTATTAATATCAAATTGTGACGTTTAATCACACGATACAATATCCGGACTATTACAATTTGATTAATCAAAAATTTTGGGGTCTCACGCATCGAGCGCTAAGAAACCCGGTCTTTTTTTTCCGTTGTGTACACAAAATTCGGTTTTGTGATCCCAATATATACCCGACGTACTCAATATTTTGGCGAACAAAGTATAACAAGCTTGAAGATGCTTGACTCGTTGGTCGACCTCGGTGAACTTAAAGTCACACTCAAATGTGCATTTGAGAATAGCCCTGGTCATGTCAAGATGGCTTGATTGTTGTTGGCTTCACCGACAATCTAATTGCCCTTACTCATCTCGCTTAAAAGGGAATCGACAAGGATGATATTCATAGCCATTGTCAATTTTGATGATTTTTCATTGCACAATTTCATCAATAATTGTGAGCTTGACTTTTTGGGAGTGGTGGAGGAGACCGATTAAAATTATCAATTTCTTTCTTAGTGGATACAATATGGATATAATAAAATTTATATGGGGTGGTAGAGAGAACTAGTTGAAGATGAAATATAATAAAATTTGAGCATGCATTTATAGGCCAAGTGAAGTAGTTCTTATGGCGTTTTTGTAAAACGATAAAGTTTGTTTGACAAGACCCAACAATTTGCATAAATGTAAAGACGCATAAAGATAAAGACTACATAAGGTCTTGAGACAAGACCACACTTTGCAAAGTTGATAGGGTACATTAGAAAAGACCACAAAAGCGCATAAAAGCATACATCTAATATAATATCAAAGACAATACAAGATATATCAATAATAAAGTTGATAAAAGTACGTTAGATTGCATAAAGCTAAAGTGATGGTATTTGACCAAACAAAAATAAAGTTGATAAAAGTACGCCAGACTGTAAAAAGATGAAATCTGATAAAGTGATGAAGATAAGACCAGATAATATAAAGCTGATAATGTACTTATTCTACAAAGTTAAACACTGTCAAACTAACACTTAATTAAATTACCTAATACAATCCTCAATTCTAATGAAAATAAATATAATAATATCCTCCAGTGCCACAAGTAGGCCTATTCCGCTCTCATCTGCTCCATCTTCTATTCGGTTGTGGTGGAGTAATATGCTCCTCATATGGAGTCACGGATTTAGACGAGTAAGGAATCAGTGATGTATCAAATGCACATTGATCAATGGCATGTTTAAGAGGCCCGTGATGTGGCATGGTATACTAGAGTCCCAAATCTGAACCAAGTAAATCTGTGGATGAATGTGTAAATGGTGTCATACCTACCTGTGGTATAAACTGTGTAGGTTTTTGCATATATACTGGTTGAGGAACATAATAATCATGAGTTTGTCCCCAACGCATACGTAGTATTTGTGACTCGACGTGCGGACCTAGATGGACTGCATTATCATGTGTAGTATATGTGAATCGCCGCGCATAACTAGATGGACCCGCATCATGTGTAGTACCTGTGAATCGATCGTGAGCTAGATGGACCTACATCAATTGAACGTCTATGTGATGTAGTGCGTGAACGTGTGGAGGCAATATCACTCGATGATGAACTGCTATGCCGTCATCTCTGGGTCTGAGTATGTGTAACTGTTGTTAGCACAGTTTCTTGATTAGGGACACTGGTTGGATTTTGCGACGGCGATACAAATGGCGAGGTGTGATAGTGTCGAGGACATGAGACCACGTAGCGAAAGCAAAGAATCGTGCTCATCACCAGACTCCTCGGTATTAAGCCTAAGGCTTTCTATTGCTAAATATAAAATATATAAATACATAAAGTGCTAAAAACTAAAAATTCAAAGAAATAAAATTACGTTGTAGTTAATTACAGCCGTATCAGAAATAATACACACTCCATCCGCACCTTGCACTATGTGCGTAGAAAGCATGTGAAGAAACCATCTCCAAGAACCATATGTTTCTTCATCAACTATGGAAAAGCAAGAGGCAACACCATATTGTTAGCATCTAAACTCACGACAATGTTGACTTGTGTTTGTATTTGTAATATAGATGAGTTCCATCAATCGATGATTTTTCGACAATGTTTGAACCCGTCGATACATGGTTTGATGCCCAAAATATATACAAAAGCTTTCTAACACCTCACACATCTACCTCCGTATGAACCCACTCCACAAATGTCCGGTATTCCATTTTTTAGAGCACCTAGAAACTTTGGCAACATTCTAACTGAACTCTCCCAAGTGCCATAAACATTCTCTCTTGCCCATTTTGCATCATCGTGCCACGCATTGTGATATGATATTTCTCATCCATATTTTTCTTTACCTATTGTTGCACATATTTGACTGCGCAACCAGGATCATATTGAACACTGCCCACAAGAAGACGTGCTATCATATTTCTACACAATTTATGATGATCAATGGAAATCTCATTCATAAGACATGTATGGTCACCACCATATCTTGTAATCTGCCATAATCTAATTTTTAGTTTCAATATTACTCGAATACTCCAATAACATGTCATGCTATGTTGGCATTCAACTTTCCACAACTTGGTATTTCTCTCTACAACGCAGTACACTCGTCTTGCAGTTCTGACAGAAAAATCTTTCACACAGTCTTTTCTTATCCCTTTTTCAAGCACACCTTTCTCCAGATCATAATATGAACGCCTAAGTGGAAGGTCAAAAGAATATGCGAGGGATCTCACGAATATGCCGTCTTGAAAAATGGAATGATAGGATGGACACGTCGGCGTATCACGGTGGCACATTTGATGTGGGATGGAGGCACTTGTTCTTTCTGATGTATCTCCTCTACCTTGTTCATTATACATTTCATTCTCTAATCCATCATTATCATCGTCATCATTATAGTTATTTTCTTCATCAGATGAGGGTTCTGAATTAATATGTTCCTGGTTGTGGTGGTTGTGAGCTGAATGTTTCGGCATCCTTCCAACATTCACATTGTCATCATGAACATTATCATCTCTCAAGTTATGCTGCCTAGAACTACCCCCAACATCATGGACATTATCACCTCCAAAGTTATACTGCTTATAATTGGTCCTAATCTCATTTATATTATCACTTTCAAAGTTATACTGCCTAGAACTACCCCTAATATCCTGAACATTATCATCTCTCAATAAGGACACATATTGAAAACATTCTAGATTCATTCTGATATCTGATATGGTTATATTTTAGATTTGTTACGTTTTGACGTACACATTGACAAATGAAAATTCTGAAATCGGATCAAAGAAAAACCATAAATTCTCGTCACTAATTATTGGTATTAATCGTGAACGATTTCTGGAGCTATACTTAACAAACACCTTCTGGCTTCAACTAAAACTGATTAATATCAAGATTTAATAATCGGTATAGTATTGCAATCATTTCATCCAATTTTGTCATCCGAGACAGTCCATGTATTAGAGTTGGACCACGATCATAAGATATTGTGAACCCATCTTGTATAATTTTTCCTCTAAAATATACAATAATATCTATATTTTGTGACGACATGTCTATTGAATACAATAAAATAATGGTATTAATTAATATGTATACTAACTTTTTAATTATTAAAACTAAGGCTAATTTATTAAAATAAAGCCATTTAAAAATCTATTACGCGAATTACTATAAAAAATAGATATTATACTAAGGCTTATTTTAATTTTGCAGTAATTTGCGTATTAGATTCTTAAATAACTTTATTTTAATAAATTTGCCTAAATCTAACCAAACAATGAACTTGCAATTAATGAATTTAATTTTTATATAAAGAAGACATAATATAAAAACTTACTTTCAACACGAAGAATAACAAATGGTAGTCAACGAGAGATTTATTTGATGTCTGCAAGTTTATGAAATATGCAAATAAAATTAGCAAAATTAATTTATTAAAAAATATATAATATCTAATTGGAAAAAAAATTCGCAACCACCTTCCGGTCTCCAATCACGCCTGCTCCCATCGCCCGGCAACCACATTCGGCCCTCCTTTGCCGAATTAACAACAATATATATATATTTATACAACAAAAAAACAAACAAATAAAAAAAGAGGATAGGAAGAAGAATACTTGGGAGAATAAGAAGTGATGAAGATAAGTGAGTTTGGAAAGGCTGGGGTGGGTGAAATATAGAGGAGAAAACTCTATTGCCAATAGAGTTTTATGAATCTGACATTCAAAGTCAAAAACTCTATTGTCAATAGAGTTTTTATCAGGACTCTTTCTACAATAGAGTTTTCACCTTCCATGTTTTTTTTTGGCCTTAAGTAATCAGTTTTTAAATTACATTAGTTAAATAAATTAGCATTGTATTTACTTAACAAATATCTTGATAATGTAATTTGTAAAATAGACATCATAGCTTTACCATTAGTTAAAACAGTACTCATTTATACAATTATTATATTTTGTTTCTTAGATATCATAGCTTTACCATTAGTGGTCTGAAAATTGGGAATTTTGATATATCTGTAGAATGTAGGTAACAATGTCGTATTCTATAAGACAATGGAGACATAAATCAGCATTAGTTACCTTGTAAACAAAATCCATAACAATTAAGCAAATCACTTTTACAAAAAATAATGTTTTGCGATCAAACTTCTATGCGCTAATCAGGAAATCCAGTAGGAGCAGACACTATAAAGCCATAAAATTAGAAAAGCATTCATCAATAAGAAAGCAAGAAACTTGCAAACTTAATTTTATGTTGAAGATTCAAGAAATGAAAATACACCAAAGACAGAGACAACCCACTAAAGAATTCATCCAGGATAAGAAAAGGATCAAAATATTTCTCGGACACTGTAGGAAAGAAAAAAATCCCATCTTTAGGTGATTAGAAAAACACAACTATGATTTCTTCTAAACTTAACCTCAAAATAAACCAAGTCTTGAAACACTTTCCGCCTAATCCTCGCTTCTAACCGTAGCACCAAATCCTTCATGTTAATGTCTAGCCAGGAATACTTATTATATCTATGTAACTAGTAATCCCCACGTGCGTTGCACGTGTATTATTATTTTATTATTATTCACATGTATTATTATTTTTATTATTATTCACATGTATTATTATTTTATTTTATTGGTTTATCTTTGAAACTATCTATTAACATGAGTGGTATTTATTACTTTCATATAAAGTAAATAAAAATAAAATTTATTTATAAAATTTATATTTTCAATTATAAAATTAAATTTCAAATCCAATTAAGGAAAACATCAAATGAATCGATTAAAAAGTTCAATTAAATATAATAAATTTTAATAATTCAATATAACAACATTAGTTAAAAAAATAGTTTGTCTATACTTGATACATTGGCATTTTCCCGATTGATGTTCTTTGTAGAAAACATCATCTAACAAATATTTCAATATTTTTCTCAAGCATATTATGGATGGCTTAAAGAGTCCGAAGCCAAGTAATATAGTCAATAAATACCATTTATCATGAAAATGGTTCTTGAAATGGACAGGTTTTAATGCTCAATTCAAAATTTTCACTTTGTTTATAGGTTTTTGAACTTTACGAGAGGTGATCTCGTAGATATGAATCCTAATAATTCAATTTTTTTGCAAACATACAAAATACCAACACATTACAAATGCTATAAAGACAAAGATAGTAATAAATTAAATACAATTATTATTATTATTATTATTATTATTATTATTATTTCATATTGTGATTTCTATACTTTAATTAATTGTGTGAAAAATAATTATTCTAGTGTTTTAATTCTAAATTTAATCAAAATTTCAAGAATCAATAATCTATTCATAAATTTATTCGTACATATAATTTAAAATACACAAAGATTATCTTAACGTTTTCCCCACCTACACAAAAACTTGCTATTTTTTATTCTATGGTATAACTTAGTAAGAAAAGAAATAAATTAGACCTGTTTCATATCAGTGTGGATAATTCAAGATAATATGGTGTTAATGGTGCAATTATATTTTTTATAGTGATTAATGATAAAGAGAATAGGCTCGAATGCAATGTGAATATGCTGTCTATATAATAGATATTTTTTATGCTATTGACTATACACTTTTAAAGAGGAATGAATAAATTTTTCTATAATCAATTGATAAAATTTAAATTGAGATATTATTCAAAATAATATGGCAGAAAAAATCATGAATAAAAATTTATAGCAAACTATTTATCTTTAGATATAAACTGTAATTGTATTATCACAAATTTTACAGTAATATCATAATATTACACTAAAAAAATTATGAATATAAACATGATATAACTGAAACAGAGGATAGAAATCGTACCTTTGACATCTATGTCCGTTCTCTATAGTTTATTTCCAATAGTTGTAGACCCCTTGAGTTTTTTCATTTTGATCAACAATGAATTGTTGTAATCACTCATCAATCAAAAGAAATTATAGAATACGATGGAAGTTTTCACAAACCGAAAAAGTTTATCTGGGATGTTTATTTAAAAATGCAATGCATGGACGAATTTTGTTTTTGTTAAATATTTGAATAAGATTTTTTTTAAAGGTAATACATATATGTCCATTTTTAGTTATATAGTTTTAAAAATTATCGCGTTAGACAAATTGTTGTCCTTTTATTGTAAGGTAATAAATTTCTATATTGATGAATATTTTATTTTAAGGAAGATTTTGTCAATTTTTTCCTAAACATATTTTTAATTATCGATCACATAGCCTTGTCAATTCGATTAAAAATATAAATAAATAATGCAAATTTTTTGAGTTGCACATGTGTTTGTTGTATTCCATATTATTATTTTTTCAATTGTTATCTTAGTAAAATCAAACAAAAGATTTTGGTGGATGTATTAACTTATATTAAGTGTTTTATCTATATTTATAATAATGAATTTGAATTACATATCAATATACTTTTTCAAAAGAATTTGGGCGTTAGATTTTCATCGAAAATTCTTATTTTATATATTTTCTTTTTCCTTTGTTTCGTAAGAGGTGGGATGGTAAACACAAATAGAATTGGTGCTAAGAAATTATAGAATAAAAATAAACCCGAGCATTAAATTATATTCCCTATATTTGTATCCTTTAAAGTGAAAAAATTTACATATTTAAGCAAATTCATAAATTATAAAACTATATATTACTAAAACAAAAGTAGATTGTAAAAAGATCAGAAGAATAACCAATGTGCTCTTTTTTTTAATTAAAGGATAATGACCTATTTAGAAAGCCACTTAGCAAGGTTTTGATTTCAGAATGTGTACGTCAATCTTTTATTGATTTTACGATATAAACAGAGTTATATTTAGTATAATATAATAGGATTTAGGGTTTAGGGTATTAGCATTTAATATTTGATAGACACAATTATAATTAAATTAGCATTTTATATTTGATTGATACATTGACACAATGAATTTAACAAAATAAATATCTTAAAAAAATCAAGCTTTTCTATTTTTTGTTCTGAGAACCATATATTGTTGAAACAATATTCAACTTCCAAAATTAAATTTTGAATATTTTCATTTATTGATTATTTAAATCAATAGTTTTAAATTTTAAAAAATATATGTAATGTTATTTCAAGAATTTATTTTCTATAATTTGGCTAAACCGATTGATGCTATGGAGATTGAATTCGCAAGAAATCAGGGGTGATTTGTTGAATAGTAGATTGTGTGAGATTTGATTTATTTTATGTATTTGTTAGGATATTAGATATATATATATATATTACTATCAATGTTAATGTTTAGGATTTTCATTTACTATGTATTGCAATACCGTTAAGATTTTACAGTAAAATAATTTATAAATTCAGCAAGTGGAAATGGGCGGGAAAAACCAATTAGCCAATAAATTATTCTGTTACAAAGAATATAGTCATTGACTTAACAAAATAAAATACTGATAATTTTGGGTAATTCAAAACATGCATTGGTTACTGGTTAGGAGGATTTTCTAGCTGATTGGTCCAAATTTGTCTATCTTATTTTGTATCTTGTATTTTTTTTAATTTCACTTTTAATTAAATCACCCTAAATTATATCATATACTAAAATGTTATTGTATGGTTAATATGTTGTTAGTAGGAAAAACTTAATACTAATTCACCACCATTATTACTTTGGTATTGAGATTTATTTGAAATACTAATTTGCTAATTGTTAATCGAAAAGAATAATTTAATCCATAAGCCAAATGGTTGAGTTGTAAAATCAAATTCAATAATCTCTTTCTGAAGAATAGTTGTGTATTGTGTCAATCGAACAATGATGCTGTGAAGCCCCCGATTTTTCCGAACTATGATTGATCCTTTTGTCGTCTATGTATTGATCGACTATTTTACCGCGTCACTTTGACGAGTAAATATTAATATATATATATATTGTATTTATTTCATTTTATTTATTACTTGTGATCATGATCATCATTACTTCTATTTCACATTTATGATCACTTGATTGATCATTATTACTATTTTTGTATTTATTAGTCACCTTAGAATTTTAAGGGACTATTTACTTTAGGGACTTTTACCTTATAGAATTAAGAATTTGATTTAGATAAGTAATCATGAGACTTATAAGTGATCAAGGAAATCACTTATTATTTGAAGATTGATATATTTCATCTATATCATCAAATTTGGGACAAAAAAAAAATATGGAATTACCATAATACCCCTATATTGGACGGACATGGTGATGATTTTTGGAGTAGAAATATCATCCAACTCTTGTACACTTACACCTTATATTAGTCATCTTGTGTATAATTATACCATTAATTCAAACATTATACACATCATCTCATACATCAATTCTTTATTACTAATTTTCCCAACATGTTGGAGTCTTCCCAACTTTCCTTCTCTTTCCATACCTTGCCCATACTTTGACTAGTCTAATTGTCTCCATGCAAGAGACAATTTGCAAGTCACAAAATTAATCAAAAAATCCCTCTCTCCCCCCTAATGTGGACGGCCATATTGGAAACAAATGAACAAATTTTGTTCATTTCATTAAACACATTCTAATTCTCAAGCTAATTCTCCTCCTTCTCTCTAACCTCTCTCTAAAATTCATTCACGTCTTCAAATCTTCAAACACAAAATCATTCACATCTTCAAACCTTCAAACACCAACTCTTCACATCTTCAAATCTTCAAACATAAGTTCTTAATATCTTCAAGTATCACTTCTTCACATCTTCAAATATTCAAACACAAGTCCTTCACATCTTCAAACCCATCTTCATATCTTCAAGAACATCTTATTCCTAACATCAAATATACTTTATTTCTTCAAAAATCTAAACCAAAACAAACAATCTTACCACTTAAACACCAAAACTTGAACACCCCATATTTCAAGGTAAGAAATTTCACTCCTCAATTCAACTTAAAATCTTGCTACTCATCACCTTCTCCTTTTAATTTAAGTTTATATTTTGGATTTTGAGGTACTTAGAAGACCACTTGGAGACATGCATGCATGGTGGTGAAATTTGAAGACTTGAAGAATAACTAGTAGAGAAATTTGGACTACAAGGTAAGAATTGGACACTAGAGCCCTTCTTCCTTTTTCTTCCTATTTTTTCAAATTTTAACACCCCTTTTTCATTTTTGAGAAATAGGGGCTGACCTTAGGTGATTTTGGAGTTGAACCAAAATTTCCAAATTTGAAGCTTCAACTAGTTTCAAATCACCTACTACACAAGGTAAAGTGTAGTCTTTCCAATTTTCTTATCTCCTTCTTTTTCTCTTTAATTTTTCTCTCATTTTTCTAACTCCAAATTTTTGATATTTCTTGACTTAGGGGCTGACCTAAGTGACATCATCCAAAGTTGTGAAAGTTTTCCTTTTTATTTCACAACTTTCCAATTTAAGGTGGGTGGAAAATTACTTTCCAACTTCTAGGTGTTTTTATTAAATTGCATGTAGAATTTTGATCATGAGCCTTGAGATATATAATCTATGTATTGCATGTCAATTTTATGTATCAAATCATGAAAATTCTCAAGAGTTGCTCAAAATTTCTATTTATTGAATTTTAGGTGCATGCATGTACAATTAAATGTTCTATTTGATGAATTCTTGTATATATTGGACATGCATGGGTATGATCTTTGAAATCCATGTTTTGGATGACTTATAACCTGGAAAGGTCGAGAATAATTGATTAAATTCCAATTTTGGACTTAAAAATGCAAAAATGGAAAGTTGGTGGACTAAATTGCAAGAAAATAAAAGTTAAAGGACCCCTCTGCAAATTTTGATTTTTGGGACTGTACTCAGGTTCAAAAATGACTTTTGGACATTTTAATAAAGTTTTAAGAGTTTTAAGATAAATAAAATCAACCTTTAAAAGCCCAAGGACTAAATTGTAAAATTTTGAAAGTTTAAGGGCTACTTTGCAAATTTTGAAACTGTACCAGACCTTAACTTTAAAATTTGAAATTTTTACTCTTAAGGTACTGGAAATGACATATTTTAAATGTATTCCAAAAATCCAAGTGTTTAGGGCTTGGAAAGTAATTTTACTAAAATTGAGGGACTAAAGTGTAAAAGATTAAACTTGAGGACCCAAATGAAATTTTCAGGACTTATGCAGCTCATGCACCTGGAAATACTAATTTAACTATAACTTAATTATATTTTGGACCCAATGTTCAAATTTCATAACAATTGGACCCTAAAAGCCTTAAAGGTAATTATTTCAAAATGGGACAAAAATGATATTTTCAAAAGTTAAAGGACCTACACTTATTTCTTTTAAAAACTGCTTTTGTCCCAATATCCCACTAACCTTAGTGACATTTTTCAACTGGAATCACATTAAAATCCCTTCCGGTTTGTGAGTTCCGATTATTTTAAACTTAAGGTCCGAATTGGCAATTTCAACAAATTTGGGCCAATGTGAGAATTTTATAAAACCTCGACCTCAAAACTTTAAAAACCTGAATCTCTGGACAATTTGGAGAATTTAGGAACTGACCTCATAATTTTTCAAGGTCGGGATATTTATTTATTCAATTTTTAACCCCAAAAGTCTTGGTTTTTACAAAATGGGGCTATATTGTAATTTTTCTTTTATAAAGGACCTAACTCAAATTATTTTTCCTTTTACTAAAATAGCCCTGGACCCTCTGACTTGGAGATTTAATTAAAGTAATTTGTTTTCTCAAAACCCCTTGACTTATCGAACCGATTCGACCGATTAACACCCGATCATGGGCGACTTCCTCGTCTTGCGGTTTTGAATCTATAATGGGACTCTTATGTTCCACCTAATCTTTCAAGATATCGAAGATTGCTTATCCTTCCGATAATCATCTTCATCCAAATAACTCCACCAACGCCATATTTCTACTCGTGAATTTTCAAAAATTTTCTGAACGCTTCCTGAATCAATAATACTCGATTGTATGCGGTTGTTGCTGTATTTGTATTTACTTTCTGCCGAGTCAACTTGGTGTGTCGAGCTCACGGTCGGAATGGATACGTCGGGGATGGGGGCAACTCTCTTTTGCTATTCCACTCTTGGCCCCATCGCCCTAATCCCGCAATCGAGGGATGGAGTGTCGAGGAAGCGGGTCGTAGTACTTGAGGTATAATCATGATTATGACAGATCCGAGCCTTGCAAGCTCCTTTGTGGATTTTGTCTTTGCCTATGGAGCGATAAGGTGACCGGTCTTGGACCATCTTGCCGGGAGTTACAAGGAAGAACGAAGGAATCATTATCGATCCACACGATTAGGAGTTATCGCACCGCTTGGTTGGCGCTACAAATCCCGCACGCAACCGCTACTTGTTTTGCATTGGTTGGCGCTACAAATCCGTATGCAACCATTATTTGTCTTGCATGGGATTGGCGTTACATTCTGTACGCAATCCTACCTGTCTTGCCTGAATCACATAGTGTCTGTGTGACCATGAACTGTTTTCTTGAACTGTATAAGTATATTACTTAAATATATTTATCACGACGCTTGCGGACTGTGTGTGAATTAATGCATCATACTCACGCGTTTTCATATAACTGTTTTCTCGCATTAACTATATATATTGCCACACTTGCACACGATCACCCATCCACTGAGATTTATGTCTCATCCCCACCTATTTTCTAACCTTAGATGAGGACTTCGTTGAAGATGCTAAACCGACCACGGATTGAGCCCTTGTAGCCCGCTTGTTGGATTTACTATCTATTGTTGTTGATGTCGCTGGACTTGTTACTATTATTTGTTGTTGGACTTACTACTTGTTGTTGTTGTTGGACTCTTCTTTGCTTGTGTTTGTTGTTGGACTCTTGTATTTCTTTTCATGCCGGTTTGTAATTGAAGGGCGTAGGACCCTTTGACTTGTAAGTTGTTATTTTTAGATCATATCGGGATGTAATTTGGATTATGGATATTGTGGTGTAAGTTGTAATTTGTACTTGTTCTTTATTCCGCTATTGACTCTGTTTCATTGGGTTCTCGATGATATTAAATCAGACTGTTTGGTTATTTGTATTTAAGTTGTGGATCATCGTCGCGTCTGTTGGGGCGTGACGATTAGAGTGGTATCGAGCTCGGCTAGTAAGATGGAAACTTACAACGAGCTGACCCATGATAGGACCCTCGATGTGTTTTGGGTAATCGCGACTTGACCAATTAAGTGTGAAATCGATTTCAAATTGGCATAGAACCGTCTTATTAATGTTTGAACTAAGTTAGAACGCATATTTTGAGGTTCCATAGTCATACTTGTCTTGACTTAGTTGATTCTTGATGACCTTCTTTATTCATTCTTTCCTTTTTCTCTTCTTATCTTTCCTCTACCTTTGACCGATCCGCCTTAGTTTTGTTTGATCGAGGATGGAGCAGCGCCACCTTCTTGGTGGGACGTTTTTCATGCCCGTCTTTGAGCGGGAGTACTACCGGCACGCGATGATTCACCGCACCGGGAGAGTGATCGAGCGACCTCGAGCTATCCAGGAGCGCCGGCAATGTGAGGGACGACACGCTTGACAAGGAGCCAAGATGAAAAGAGCGAGTTGACCACTATCATCAAGGACCGCGACAACACCATATGAGCGGGAGGATCGGATCTGAGAATATCCGGGAGCGCCTGGATAACATGTGAGAGAAAATGAAGAGGGCAAGTGACGACCGCTAGAAATGGGAGATTGACACCGCCTATCCCGCGACACCGTTGAGCGCTTGGAGGAGACCCTCATCAAGCGGATGACGGTGATAGAGGACCTTACACAGGCCCTAGCTCGAGAGACGCCGCGCGTGGCTGGAGGTTGCTCGGCAGCCTAATGCACAGCCATTTCCACCACCCGAGGTGGAGCCCGTGCTCGACGCCGAGGAGGATCCCCGAGAAGGACCCGAGGAGGATCGATCGAGGTTGGAGAGCCCGAGGCACTTGAGGCTGCTCCACTTGATGATGCTCGGGGATTCGAGCGGTGGTTGGATTTCGTTGATTGGCACGAGGTCGAGGCCCCACCTCGCCCGACCAGGCCCCGATTATGGACATAGCTGCGAGTGACGATGATGGCGATCTCATTGATTAATTAGCTTGATTGTCGGTTTGTACTTTCGTTGTTGTAGAGACACTTATTCGTGTTGTACCTTACTTTTTATTGTACTAGATTGATTTGTATTTTGGTTGAGATGTATCTTTGACTTGTTACTATTGTTGTACTATGGGTGTATTCAAGTTTTACATTAATGGATATGCCTTTTGCTATTTATTTAGTGTCTTGTGTTTGTTGTTACTTTTCCTACGATATAACTTGCTTTACGCGAATAATTATGGTATTCATTTACTCGTGGATTGCAACTAACACTTCAAGATACTGAGAATGGCCGAACATCGTGGACGTGGGAGACCTCGCCGCATTCCCGGGGGATGACGACGCACCAGGGACCGGGTACCCTCCTCTAAATTACCACCGCCTCCTACACTTTGCAGGAGACAACTTGATCGCGCAAGCCTAACAACAAATCTTGGTTTTCATGAGGCAACAGTGAGCCTCAACACCGTGCCCCGAACCCCCAGAGAGGCGAACGATCGCACGTTGGAGCGGTTTCTACGATTCGACCCACCGGCTTTCTAAGGAGAGCCGGATGATTTAAAGCGAGGAAGAATGGATAGAGAAATTGGAGAATATCTTCAATGCTCTCCAATATTCGAGATGAGCGTAAAGTCACACTCGCCGTATTTCATCCGGAATCGGCCTAGAGACCGGTGGAGGGCGATTGAAAGAAGGTGGGAATAGGACCAGGCAGCTGAACATAGGGAAATTTCTTGGCCGAGTTCAATGAACAAAGACATTCCACAGGTTGTGAAAGAGGCGCGCCGGGATGAATTCCACAGATTGAGGCAAGGGAACATGATCGTAGCTCAAGTCAAGTCCGAATTCCATCGATTGTCCAAGTATGCTCTGGGGACAATCGATCAAGAGGATAAGCTTTACAAGTTCACTCGAGGATTGAAACCGAACTTCGTAAACAATCGTTGGATGTTGAATTGACAACCTACTCACCCGCAGTAAAAGGGCTCTCCGCATCGAGTCGGGATCGAACCGTATTGGATGATTCAGAGAGTAGGCCATCGAAGCAGTCTTAAGAGAACATCGTGGGGACAGCCATCTAAACGACTGCTAAGTTTCGAAGGGACCGATTAATAGGACGGATAAGGGAAAGGGACCGATCAAGGAAAGCGGGTCAAATGTGTGCACATTGCCGTAAACCGGGACATACCGCCAATGATCGTTGGCGTAAACAAGGAAGGTGTTTGCGTTGTGTAGTAATCGGCAGACCACCGCAAGATTGCCGGCACGATGACCAAACCAAAATGCATTTGACGCCGCGAGAGGCGGGAAATGGCCAGGGTAATCGGGCAAGGATGCCCGCCGAGCATTTGCACTAGCCGGACGGGGAGGCTCCGGAGGGCAGACATGGTGGAAGGTACGCTTCTAGTATCTAACCACTACGCTAAAATATTGTTCGACCCTGGATCAACACATTCATTTGTTGCACCGCATTTTGTACACAAACTACATGTATGCATGGAACATATGCCTATATGTTTAGAAGTGTCAACTCCTATGGGTGCAAGTTAGATAACATATATTATCTATAATGCATGCGAAGTTAAGATTGATGAGATAAATTTTCCTACCGATTTGATCTTATTACCTATATCCGAATACGACGTGATATTGGGAATGAACTAGTTGTCCGCACACTCGCACAAATGGACTGCCATAACAAGTCCATTAAGCTATGTGAACCCGGAAAACCCAAGTGGAAATTTCGGGAAGGGCACGAGTTAAGATTGCCCCAATCATTTCAAAGAGCAATGAAAGCGATGAAGGCGATCACTAGAGGGGCACAAGGGTACTTGGCGTTTGTAATCAACAAACCCAACGTTGAGACACAAATCAACCAAGTACCTATAGTATCGAATATACGGATGTATTTCCACAAGAACTCACCAATGTCCCTCCGGATAGGAAGTCGAGTTCACCATCGAGGTGTTACCGGGACCGCCGAATTGCCGCTTAACACCGTATAGAATGGCTCCTCTTGAGTTGCAAGAGTTGAAGACGCAATTATTCTGTAAACCGATGGATGTGGGATTTATCCGACCGAGTACGTCTCCGTGGGGAGCACCTGTGCTGTTTGTCAAAAAGAAAAATGGCACATTAAGACTGTGTATAGATTATCGTGGCCTTAATAGCGTGACCATCAAGAACAAATATCCCCTCCCGAGGATAGACAAACTATTTGATCAACTTCAAGGAGCGACGGTGTACTCGAAGTTTGATTTACAACAAGGATATTACCAACTGAAGATCCGCGAAGGAGACATTTCCAAAACTACATTTCAAACCCGATATGGACACTACGAGTTTGTAGTGATGCCTTTCGGTCTAACGAATGCACCGGCAGCATTTATGGACCTGATGCATCGAGTCTTTCAAACTTATTTCGATCAATTCGTAGTGATATTCATTGATGACATAATCGTATACTCTAAGTCTAGAGAAGAGCATGAACATCATCTGAAAATCATTTTGGAGACACTACGAGAGCACAAGTTGTATGCCAAATTCAGCAAGTGCGAATTTTGGCTAAGTGAAGTCGCGTTCTTGGGACATATAGTATCCGGCACCGGGATCGCCGTAGATCCTTCGAAGGTACAGACAATGGTTGAATGGAAACAACCCGAGTCTGTAACGGAGATCAGAAGTTTCTTAGGACTAGTTGGATATTATCAAAGATTTATCCAGGATTTCTCCAAGATAGCCGGACCACTCACTCGACTAACCCAGAAGCAAGTCAAGTTTGAGTGGAATGACAAATGCGAGGCGAGTTTTCAAGAGTCAAGAAACGACTTACTACGACTCGTCTTAGCCCTTCCAAAGGGAACCAAAAACTTTGTCGTCTACAGTGATGCATCCAAGGAAGGACTAGGAGCAGTGCTCATGCAGGAAGGAAAAGTTATCGCTTATGCATCACGAAAGCTCAAGCCGTATGAAGCCAATTATCCAACGCATGACTTGGAATTGGCAGCGATAGTGTTCGCGTTAAAGAAATGGAGACACTATCTCACGGAGCAACCTTCACGGTTTTCACGGATCATAAGAGCTTGAAGTATCTATTCTCCCGAGAAAGACCTCAACTGAGGCAACGGAGATGGATGGAGTTGATTGAGGACTATCACTCCGATATTCAATACCATCCCGGGAAAGCTAACGTCATAGCACGCTCTAAGCGTAAAGGCGAGCTTAGCGGACTTATGATTCGAGAGTGGGAATCATTAGAAGAGTTGAGCAATTGGAATCGACGAGAACCAATACTCGATTTCATGTGCTAATATTTTGGTTAAACCCGTCTGTGAATGAGATCAAAGAAGCACAAGGGAAAGATGCACATCTTCAAAAGCGAAGGAGAAGATACTTAAAGAGAGAGATCAGAATTTCTCGGTACACGAAGATGGGGTTATCAGATTTCGGAATCGAGTGTGTGTATCGAATGACGACAGTTAGGAATAGAATCTAGCAGAGGCACACCGTTCGAAATACACTATACATCCTGGAGGAAACAAGATGTATAAGGATTTGAAACGGAGTTATTGGTGGCTAAACATGAAGAACAGGTAGCGGAATTCGTTGCGAGATGTTTGACTTGTCAACGAGTAAAAGCGAGAACACCAACGACCATCCGGTTTACTACAACCATTGAGAATTCCCAGTGGAAATGGGAACACATAACGATGGACTTCGTGACGGATCTACCAAGGACCAGAGGAGGCCATGATGCTATTTGGGTAGTTGTAGACCGACTCACGAAATCGCACACTTTTTACCCATCAAGAAAGCGATAGCTTGCGTAAACTTGCACATATTTATATCCAGAAATCATTCGACCGCATGGAGTACCAATCGACATAGTATCCGACAGAGACCCGAGGTTTGTCTCCGATTTTGGAAGTGCTTGCACGAGGAATTGGGTACCTCGCTAAGTTTCAAAGACAAAGAAGACATCCACAAACCGATGGGGATCGAGCGAACAATTCAAACCCTGGAAGATATGTTGCGAGCATGCACGTTGGATTTCAAGGAAGTTGGGATTCGCACTTTCCATTAGCCGAGTTTGCCTACAATAACAGATTATTAGGCCACGATTGGGATGGCACCCGACGAGGCATTATATGGGCGAAAATGTAGATCCCCACTACACCGGGAGATTGATGACCAATGGACTCAAAGAGAAACGAAAGTCGCCCTCGATTCCAAAGGTCAACTTAGTTCAGGAGGCCATGGAGAAGGTCAAGCTGATCAAGGAGCGGATTTGCATGGCTCAGAGCCGCCAAAAGAGTTACGCGGACAAGAGAAGAAAGGATTTGGAATTTGAAGTCGGAGATGAAGTATTTCTCAGACTCTCACCACGGAAAGGATTAATCAATCTGAAGAAAGGAGGCAAGTTGAGTCCGAGATATGTTGGACCTTACAAGATTTTACAAAGGATCGGGAAGTTAGCCTACCGACTCGAGTTACCAGCACCATATACGAGAATGCACGATGTATTCCACGTATCGAGATTGAAGAAGTATCAACCAGATCCCGAACATATCATCACTCGAGATACTCCTCCTCTAATGGAAAATTTATCCTACACCGAGAGGCCGATCCGGATCATTGATCAGCAGATACGTCAGTTGCGTAAGAGAGAGATTCCGATGGTTAAATTGGTGTGGCAGAACCACAACCGAGACGAAGACGCAACGTGGGAGATGGAAGAAGACATGAGGAATCAATATCCAGAACTATTCTGAAGAGAATTTGGGGACCAAATTCTTTTAAGGAGGGGAGGATGTGAAGCCCCCGATTTTTCCGAACTATGATTGATCCTTTTGTCGTCTATGTATTGATCGGCTATTTTACCGCGTCACTTTGGCGGGTAATTATTAATATATATATATATATATATATATATTTTGTATTTATTTCATTTTATTTATTACTTGTGATCATGATCATCATTACTTCTATTTCACATTTATGATCAAGGAAATCACTAATTATTTGGAGATTGATATATTTCATCTATATCATCAAATTTGGGACAGAAAAAAAAAATATGGAATTACCATAATACCCCTATAGTGGACGGCCATGGTGATGTTTTTTGGAGTAGAAATATCATCCAACTCTTGTACACTTACACCTTATATTAGTCATCTTGTGTATAATTATACCATTAATTCAAACATTATACACATCATCTCATACATCAATTCTTTATTACTATTTTTCCCAACATGTTGGAATCTTCCCAACATTCCTTCTCTTTCCATACCTTACCCATACTTTGACTAGTCTAATTGTCTCCATGCAAGAGACAATTTGCAAGACACAAAATTAATCAAAAAATCCCTCTCTCCCCCACCCCCCTAATGTGGACGGCCATATTGGAAAAAAATGAACAAATTTTGTTCATTTCATTAAACACATTCTAATTCTCAAGCTAATTCTCCTCCTTCTCTCTAACCTCTCTCTAAAATTCATTCACATCTTCAAATCTTCAAACACAAAATCATTCACATCTTCAAACCTTCAAACACCAACTCTTCACATCTTCAAATCTTCAAACATAAGTTCTTCATATCTTCAAATCTTCAAACATAAGTTCTTCATATCTTCAAGTATCACTTCTTCACATCTTCAAATATTCAAACACAAGTCCTTCACATCTTCAAACCCATCTTCATATCTTCAAGAACATCTTATTCCTAACATCAAACATACTTTATTTCTTCAAACATCTAAACCAAAACAAACAATCTTACCACTTAAACACCAAAAATTCGAACACCTCCTATTTCAAGGTAAGAAATTTCACTCCTCAATTCAACTTAAAATCTTGCTACTCATCACCTTCTCCTTTTAATTTAAGTTTATATTTTGGATTTTGAGGTACTTAGAAGACCACTTGAATACATGCATGCATGGTGGTGAAATTTGAAGACTTGAAGAATAACTAGTAGAGAAATTTGGACTACAAGGTAAGAATTGGACACTAAAGCCCTTCTTCCTTTTTCTTCCTATTTTTTCAAATTTTAACACCCTTTTTCATTTTTGAGAAATAGGGGCTGACCTTAGGTGATTTTGGAGTTGAACCAAAATTTCCAAATTTGAAGCTTCAACTAGTTTCAAATCACCTACTACACAAGGTAAAGTGTAGTCTTTCCAATTTTCTTATCTCCTTCTTTTTCTCTTTAATTTTTCTCTCATTTTTCTAACTCCAAATTTTTGATATTTCTTGACTTAGGGGCTGACCTAAGTGACCTCATCCAAAGTTGTGAAATTTTCCCTTTTTATTTCACAACTTTCCAATTTAAGGTGGGTGGAAAATTACTTTCCAACTTCTAGGTGTTTTTATTAAATTGCATGTAGAATTTTGATCATGAGCCTTGAGATATATAATCTATGTATTGCATGTCAATTTTATGTATCAAATCTTGAAAATTCTCAAGAGTTGCTCAAAATTTCTATTTATTGATAGGTGCATGCATGTACAATTAAATGTTCTATTTGATGAATTCTTGTATATATTGGACATGCATGTGTATGATCTTTGAAATCCATGTTTTGGATGACTTATAACCTGAAAAGTAGAGCATAATTGATTAAATTCTAATTTTGGACTTAAAAATGCAAAAATGGAAAGTTGGTGGACTAAATTGCAAGAAAATAAAAGTTAAAGGACCCCTCTGCAAATTTCGATTTTTGGGACTGTACTCAGGTTCAAAAATGACTTTTGGACATTTTAATAAAGTTTTAAGAGTTTTAAGATAAATAAAATCAACCTTTAAAAGCACAAGGACTAAATTATAAAATTTTGAAAGTTTAAGGGCTACTTTGCAAATTTTGAAACTGTATCAGACCTTAACTTTAAAATTTGAAATTTTTACTCTTAAGGTACTGGAAATGGCATATTTTAAATGTATTCCAAAAATCCAAGTGTTTAGGGCTTGGAAAGTAATTTTACTAAAATTGAGGGACTTAAGTGTAAAAGATTAAACTTGAGGACCCAAATGAAATTTCCAGGACTTATGCAGCCTATGCACCTGGAAATACTAATTTAACTATAACTTAATTATATTTTGGACCCAAGGTTCAAATTTCATAACAATTGGACCCCTAAAAGCCTTAAAGGTAATTATTTCAAAATGGGACAAAAATGATATTTTCAAACGTTAAAGGACCTACACTTATTTCTTTTAAAAACTGCTTTTGTCCCAATATCCCACTAACCTTAGTGACATTTTCCAACTGGAATCACATTAAAAGCCCTTCCGGTTTGTGAGTTCCGATTATTTTAAACTTAAGGTCGGAATTGGCAATTTCAACAAATTTGGGGCCAATGTGAGAATTTTATAAAACCTCGACCTCAAAACTTTTAAAACCTGAATCTCTGGACAATTTGGAGAATTTAGGAACTGACCTCATAATTATTCAAGGTCGGGATATTTATTTATTCAATTTTTAACCCCGAAAGTCTTGGTTTTTACAAAACGGGGCTAAATTGTTATTTTTCTTTTATAAAGGACCTAACTCAAATTATTTTTCCTTTTACTAAAATAGCTCTGGACCCTCTGACTTGGAGATTTAATTAAAGTATTTTGTTTTCTCAAAACCCTTGACTTATCGAACCGATTTGATCGATTAATACCCGATCGCGGGCGACTTCCTCGTCTTGCGGTTTTGAATCTATAACGGGACTTATGTTCCACCTAATCTTTCAAGATATCGAAGATTTCTTATCCTTCCGATAATCATCTTCATCCAAATAACTCCACAAACGCCATATTTCTACTCGTGAATTTTCAAAAATTTCTCGAATCGCTTCCTACTGAATCAATAATACTCATGACCTGGTTGTATCTGTACTTTGTATTTACTTTCTGCATGAGTCAACTTGGTGTGTCGAGCTCACAAAGTCGGAATGGATACGTCGGGGATGGAACCAAGGCAGCTCGGCCTGCTATTCTACTCTTCGGCCCCATCGCCCTAATCCCGCAATCGAGGGACGGAGTGTCCAAGGAAGCGGGTCGTAGTACTTGAGGTATAATCATGATTATGACAGATCCGAGCCTTGCAAGCTCCACTTTGTGGATTTTGTCTTTGCCTATGGAGCGATAAGGTGACCGGTCTTGGACCATTTTGCTGGGGAGTTACAAGGAAGAAACGAAGGAATCGCCGCCCCGATCCACACGATTGGAGTTATCGAACCCGTTTGGTTGGCGCTACAAATCCGTCACGCAACCGCTTACTTGCTTTGCATTGGTTGGCGCTACAAATCCGTACGCAACCATTATTTGTCTTGCATGGGATTGGCGTTACATTCCGTACGCAATCCTACCTGTCTTGCCTGAATCACATAGTGCCTGTGTGACCATGAACGCTTTTCTTGAACCGTATAAGTATATTACTTAAATATATTTATCATACGCTGGATCGTGTGTGTGAATTCTGCATCATACTCACGCGTTTTTCATATAACTGTTTTCTCGCATTAACTATATATATCGCCACACTTGCACACGATCACCCATCCACCGAGATTTTTGTCTCTTCCCACCTGTTTTCTAACCTTAGATGAGGACTTCGTTGAAGATCTTTGAACCGACCACGGATTGAGCCCTTGTACCCGCTTGTTGGATTTACTATCTTTTGTTGTTGATGTCATTTGGACTTGTTACTATTATTTCTTTGTTGGACTTACTACTTGTTGTTGTTGGACTCTTTGCTTGTGTTTGTTGTTGGACTCTTGTATTTCTTTTCATGTCGGTTTGTAATTGAAGGGCGTAGGACCCTTTGACTTGTAAGTTGTTATTTTTAGATCATATCGGGGATGTAATTTGGATTATGGATATTGTGGACTGTAAGTTGTAATTTGTACTTGTTCTTTATTCCGCTGCTATTGACTCTGTTTCATTGGGTTCTCGATGATATTCGTCTAGACTGTTTGGTTATTTGTATTTAAGTTGTGGATCGTCGTCGCATCCCGTTTGGGGCGTGACAGATGCTATGATACATTATAGAGGGATTACATAATTTTGTTGTTCCAGAAAATATTATTCAGTTATCATCTTCATCTAAATTTAAATATTGATTTCCAAAATTAGCATAATTCAAAATAAACAAAACACAAAATATAACTTACAAAAATATACAACAAAAATATAATGAATAAATAAAAGAAGCAAAATTTATTGTTTTACAGTTGTCCAGAACCAGACCCAAACCCAAAGCATAAGGAATAATTTATGCTAGCACTTTATTTTTTGTTGCAGTTGTCTAGAACCAAACCCAAAACCATCATCGACGTTGTTTTCTTCCTGAAAAGTTTTGCAACCATGTTGCATAAAAATCCTGGATTTCTATTGTTTTAATCCGATGCAATCAGGGACGAAGCTATTAAGGGGCCAATGGGGGCATTGGGCCCCCATCAAATTTTGAAAAAAAGTAGGGGTATTTTGGTCATTTCACATTTTAATCTTAAAATAAATAATAAAAAATAGAAAAATGGTAAAATAGTCTTCAATTATATTTCATTGTTTTTTCCTATTTTGATTTGTGAATCTTGAAAAATATGATTCGTAGCCATTTAAGCTCCGCCAGAAACTTTAACTTGAATTTTGCATTATTCTCGTGTCTCTATTTATCCGTTTTGGTCTATTGATGTAAATGTATTTTGTTATTTATTTTTGAGTATTAAGATGTGATTGAATTAATACGACTTATCAAAACTTCCACTTATTTTAAATTTGACGTATTGTTTTTCATTTTTATATGTTGTAATGGACAAATTGTCCACTTACGTTTTGTAAAAATAAAAAATAATCATAATTTTCGAAACATGTTTTTAGTCATTTTGACACGGACATACCATTCTTGTGTTTTCTGATGAGGTACTTGGTTATATTTCAAAAAATTAATGTGGTGCATTTTTCGGTACCGAGTCGTGGACCGGTCCATAGAAATAGAAAAAAAACAAAGTGAAAATTTGAACTAAAAATGACAAAAAAACATGGTTAAAACTATTTCTATTTTGGAAAAATAGCCAAAAATCCGATGAACTCTATTTATATTAATATTAATTGGCCCCCCTTACCCCAAATTCCTAGCTTCGTCGTTGGGTGCAATATTATCTTCCATTATACCTTATAATTGTATCATTGATAAAATCGTTACAAAACTTCATAGGTATAGACTGTTGATAAAAAAAATCTCACTAATGAATAAACATAAGAAATTGGGAACTTCTATATAAGTAAATACTCACCAAGCGAGGTTTCTCTATATGTGACTTTGATATAATCAATTGAAAAGTTGGATTCTCAACACCATCCACCTAATGTCGTCATCATCATAATCATCGCTGCATGTTGCACACGTATTAATTAAATCAATCAATTAATTTATAACTAAACATAAATATCATCTATATGATTTAAACTGTAATAAATTACATGAACCGATATAAAAAACACGTATAGTCGGGTACACATCGATTCTCTCACTTTCATCACTATTAGAAAATATCGACACATCAAAAACGTGGTTGACACGATAAGAGAAAACCAACACTTCACAATGTGTAATTGTATTATCATGGACGAATTCGCTCCATCCATCCGTAAAAACGAAAGCGCCATAGGGGTTGATCATTTTGACCGTCCAAGTGTGTCCGTTCATATTATTCAGATCACAATTTAATGGTGTAAAACTATTAAAATGACGTGCGAAATTGGATAGAAGACGCTGACACAAATTTATTAATGTAATTACAATTTGAAGAGATAATGACATGACAACATATTTAGTTAAGCTTTGCAATGAATTTCTAATGAAACAATATAATAAGATATTCCAATAAACTCCTTACAAAAATGATAGGAAAAAATCAAAATTATAAAACTAATCACCGAGCTGGTATTTAATTTAAATTTTCATCCTCATGGGCATCTCACAAGGTAAGTATCAATTTTATCACTAAGTATTTATTTAACTATTTTTCAGTTCAGAAAGAATTTTGTTTGTCATCACTAACTAAATTACGTAAAAAGCCGTACTAAAAAGGTACGTAAAAAGCCGGTATTTCTATAGATCGACACAAAAAAAAAAAGAAATTATGGAAGTGATCGATGTATTTAATTTGCAATTAATTTCACATAATCAAAGAGTTAGTATGAGGAATAATAAAAATAAACAAATCATAATTCAAAATACAGCTTAAAAAAATACAACAAAACTATTAGGAAAAATAAAAAAAAGAAACAAAAATGTTTTTTTAATTAAACTGATCACCAAACAAAGATCCGCATGCGGATCTACAATATAGTTTATATAAAAACTCTTGTTTAGTGCAGAATCCAAGTTCAATATTGTCGGTGTTGGTGGGACATTTGATGAAGACGGTAATAGGGGGAACGTGAAGATGAAGCCATATTTGGTGATTATTGTTCATTTTGAAGTTCTATTTTCTGAGAGAAATCATTGTTTTTGTTTTTGTTTTTCTTTTCAAGCCAACTGGTGGATCAAGAAATTTTGCCACCCTTGGTCCGTTCCATGACGCATATCCTTGCGCCATTTGTGGTACCCGGTTTAACAAGCCAAGTCGAGTCCGGGAGCACATTTTCATTAAGCACTTGGATATTTTCAAACTCGACAAAGAGGATGAATACCACAGTTGCCGCTGTGGTAATTTATTCCTTAACGAGTCGAACCTTATCGAGCACCTGGATAATATGGTGGATGGCAAGATTGTCCTAAAACTGGGAAGATGTGTATTGATGAAGGATGAAACATTTAGTGCATACCAGAAACGGTACCTGGGTCGTTGGGGAGGTGGTCCTGCAAATAAAGTCCTCAAGGAGTATTCAATGAAACTAGTCAAGCTTAACATGAGCTGGTATTTATTACTTTCATATAAAGTAAATAAAAATAAAATTTGTTTATAAAATTTATTTTTTCAATTATAAAATTAAATTTCAAATCCAATTAAGGAAAACATCAAATGAATCGATTAAAAAGTTCAATTAAATATAGTAAATTTTAATAATTCAATATAACAATATTAGTTAAAAAAATAGTTTGTCTATACTTTATACCTTGGCATTTTCCCAGTTGACGTTCTTTGTAGAAAACATCATCTAACAAATATTTCCAATATTTTTTTCAAGCATATTATGGATGGCTGAAAGAGTCTGAAGCCAAGTAATATAGTCAATAAATACCATTTATCACTAAAAATGGTTCTTGAAATGGACAGGTTTTAATGCTCAATTCAAAATTTTCACTGTTTATAGGTTTTTCAGACTTTCTGAGAGGTGATCTGTAGATATGAATCCTGATAATTCAATTTTTTTGCAAACATACAAAATACCAACACATTACAAATGATATAAAGACAAAGATAGTAATAAATTAAATGCAATTATTATTATTATTATTATTATTATTATTAGTATTAGTATTATTATTTCATATTGTGATTTCTATAATTTAATTAATTGTGTGAAAAATAATCATTCAAGTGTTTTAATTCTAAATTTAATCAAAATTTCAAGAATCAATAATCTATTCATAAATTTATCCGTACATATAATATAAAAATACATAGAGATTATCTTAACGTTTTCCCCACCTATACAAAAACTTGCTATTTTTTATTCTATGGTATAACTTAGTAAGAAAAGAAATAAATTAGACATGTTTCATATCAGTGTGGATAATTCAAGATAATATAGTGTTAATGGTGCAATTATATTTTTTTATAGTGATTAATGATAAAGAGAAAAAGGCTCGAATGCATTGTGAATATGTTGTCTATATAATAGATATTTTTTATGCTATTGACTATACACTTTTAAAGAAGAATGAATAAATTTTTCTATAATCAATTGATAAAATTTAAATTGAGATATTATTCAAAATAATATGGCAGAAAAAATCATGAATAAAAATTTATAGCAAACTATTTTTCTTTAGATATAAACTGTAATTGTATTATCACAAATTTTACAGCAATATCATAATAATACACTAAAAAGATTATGAATATAAACATGATATAACTGAAACAGATGATAGAAATCGTACCTTTGACATCTATGTCCGTTCTCTATAGTTTATTTCCAATAGTTGTAGACCCCTTGAGTTTTCTCATTTTGATCAACAATGAATTGTTGTAATCACTCATCAATCAAAAGAAATTATATAATACGATGGAAGTTTTCACAAACCGAAAAAGTTTATCTGGGATGTTTATTTAAAAATTCAATGCATGGACGAATTTTGTTTTTGTTAAATATTTGAATAAGATATTTTTTAAAGGTAATACATATATGTCCATTTTTAGTTATATAGTTTTAAAAAATTATCGTGTTGGACAAATTGTTGTCCTTGTATTGTAAGGTAATAAATTTCTATATTGATGAATATTTTATTTTAAGGAAGATTTTGTCAATTTTTTCCTAAACATATTTTTAATTATCTCGATCACATAGCATTGTCAATTCGATTAAAAATATAAATAAATAATGCAAATTTTTGAGTTGCACATGTGTTTGTTGTATTCCATATTATTATTTTTTTCAATTGTTATCTTTAGTAAAATCAAACAAAAAGATTTTGGTGGATGTATTAACTTATATTAAGTATTTTATCTATATTTATAATAATGAATTTGAATTACATATCAATATACTTTTTCAAAAGAATTTGGGCGTTAGATTTTCATCGAAAATTCTTATTTTATATATTTTCTTTTTCCCTTTGTTTCTGTAAGAGGTGTGATGGTAAACACAAATAGAATTGGTGCTAAGAAATTATTGAATAAAAATAAACCCGAGCATTAAATTATATTCCCTATATTTGTATCCTTTAAAGTGACAAAATTTACATATTTAAGCAAATTCATAAATTATAAAACTATATATTACTAAAACAAAAGTAGATTGTAAAAAGATCAGAAGAATAACCAATGTGCTCTTTTTTTTTATTAAAGGATAATGACCTATTTAGAAAGCCACTTAGCAAGGTTTTGATTTCTGAATATGTACGTCAATCTTTTATTGATTTTTTCGATATAAACAGAGTTATATTTAGTATAATATAATAGGATTTAGGGTTTAGGGTATTAGCATTTAATATTTGATAGACACAATTATAATTAAATTAGCATTTTATATTTGATTGATACATTGACACAATAAATTTAACAAAATAAATATCTTAAAAAAATCAAGCTTTTCTATTTTTGTTACGAACCGTATATTGTTGAAACAATATTCAACTTCCAAAATTTAATTTTGAATATTTTCATTTATTGATTATTTAAATCAATAGTTTCAAATTTTGGAAAATATATAATGTTATTTCAAGAATTTATTCCTATAATTTGGCTAAATTGATTGATGCTATGGAGATTGAATTCGCAAGAAATCAGGGGTGATTTGTTGAATAGTAGATTGTGTGAGATTTGATTTATTTTATGTATTTGTTAGGATATTAGATATATATATATATATATTACTCTCAATGTTAATGTTTAGGATTTTCATTTATTATGTATTGCAATACCGTTAAGATTTTACAGTAAAATAATTTATAAATTCAGCAAGTGGAAATGGGCGGGAAAAACCAATTAGCCAATAAATTATTCTGTTACAAAGAATGTAGTCATTGACTTAACAAAATAAAATACTGCTAATTTTGGGTAATTCAAAACATGCATTGGTTAGGAGGATTTTCTGGCTGATTGGTCCAAATTTGTCTATCTTATTTTGTATCTTGTATTTTTTTTAATTTCACTTTTAATTAAATCACCATAAATTATATCATATACTAAAATGTTATTGTATGGTTAATATGTTGTTAGTAGGAAAAACTTAATACTAATTCACCACCATTATTACTTTGGTATTGAGATTTATTTGAAATACTAATTTGCTAATTGTTAATCGAAGAGAATAATTTAATCCATAAGCCAAATGGTTGAGTTGTAAATCAAATTCAATAATCTCTTTTTGAAGAATAGTTGTGTATTGTGTCAATCGAACAATGATGCTATGATACATTATAGAAGGATTACATAATTTTGTTGTTCCAGAAAATATTATTCAGTTATCATCTCCATCTAAATTTAAATATTGATTTCCAAAATTAGCATAATTCAAAATAAACAAAACACAAAATATAACTTACAAAAATATACAACAAAAATATAATGAATAAATAAAAGAAGCAAAATTTATTGTTTTACAGTTGTCCAGAACCAGACCCAAACCCAAAGCATAAGAAATAATTCATGCTAGCACTTTATTTTTTGTTGCAGTTGTCTAGAACCAAACCCAAAACCATCATCGACGATTTTTTTCTTCCTGAAAAGTTTTGCAACCATGTTGCATAAAAATCCTGGATTTCTATTGTTTTAATCCGATGCAATCAGGGACGAAGCTATTTAAGGGCCAATGGGGGCATTGGGCCCCATCAAATTTTGAAAAAAAAAAGTAGGGGTATTTTGGTCATTTCACATTTTAATCTTAAAATAAATAATAAAAAATAGAAAAATGGGAAAAATAGTCTTCAATTATATTTCATTGTTTTTTCCTATTTTGATTTGTGAATCTTGAATTTTGCATTATTCTCGTGTCTCTATTTGTCCGTTTTGGTATATTGATGTAAATGTATTTTGTTATTTATTTTTGAGTATTAAGATGTGATTGAATTAATACGACTTATCAAAACTTCCACTTTTTTAAATTTGATGTATTGTTTTTCATTTTTATATGTTGTAATGGACAAATTGTCCACTTATGTTTTGTAAAAATGAAAAATAATCATAATTTTCGAAACATGTTTTTAGTCATTTTGACACGGACATACCATTCTTGTGTTTTCTGATGAGTTACTTGGTTATATTTCAAAAAATTAATGTGGTACATTTTTCGGTACCGAGTCGTGGACCGGTCCATAGAAATAAAAAAAAACAAAGTGAAAATTTGAACTAAAAAATGACAAAAAAACATGGTTAAAACTATTTCTATTTTGGAAAAATAGCCAAAAATCCGATGAACTCTATTTATATTAATATTAATTGCCCCCCTTACCCCAAATTCCTGGCTTCGTCACTGGGTGCAATATTATCTTCCATTATACCTTATAATTGTATCATTGATAAAATCGTTACAAAACTTCATAGGTATAGACTGTTGATAAAAAAATATTAACAAAAAAATCTCACCAATGAATAAACATAAGAAATTGGGAACTTCTATATAACTAAATACTCACCAAGCGAGGTTTCTCTATATGTGACTTTGATATAATCAATTGAAAAGTTGGATTTTCAACACCCTCCACCTAATGTCGTCATCATCATAATCATCGCTGCATGTTGCACACGTATTAATTAAATCAATCAATTAATCAATTAATTTATAACTAAACATAAATATCATCTATATGATTTAAACTGTAATAAATTACATGAACCGATATAAAAAACACGTATAGTCGGGTACACATCGATTCTCTCACTTTCATCACCATTATAAAATATCGACACATCAAAAACGTGGTTGACACGATAAGAGAAAACCAACACTTCACAATATGTAATTGTATTATCATGGACGAATTCGTTCCATCCATCCGTAAAAACAAAAGCGCCATAGGGGTTGATCATTTTGACCATCCAAGTGTGTCCGTTCATATTATTCAGATCACAATTTAATGGTGTAAAACTATTAAAATGACGTGCGAATTTGGATAGAAGACGCTGACACGAATTTATTAATTACAATTTGAAGAGATAATGACATGACAACATATGTAGTTAAGCTTTGCAATGAATTTCTAATGAAACAATATAATAAGATATTCCAATAAACTCCATACAAAAATGATAGGAAAAAATCAAAATTATAAAACTAATCACCGAGCTGGTATTTAATTTAAATTTTCATCCTCATGGGCATCTCACAAGGTAAGTATCAATTTTATCACTAAGTATTTATTTAACTATTTTTCAGTTCAGAAAGAATTTTGTTTGCCATCACTAACTAAATTACGTAAAAAGCCGTACTAAAAAGGTACGTAAAAAGCCGGTATTTCTATAGATCGACACAAAAAGAAGAAATTCTGGAAGTTATCGACGTGTTTAATTTGCAATTAATTTCACATAATCAAAGAGTTAGTATGAAGAATAATAAAAAATAAACAAATTATAATTCAAAATACAGCTTAAAAAAATACAACAAAACTATGAGGAAAAATAAAAAAAAAAGAAACAAAAATGTTTTTTTAATTAAACTGATCACCAAACAACATCCGTACAGATCTACAATATAGTTTATATAAAAACTCTTGTTTAGTGCAGAATCCAAGTTCAATACTGTCGGTGTTGGTGGGACATTTGATGAAAACGGTAATAGGGGGAACGTGAAGATGAAACCATATTTGGTGATTATTGTTCATTTTGAAGTTCTGTTTTCTGAGAGAAATCATTGTTTTTGTTTTTGTTTTTATTTTCAAGCCAACTGGTGGATCAGAAATTTTGCCACCCTTGGTCCGTTCCATGACGCATATCCTTGCGCCATTTGTGGTACCCGGTTTAACAAGCCAAGTCGAGTCCGGGAGCACATTTTCATTAAGCACAAGGTTATTTTCAAACTCGACAAAGAGGATGAATACCACGATTTGCATTTGTGGTAATTTATTCCTTAACGAGTCGAACCTTATCGAGCACCGAATAATATGGTGGATGGCAAGATTGTCCTAAAACTAGGAAGATGTGTATTGATGAAGGATGAAACATTTAGTGCGCATCTAAAAATGGTACGGGTCGTTGGGGAGGTGGTCCTGCAAATAAAGTCCTCAAGGAGTATTCAATGAAACTAGTCGAGCTTAACTTTGAAACTATCTATTAACATGAGTGGTATTTATTACTTTCATATAAAGTAAATAAAAATAAAATTTGTTTATAAAATTTATATTTTCAATTATAAAATTAAATTTCAAATCCAATTAAGGAAAGCATCAAATGAATCGATTAAAAAGTTCAATTAAATATTGTAAATTTTAATAATTCAATATAACAACATTAGTTAAAAAAATAGTTTGTCTATACTTGATACCTTGGCATTTTCCGATTGACATTCTTTGTAGAAAACATCATCTAACAAATATTTCCAATATTTTTCTCAAGCATATTATGGATGGCTTAAAGAGTTAAAGCCAAGTAATATAGTCAATAAATACCATTTATCACTAAAAATGGTTCTTGAAATGGACAGTTTTAATGCTCAATTCAAAATTTTCACTTTGTTTATAGGTTTTTCGGACTTTACGAGAGGTTATCTGTAGATATGAATACCGATAATTCAATTTTTTTGCAAACATACAAAATACCAATACATTACAAATGATATAAAGACAAAGATATTAATAAATTAAATGCAATTATTATTATTATTATTATTATTATTTTATTTTATTATTATATTATTATTATTATTATTTCATATTGTGATTTCTATACTTTAATTAATTGGGTGAAAAATAATCATTCAAGTGTTTTAATTCTAAATTTAATCAAAATTTAAAGAATCAATAATCTATTCATAAATTTATTCTTATATATAATATAAAAATACATAAAGATTATCTTAACGTTTTCCCCACCTATACAAAAACTTGCTATTTTTTATTCTATGGTATAACTTAGTAAGAAAAGAAATAAATTAGACCTGTTTCATATCAGTGTGAATAATTCAAGATAATATGGTGTTAATGGTGCAATTATATTTTTTTTATAGTGATTAATGATAAAGAGAAAATGCTCGAATGCATTGTGAATATGTTGTCTATATAATAGATATTTTTTATGCTATTGACTATACACTTTTAAAGAAGAATGAATAAATTTTTCTATAATCAATTGATAAAATTTAAATTGAGATATTATTCAAAATAATATGGCAGAAAAAATCATGAATAAAAATTTATAGCAAACTATTTTTCTTTAGATAGAAACTGTAATTGTATTATCACAAATTTTACAGCAATATCATAATAATACACTAAAAATATTATGAATATAAACATGATATAACTGAAACAGATGATAGAAATCATACCTTTGACATCTATGTCCGTTCTCTATAGTTTATTTCCAATAGTTGTAGACCCCTTGAGTTTTCTCATTTTGATCAACAATGAATTGTTGTAATCACCCATCAATCAAAAGAAATTATAGAATACAATGGAAGTTTTCACAAACTAAAAAAGTTTATCTGGGATGTTTATTTAAAAATGCAATGCATGGACGAATTTTGTTTTTGCCAAATATTTGAATAAGATTTTTTTAAAGGTAATACATATATGTCCATTTTTAGTTATATAGTTTTAAAAAATTATCGCGTTGGACAAATTGTTGTCCTTTTATTGTAAGGTAATAAATTTCTATATTGATGAATATTTTATTTTAAGGAAGATTTTGTCAATTTTTTCCTAAACATATTTTTAATTATCTGATCACATAGCATTGTCAATTCGATTAAAAATATAAATAAATAATGCAAATTTTTTGAGTTGCACATGTGTTTGTTGTATTCCATATTATTATTTTTTTCAATTGTTATCTTTAGTAAAATCAAACAAAAAGATTTTGGTGGATGTATTAACTTATATTAAGTATTTTATCTATATTTATAATAATGAATTTGAATTACATATCAATATACTTTTTCAAAAGAATTTGGGCGTTAGATTTTCATCGAAAATTCTTATTTTATATATTTTCTTTTTCCTTTTTTTTCGTAAGAGGTGGGATGGTAAACACAAATAGAATTAGTGCTAAGAAATTATATAATAAAAATAAACCCGAGCATTAAATTATATTCCCTATATTTGTATCCTTTAAAGTGACAAAATTTACATATTTAAGCAAATTCATAAATTATAAAACTATATATTACTAAAACAAAAGTAGATTGTAAAAAGATCGAGAAGAATAACCAATGTGCTCTTTTTTTTAATTAAAGGATAATGACCTATTTAGAAAGCCACTTAGCAAGGTTTTGATTTGAATGTGTACATCAATCTTTTATTGATTTTTACGATATAAACGAGTTATATTTAGTATAATATAATAGGTTTAGGGTTTAGGGTATTAGTATTTAATATTTGATAGACACAATTATAATTAAATTAGCATTTGATATTTGATTGATACATTGACACAATAAATTTAACAAAATAAAATATCTTGAAAAAAATCAAGATTTTCTATTTTTTGTTCGTAATCGTATATTGTTAAAACAATATTCAACTTCCAAAATTTAATTTTGAATATTTTCATTTATTGATTATTTAACTCAATAGTTTTAAATTTTGAAAAAATATATAATGTTATTTCAAGAATGTATTTCCTATAATTTGGCTAAATTGATTGATGCTATGGAGATTGAATTCGCAAGAAATCGGGGGTGATTTGTTGAATAGTACATTGTATGAGATTTGATTTATTTTATGTATTTGTTAGGATATTAGATATATATATATATATATATTACTATCAATGTTCATGTTTAGGATTTTCTTTTATTATGTATTGCAATACCGTTAAGATTTTACAAGTAAAATAATTTATAATTCACCAAGTGGAAATGGGCGGGAAAAACCAATTAGCCAATAAATTATTCATTACAAAGAATATAGTCATTGACTTAACAAAATAAAAATCTTTGCTAATTTTGGGTAATTCAAAACATGCATTGGTTATGAGGATTTTAAGGTGATTGGTCCAAATTTGTCTATCTTATTTTGTATCTTGTATTTTTTTAATTTCACTTTTAGTTAAATCACCCTAAATTATATCATATACTAAAATGTTATTGTATGGTTAATATGTTGTTAGTAGGAAAAACTTAATACTAATTCACAACCATTATTACTTTGGTATTGAGATTTATTTAAAATACTAATTTGCTAATTGTTAATCGAAGAGAATAATTTAATCCATAAGCCAATGGTTGAGTTGTAAAATCAAATTCAATAATCTCTTTTTGAGAATAGTTGTGTATTGTGTCAATCGAACAATGATGTTATGATACATTATAGAGGATTACATAATTTTGTTGTTCGAGAAAATATTATTCAGTTATCATCTCCATCTAAATTTAAATATTGATTTCCAAAATTAGCATAATTCAAAATAAACAAAACACAAAAAATAACTTACAAAAATATACAACAAAAATATAATAAATAAATAAAAGAAGCAAAATTTATTGTTTTCTGATTATCCGTAACTGCAGGACCCAAACCCAAAGCATAAGGAATAATTCATGCTAGCACTTTATTTTTGTTGCGTTTGTCTAGAACCAAACCCAAACCAAAACTATCACAGCGTTTTTTCTTCCGAAAAGTTTTGCAACCATGTTGCATAAAAATCCTGGATTTCTATTGTTTTAATCCGATGCAATCAGCTATCTATTAAGGGGCCAATGGGGGCATTGGGCCCCCATCAAATTTGAAAAAAAAGTAGGGGTATTTTGGTCATTTCACATTTTAATCTTAAAATAAATAATAAAAAATAGAAAAATGGGAAAAATAGTCTTCAATTATATTTCATTGTTTTTTCCTATTTTGATTTGTGAATCTTGAAAAATATGATTTGCATTTTTAAGCTCGTGTAAACTTTAACTGAATTTTGCATTATTCCGTTTTATTTGTACTTTTTGATGTAAATGTATTTTGTTATTTATTTTTGAGTATTAAGATGTGATTGAATTAATACGACTTATCAAAACTTCCACTTTTTTAAATTTGATGTATTGTTTTTCATTTTTATATGTTGTAATGGACAAATTGTCCACTTATGTTTTGTAAAAATGAAAAATAATCATAATTTTTCGAAACATGTTTTTAGTCATTTTGACACGGACATACTATTCTTGTGTTTTTCGATGAGTTACTTGGTTATATTTCAAAAAATTAATGTAGTACATTTTTTGGTACCGAGTCATGGACGGTCCATAGAAATAAAAAAAAACAAAGTGAAAATTTGAACTAAAAAATGACAAAAAAACATGGTTAAAACTATTTCTATTTTGGAAAAATAGCCAAAAATCCGATGAACTCTATTTATATTAATATTAATTGCCCCCCCTTACCCCAAATTCCTGGCTTCGTTATTGGGTGCAATATTATCTTCCATTATACCTTATAATTGTATCATTGATAAAATCGTTACAAAACTTCATAGGTATAGACTGTTGATAAAAAAATATTAACCAAAAAAATGTCACCAATGAATAAACATAAGAAATTGGGAACTTCTATATAACTAAATACTCACCAAGCGAGGTTTCTCTATATGTGACTTTGATATAATCAATTGAAAAGTTGGATTCTCAACACCCTCCACCCAATGTCGTCATCATCATAATCATCGTTGCATGTTGCACACGTATTAATTAAATCAATCAATTAATCAATTAATTTATAACCAAACATAAATATCATCTATATGATTTAAACTGTAATAAATTACATGAACCGATATAAAAAACATGTATAGTCGGGTACACATCGATTCTCTCACTTTCATCACTATTATAAAATATCGACACATCAAAAACATGGTTGAAATGATAAGAGAAAACCAACACTTCACAATGTGTAATTGTATTATTATGGACGAATTCGCTCCATCCATCCGTAAAAACGAAAGCACCATAGGGGTTGATTATTTTGACCGTCCAAGTGTGTCCGTTCATATTATTCAGATCACAATTTAATGGTGTAAAACTATTAAAATGACGTGCGAATTTGGATAGAAGACGCTGACACAAATTTATTAATGTAATTACAATTTGAAGAGATAATGACATGACAACATATTTAGTTAATCTTTGTAATGAATTTCTAATGAAACAATATAATAAGATATTCCAATAAACTCCTTACAAAAATGATAGGAAAAAATCAAAATTATAAAACTAATCACCGAGCTAGTATTTAATTTAAATTTTCATCCTCATGGGCATCTCACAAGGTAAGTATCAATTTTATCACTAAGTATTTATTTAACTATTTTTCAGTTCAGAAAGAATTTTGTTTGCCATCACTAACTACATTACGTAAAAAGCCGTACTAAAAAGGTACGTAAAAAGCCGGTATTTCTATAGATCGACACAAAAACAAATTCTGGAAGTGATCGACGTGTTTAATTTGCAATTAATTTCATATAATCAAAGAGTTAGTATGAGGAATAATAAAAAATAAACAAATCATAATTCAAAATACAACTTAAAAAAATACAACAAAACTATGAAGAAAAATAAAAAAAAAAACAAAAATGTTTTTTTTAATTAAACTGATCACCGAACAACATCCGTACAGATCTACAATATAGTTTATATAAAAACTCTTGTTTAGTGCAGAATCCAAGTTCAATACTATCGGTCTTGGCAGGACATTTGATGAAGACGGTAATAGGGGGAACATGAAGATGAAGCCATATTTGGTGATTATGCTTTGAATTTAGTATCAACAGTATCAAAGTGTCTCTCTAAATCAATTTAAGTATTATAAATATAAGAGGATTTAGCATGAATAATTAGCTGACAAAAAAATCTCTGAACACAAAATCAAGTATCTATATATATATAATAGCAGAAGTCCGAAACAAAAATTTTCCCGCTCTTTTTACTTCTTATATTAGGAAAATATTATAAATGGTATTTCTATATTATATATGTATATAAATTAGGAAAATATTGTAATTGGTATTAAATTAGAAAAATATTATAAATGGTATTCCTATTTTATTATATATATGTATAAACATTAGGAGTCCAAAATAAAAAAAAATCTGCTCTTTTTATTTCTTATATTCGGTATATTCTAATTTAGGAAAATATTGTAAATGGTATTCCTACTTTATATATATATATACATACATATATATATATATATATATATTAGAAAAATATTATGAATGGTATTCCTATTTTATATGTATAAAAAAATTAGGAAACTTTTATTAATGGTATTCCTACTTTATTCAAAAGTGAGTATGTACAATCAATGCTATTTGTATATATTATTCATATTTTAAAAATTATAGTCTTTGGCTATAATTAATTAATTAATTAATCTATATATATATATAATAGCAGAAGCCCGAAACAAAAACATTTCCGCTCTTTTTACTTCTTACATCAGGAAAATATTTTAAGTAAATATTTATTTATCTTTTTAATCAAATTTGCAGTATTTATTTATATTTTTAATCGACTTTGACAATGCTATGTGATCAGATAATTATGAATATGTTTAGGGAAAAATTGACAAAATCTATATATATATAAAAGCAAAATGGTTTCTAAATATGTTTTCCCGCCTAAACGTAGTTGCTAAAATCGATTTCTATAGTTTTTTATTTTTGTTCCAGAATTTTTTTATTTTCGGTTACATATATGCAATAAATTGGGAATGTTTGCCTTTGAAATATAGCATATATACAATAAATTGAGAATGTTTGACTTTGAAAAATAGCATAATTATACATAGTTGCTAAAATCGATTTCCAGTATTTTTTTATTTACGGTTACATATATACAATAAATTGGGAATGTTTGACCTTAAAAAATAGCATAAATAAATTGATTGTTGCCTATCGGATTTACATGTACATATATGAAATAACATGTACATATATGGAATAAATTGGGAATGTTTGACCTTTCGATTTACATAAATAAATTGATCGTTGTCTATCTAATGTAAAGATATGCAAGAAATTGGGAAAATTTGACCTTTCGATTTCGGTTTTACATGTACAAGTATGCCAAATATAGGAAAAATAGCATAAATAAGTTGATGGGTGTCTATCGGCCAGCCAAAATATTAATTTAAATATAAACTTTCCATTCGCTTGACATTTCAGTCGTTGTATTTATTTATTAAACAATCGAATTGTTTTTTTTTATTTTTCAATATTTCCCAAAATAATCAAAACACACATTGGTGCCAAATGTTAATAAACATAAGACAGTTCAAAAATAATTACCAAAAGCCTGGCTTAAAAAAAAAGAAAAATTGGTATCCCACCTTATCATAAACGTGTAAAAAATAAATAAACATTTCCAAAAATAATCTAATTACAATTTAAAGTTTTCTGTTAATTTAATATATATGTAGCAACTAATAAGATTGTATCTTTTGTGGGTCAAATTGATTACAATTAATTAGAACACATCCTTTATTTTCGTAATTATATTCTGATCAATGAGTAAATTTCGAAGATGATTACGAAAATAAAAGGCAAGTAATCAAAATATTTTATAATGTATTAAATTATTACCATGTATATAGATAACCTACGTTTCTAATATGCATAATTAATAGATATAATCATAATCTAATTTTCGCGTGCATCCGATTTGCTATTGATTTTTTCCTAAAATCTGATGTCTTGATCTCTATAAATATGTAATTGTCACCACATTTTTTTTCACACAAAGTTGCAACATTAAACTCATATTATACAATTTCTCTTTCGTGAAGCATTATCATAAGAAAACCGGTTACAATGGCTTTGTGCATTACTCATATATGCCATTTGAACATGAATAAGACTCCGTGGACAGTGAATATTAGGCTCGTGTGAACACACGAAAAACCATTGTATAATGACAAGTCATGTGCTAAACCTGGAATGTGTTTTTCGTGACAATGGTAAGACCTTTTTTTTTTGGTGTACTTTTTTTTATCGATTTCATGCTTTTTAACATGCTAATAATTTTTATATTAGGTGTCGTTGCATTTATGTAAGCACATACAATAATATTTGAATGCTTTTAATGATAACTACCGTAAATTATGATTAAAAATAACTAATCGCGTTATGACAGTATACAATATAGACTCACTAAACAAACAGTATGGAATTAGGATTCCACTATACCCATGGTGTAGGGGCAAACGGCTTTTTACGTACTCTTGAGATTAACTTAATTTATGCATGTATATAAATTATCAATAACATAATCAACAACAATCAGAATGAAATAACATCACATTAATGAATAACATCCGCAATAAAAATGCATTATAGATCAACACAATATATAGTAAATTTCAGTATAATACTCTACACAACAGACAACGAAATTATATACATCCAAATCCAATTTAATTACTATGAAAATTTTACCGACGTCTATGAAATTATATACATTCAATTTATACTGTAGAACAAAGCAAATCAATCACATATGGTCCCACACAACACATCATATGTGGTTCGACATAATACACTCCGTGCATTGCACGGGCGATATACTAGTTAATTCAATGGTAAAAGATACATAAAATATTCCTATCAATATTCCACCGAACATAATTCATTTATTTTAACTATTATTGAATAATTTAGGAAAGTTTGAATAGTCAATTAGTATTTAAAACTTGATTAATATTATAGCATACAAAAAATTAACCTCCACCATTGAAACAAAGAATAACATATATGAATAGAAATGATGTACACAATTATAGTAATCATAGTAGTAGTAGTAGTAGTAATAGTAGTAGTAGTAGTAGTAGTAATAATAATAATAATAATATATTTTTTAATATTAATTAATTAATTAATTATAGTCAAAGACTATATAATTTTTAAAATATGAATAATATATATAGATAGAATTGATAGTACTGACTCACTTTCGGTATAAAGTAGGAACACCATTTATAAAATTTTCCTAATTTTTATACATATAAAATAGGAATATCATTCATAATATTTTTCTAATATATATATATAAAGTAGGAATGCCATTTACAATATTTTTCTAAATTAAAATATTACCGAATATAAGAAATAAAAAGAGCATGAATTTTTTATGCATATATAAAATAAAATAGGAATACTATTTATAATATTTTTTATTTTAATACCAATTATAATATTTTCCTAATTTATATACATATATAATGTAAGAATACTATTTACAATATTATCCTTAATATAAGAAGCAAAAAGAGCGGGCAAATTTTAGTTTTGGACTTATGCTATTATATATATAGATTCCAATTTTTAAAAAGATACAATCAAGTACATACCTAATTTATAAGACAAGGCCAGGTAATTGAGAAGGAAATGATAAATTCCTTCTGAAATCTATCTTCAAAACCTATAATAGCAAGCAATAGATGATGACATCATATGGATGAGAATATCAGTAACATTTGGTACAATCCAACAATTAAAAAATCACAAAAACTCATGTCAGACCGTCTAACGGGTCTGACCTGTTAGACGGATCTGACCCGCGGACCCGGTGGCATTTCCGTAATATTAACAGTGGTGTTTTAGTAGTATTCAGGAACCACTGGTATTAACTGTTCTTTTGAAAAGTATTAGTCATCCTTCTAAAAAGTATTAGCAGTTCTTCTGAAATGTATTAGTAGTTTCCTAAAAAGTATTTTAGTATTTCTCCTAAATATACTCCCGAAATGTATTAGCAGTCCCTCAAAAAAGTATTAATAGTTCCTCGAAAAAGTATTAGTAGTATCCTGTAGAGTATTTTAGTAGTTTCCTTGAATATAATTAAATTTTTCTATCGAAATGTATTAACAGGTCCTTACGAAAAGTATTAGCCGTCCTTCTAAAAAAGTATTAGCGGTTTTTAAAATGTATTAGTAGTTCCCTGAAGAGTATTTTAGTATTTCTCATGAATATACTCTCGAAATGTATTAGCAGTCCCTCAAAAAAGTATTAGTAGTTCCTCAAAAAAGTATTAGTAGTTCTTGGAGAGTATTTTAATGAATATAATTAAATTTTTCTCCCGAAATGTATTAGTTGTCCCTCGAAAAGGTATTAGTAGTTTCTCGAGAAAGTATTAGTAATTTCTAGAAAGTATTTTAGTAGTGTTCTGCAAAGTATTAGTTTTTCTTATAAAATGTATTAGTATTTCTCTATAAAAGTATTAGCTGATACTAATACTTGTATTATTTAATGTCTCGTTTTCAAATATTCTGCTGCTGCAATATTCTTTAACCTCATGAACCAATTCTACTTTATACACATACTTCTTCGAAGCCAACACAAACGCCCCCAAATTAACAGCCGATAATATCGAAAGAAACCCATAATAATAAAGCCTGTTTGGATAACTGTCGGAAGAACTATTGTTTTGTGCCGCCGCAACAGGGTGGCGCCTCAGAATTCCGCCCGACGAAAGGGGCAGTGACGGGCAACCCGAAAGTTTAGATTTAGAAATATATATCTGTTCTTTATTTTTATGTTTGTTTGGAAAATTATATGCAGTAATAGAAATTTTTGTTTGATGCGTTTGATGAAATGTTATAAGAAATGAATAGTTTATTAAAAAAAAAACAAAGGATCTCAAGCTTGTAGCATCAAAACCTTGAGAGCATCAGGAATCTCGTACAACTTAACCCTGCAAGTCTAACTGCTTCTCGCTTAGTCTTGTCGGAATCATCCCATGAATACCTCTGTTAACATATATTAGAACTTAGAAGGAGCACGAAAATGATGGGAATCATCCCATGAGTAGCTCTGTATAGAATTATCCACTTATGAAGGAATTCAAATACTTCATCTTCTGGTGCATGATCCCACCCAATAGACAAATTTCCTCGCATCGATCGATCTGAAATTAGAGCAGGGGAGATTTGTGCCTCTTTTATTTTTAATTCTACGGGGTTTTGGGAGTTGGGTCAACGGATCAGGTTAGGCTGGATCCGTTTAACGAATTATATCCGTTAGACCGTCTAATAGGAGACCTACCCTTAAAAAATATGAACTCCTAGTAAAAACATTTTGTCTCCTTAAATATTAGCAACAACTCTCGACAAAATCATAAAATAAAATGCAGACTAACTGAAAAAACTAAAATGTTGTTACTACATATTAGATGTGAGCTCTCTTATCACAATCACTAGAGACCCCATGACATGCAAAATCGAACCAGTAAACTTGAATACCTAAGCCCAAATAATAATCTGTTTTGGTTTTTACCCAAAAAAAAAATCGATAAATTCGGTAAAATTACAAGTTTTTAGAAAACTAAAAAATTAAACCTGACAACAAAACAACAGCAGCCACAAAACTAGCAACAAGACCAATCCTCATTTTCAAGGGATTAAATTTTGAGCAAATGGTGGAAATTATCCACTTGGGATAGGTGAGAGACTTTTTTGACATGTAGAATAAAAAATATAGTTTTCTACCCACTTTTGGGGTTCTTTTACCACAATACCCTTGAAGCTTTAAATGCAAGCCTTTAAAGTAGGTAAGTTGTATTTCTCTCTCTTGTTAAATACATATATACATACGTTTGCTCTCATTTGCTCTTCATTTTTTCTCTCTCTTCTTCTTCTTCTTCACAAAATATCAAGAAGTTCTTTTTGTGGTCTTTCGTAACCAAAATCGTACCAAAAAATCGAATAACAAGGTAATGTTGCTTCTCCCTTTAGTTACTTAACCTTGTTTAAATTGTTCAAGACCAATATATTTACAAGATATCTGAAATATCGTGAAATGTGAAATTTTCTGAATCTAAGATGCACTGTGCACGATATATCGTGTCTAATATAGGGCACGATATCGTGCTCCTGCCCATTATAGGCACGATCACGATATCGTGCTCCCGCCCATTATAGGAACGATATATCGTGCCTCAGTAAAAAATAGGCACGATATATCGTGCCTCAGTTAAAATAAGGCACGATATATCATGCCTATTTTAAAATTGGGCACGATATATCATGCCCCAGAAAAAAATAGGCCCTTTTTATGTATGCTTGCATATCTTTAATATTTTTTCTATATTTCTTGTCTGTAGATAAACTCTGGCTATGTTGATGTTCGATTTGGTGGTCATTGAGAAGGTTTATAATATAAAAATGGTGAAGAAGAAGTTGTACGTATTAAACCGGGAAAAATGAATTATAGTGAAATATTGGAGGAGGTTTATAGTGTTGTTGAAGTTGATAGGGGCGTATACGATTGTGTAATGCATGTTATTGTAGATATTTCTGGAAACAAACTTGGGAAGTTAAAGTTAAAAAATGACGATGACATTGAAAGTGCGTTTGAGAACACCGGGTTACCAGTTGTTTTTGAAAAACTGAAAAGAAAAAGGATGGGTGAGACTAGTTCGCATAATGTATTGGGAAGTCAGTCTGGGCATAATCGAGTTGAGAACGCGTTTAAGGTCAACAAGGTGTTGGTGGAAGTTTTATCCAACTAATGGCTACTCGAGAATGATTTTTCAACGGTCATTGGGCTAATTACAACTATATGCACCATCTTGGTTTTCAACAATACGATTATACCGCACATCAATCTATATAGTCATGCAAGAAGGCCTAGTGGAGCACCTTTTATGCATATGAACAATGTTCCAATTATTGATCATCGCGTCCCACTCTCACGCACGGTTAATGTATAGTGTTGTTCAAGCACAAAGACAATTATTATAAAATTGGGTACAATTTATTCAAATTTTACAAAATCAAATATTATGAAAAACTTGAAAACAAGAAATGGAAAGTCACTTTATGTATATGAAATTTTGTAAATAAATAAATAAATAAATTAAACTTATTTAATATGAAATAGTTTGATATTTATGTCAAAGATTAATATTTCTTAAATTACATGTTAATTTAGGTACCGATATAATAATCAAAATATTCAAAATAATATTTATATATCAAATTTATTGTATTAAATATATATAATAATAAATTGGAGTGAAGTGATCATGTTTAATGCCAATGCCAAGTAATAAGAATTATTAGGGCATAAGGAGACAGAAGAGAATAATTAAGGTTTTTTTTTTAACACTTGATATCTAAATTTTTGGCAACTAACTATATTTTCTTATTTGATCAAAATTTCAACCAACATTTCAAATAAAGATTAAAGAACTATATACCATTTTCTCAATAAAGGCACTAAAAATGGATTGATAATTATATTTTACAACAAATAATATGATTTTGTAAACGAGATTAAATGAGATCAATTTGAAAACAAATATAGATTAGTTTCAGTATATTAAGAATAATTATAATTTTCATAATTATACGGCTCACAAAATTTACAACTATGTAAATATTAATATAACCAAAATAGTCAAATTCAATTGCAAGTACAAATTTTAATAGTATAACGTATCTTTCTAAAACTTTATGAAATTTAAAATACTATATTAGTTTTTAGTTTATTATGTGTAATTTTTAAAAACATAAGTGAATGCAAAAATAAATTCAAACATAAAAGTTAATTAGTATTATATTTAATTATTGAAGATTGACATGTGAAAATTGTTAACTTATTTTTCTTTCATAAGACTGCCATTGATTTTATTATTTTTAAATATAGATATTTTGTGTGCAATTGAATAGAGTTTCAAAACTCAGATTTTGACTTATCATTTTTTCATAGTTTTATTTAATACCTCACTCTCGATGAAAATAATGGATTAATTTTTTTATATATTGGTTAATGTTATTTATTTTTAAGACACTGGAAATAGGAGGACTACAAACTTTAAGTTTAAGTGTTAATGATAAAATATTGACTTTGTTACTAGAATGAAAATAATATATGAATTTTTTTTACATATATATTATATTGTAATTTTTTTGCATTTGCTTAATCGAAGAACTGAGATAGAATAAAAGAAGTAAGCACATGAAGTATAAAAATTTAACTAACCTTTATTTTATTTTATTTTAATTGAATAACAATAAGAAATAAAATGATGATATTATGATGGATTTCGGTATAAAATTTAATTAATTTTTTTATTAATGCGATAACTTGCATGTGATTTACTAATCATTAGTTTATGATTTATAAGCTAAATTATTTGTCTGATTATGTGAAATGCATCCAGTGCTAAAAGAATTCGAAAATCATGTAAGAGAGAAGACTTTTCTAGCCACAACAATGAAATAAAAGACTGATGAATGTGATTGTAAGCTAATATAAAACTTATTTCGTTGTTATACTAATTGTAAAATTTTGTGGGATTGAGTTCTTTAAAATAATTATTTAACAATTCATATCGATCTATAATTAAAACAAAGCAAAATATATATTAAAATATACTATATAATATTTAAATTTAATTAATATTTATTTCACTTTTTAATATTTTAATATTAATTAATAAAATTATTTTAGTAAAATCATGTGAATCACGTGCGACACACGTGTTTCTTACTAGTAGATATAAAAAGGAAAAAAACCCAGGTTTGACTAATGTTTGGATGATCAGGTGCAAGTTGCTTTCGGTGTTGGCTTTTCCATGCCCATTATATATTTAATTATTTAATTATTTAATGGCCCCATCACCATATCATGTCTCCAACTTTACTTTAATTTATATCAGATACCATCTACTCATCATGCATCATGCATGCATGAGGATGAGGATGTTTGTTACATTGTCATCATGGACACTTTATGGCCTTCTCATTTGCAATTCTTTTTATAAGCTATCATTTTTATAATATGACGACATTAGGAGTAGTTGTCAATTTTGGTCCGATTTAGTGGGTTCGCCTAAATAGCCTAGTAAAATGGTTGGGTTGAGCTGCATTTTCTTAGGTCTGAGATAAGTTTGGTATTTTGGAATGCCCTCCAAAAAACCGGATCGACCCGGTTTCTCTTTTATATTTTAGTGGGCTAGACTGGACCACAAAAATAATGGCGTGGTTACTGTTTAGCTAGCCCCGATCCGATTTTTTGCTTCGGTTCGGGGTCTCGGCCCAGCCCGGTTCACACCTCTACTGATGAGACACAGACATACATACATTCACATGTAAAGTTGAATAGCAATCAATGTTGTAGTGATGATCTTGAAAGTCTGAATCCATTATAAAGCAGCTGTGTTTTTTGAGGCCCTAAGGCTTTCTCATGAAAGGAACTTATCAAACTTTGATCTTTTTTGAATTTTGTATTTGTATGCTATGATGATAACATAACAAGTACCTTTAATGTCTTTAGATATTCCAAATATAAATATCAAAATTGATTCCATTTTCTTGATTAATTATCAATAACCCCACAATTAGCTCTAAATTCCAAGATGTAAGGAACTTTTTTTTTTTTTTTTTTTGGTTACATGGAGCTTGAAATGCTTTGGCAGAAAATGGAGTCTTATAACTATGACCCTTGTTTGCTTGCCCTTTTTGTTTGGATCCTAAATTTTGCAAATGAGTTTGGAAAAATATTGCAACTACAAAAAAACTAATAATCCCTGTACTGTATCTATTTCACTCAAGTAATAAAGTAATTCCTCTTTGATTTATTAGGAAAAAACACTATCATATATTACTTGTCTTTCTCAACTAATTCAATTTGTGATTAAATGTTTATGTGGGCATTAGATACATGAAATTGAACTAATGATTTTCACCCAAATATATAAAACACAAAAGTAGGGTTGTAAACGATCCAAGCCGAGCCAAGTCAAGCTTTAAATTATTTGCCAAATGTTCAATTAGTTTTTACATGTTTGAGATCGGCTTGAGCTTGGTTCACATTTTAAAAAGCTCAAACGTGTTCGACTTGATAAAATTATTTAATATTCGTATTTGTTAATGAACATATTTGTGAGCGTGTTCGTATTCGAGTTTGTGTTCATCGCATGTTTTTGAACAATCAATAATTTTGTTCACGAACAATAAACAAACAAACAAAAATAATTTTGTATGTGAAATGATATAATAAGTATTTCCATTTTTAAATTAACTAGTAAGGTGAACGTGCGTTGCACGTGATCCAAATAATTTTAAGTAATTTTTAATTAAAAATATAAACTTAATTAGTTGCAATTAATATTGAATAAATTATTTTAAATTTATTGTGAATGTTGTTCATGTATTTTTGATCTTAACATAAAACCTACAAGATTAAAATTGAACTTATATATTGCATGAACTATATCTTAAAAGGCATTATAATTAAACTAAATACAATGGACATTAAAATAACTTTAAAAAATACAACTAAAAAGAGTTATTCTATGAAATCATTTTGTATCAATTATGAGTTTAGTGAAATATAATATAACTTAATAATTTTACTTAAATAATAGATGGTATTGTAAGTAAATATATATGGTTGCATACTTAAACTAATATGAATTAAAATATGTTTAAAACTTTATCATTTGAAAATATTTTATTTTAGTTAAATAAATTTGAATGTGAAAGGTTATAGGCATATCTATTTTCATAGGATTTTTGTTTATTAATATTAATGACCAATACTTTGGTTATTATATTATACTATTATTAAAACTAATCAGTTTGGAGTTAGCATAAGAGCACTTAAAATTAACTATTTTATTTGTATTTTTTATTTTTGTTTTAAAATCATCTTGTTTCTTCTCTCAATTAGTATATTATATCAATGATGAAAATAAATATGAAAAATAAAACTATAGGTTCACAATGCATAATACTTACTTTTAGGCGACTAAATTCATCTAAGGAGAATTCTCTATATGTTGATAACATATAATTAGATTGCTTATCACCAAACCTACTTTTAATTTAGAATCATTCTATAATTAAATTTTTAGTACTATCTATTTTTACGTAAATTCACTCATTTTTCCCTGAAGTCTAATAATAATTTTTTTACTCAAAAAATATATTACATTAATACGATTATTCATGTTGCTTAAATTTTAAAGATTATAATATTATGAATTTCTTATATAAATTCAAATCGAGTTTTGTAATCTTCAACTTAGTGACTCAACTCAACTTATCCGCCCTATCTATTACAAGTTGAATTACATAGAAAATGGGGTGTCAACTTCCAAATCTAAGTTTTACACGGTATCATCAAAATCAATACATAAATTTTCCGAACAAAGGCGCCAATTCTTCAAAAGAATTTTGGATATAGAATGTCACTCAATTTATATCCAAGTGATATTATAAATAATAATTAACTAAAGTTAAATTATATCTTTCCTTTTTAACTTTTTAGCACTTAAGTGAAAAATCAAAATAAGTTCAAGTATATAAGGAAAAAAGTTTAATCAATTATATGTTTGAAATATATACAATAGCACTAAGAGTAGTCATCTTTAATATTAATGAATTATAACTATGAAGAGAAGATATAAATTATTATTTATTTCTAACAAATACATATGAATATAAAAATTTGACAATTATAAGTTTATTAATCATGTATGATTTAAACATCCAAATATTTTCTTATATATATATATATATATATATATATCACGTGAATAACATAATTAACTCTCAGTCTTATTTAAAAGTGAGATTTTTTTCTTGTTAGTACAAAATATGCTAGGAAAATACTCTATGAGATAAATTAATCATCGCTATTCTTCTTCTTGTACTTTCACATTAAAAATTAATTTTTTTATTTTATTTTCATTAAATAAAAAAATATAGCTATCATATATTTTATTTTAAATTTTGTTTTTTCATATGATATACGCATTTATATATTTTTAATTTGTTTGTTATTAATAAGAATTTATATTATCATATTTATTATTTATTTGATTAGTAGATTATATTAGAAAAATAATAAAACCGATTCTGGATCTAATTTAAGATGTAAAAGGTTAAAGGATTAATGCAAAATTTAGATACCAAAATGTCTTATGTTCTGATTTTTGGTTCGCTTGTCTTAAAATCAAGTACTATTTTTCTACAATCAAAGCACTTGGAGTTAAATTCTTTTTGTATTTTTTTTCTAATGTGAATTCATTTTATTGTTTTCTCTAAAAATACAATGGAGATACATCATTTAATCATAAACTATTATAAATTAATATACAATTGTGTATTTTATTCATCTTTGAATGGTTATAATTGTATCATATAAATTTCATATATATGCTTATGAGGTATGTTTGGAAAGCTATTGAAATGTATTTTAATATGAATTTAATTTTATTTAAATATTCTTATTACACAAAAAGTTATGAGAGAAAAAATAGACTTCTAGTATTTGAAAAAAAAATTGGTATATGAATGGACACTTGAAATTATATTTAAATTATGTATAGAAGACAAGTTCAATTATAACCTCTTCTCATACTATTAAACACATATACTCATTAGGGTTATAATAGGTACATCAAAAGTTTCAAGAAACCTTTTAAGTGATCCACACTTTTATAAGTAGTATAGAATATTTTTAATAAATAATATTATTTTATTATTAATAATCGAATCATAATCAAACTATTAGTTGAGCCCTTAACGATCTTGTTCATCACCATTATAAATAAACGCTATGCGAACATGTTCATAAATATATATAAACGAGCTTGATCATGAGCTATTAATGAGCAGTATATAATTATTCAAAGCTCGTTCGTTTTATTGTAGAAGCCCTAATTTTGTTCATTTAAACCCGTTTAACTAAATAATCAAACGTAAACAAATGGTATACGAGCTTATTCACGAGTTGTTTGTCGAACACTCCGTTCATCCACAGCGTACACAAAAGGAAGTGCAAAGACCACTATTTTACCACAAATTTACCATTGTAGATTTAATAGCATTTTCTCACTCTCTTCATCCACCGTAGAGATAAGCATAAGATGTTTGAGCACAAGATCCAAGATTAGTTAAAAAACAAAAAGCTATTAAAAACCTACTTAACCACATAGTTAATTAACTATTAAAACATAGCTATTGGCAATCCTATTTCTTAGGCGGTCTTCCTGGGAGACAAAATCAGACCAACATGCACTCTGACAAAATCCATATTTCTACCACTTAATTAATTTTCCACTGAATCTTGTTTCTGCTTTCATCTTCTTCTTCTTCTTTTTGTTTTGTCTTGTTTCTACTTTTGTGGTAATGTCATACAAATAATATTACAAATCTTTGTTGTTTTTAGACTTGAAATGATGCAGAGCAGAAGATGTGTACCTAATTTATTACCAACAATTTGCAGCAGAAATGTTTGTTTCTTCTATAAAGGGCCATGTGTAGAATTTGACCACTAGTGGGCATTACATAAAAGTTGGCAAGCTGTAAAATAATTCATCACATGCAACAACACAACACAATTGTTGTGTTTATTATAAGCGTCTGTCATAACTTCAGTTTATAAATTGTACCAATGGATTTTCAAGTTTGAATAACAGAAGCTGAATCTGCACAGAGATTTCTTAGCTGGAATCCTAATTATAAGTCCACCAGAGATCAGAATTGTTGAAAAAAATAAGATCTTTCTTTTGTCTTTTGTCCTTTCCAGGGCGATCGAAAAATAAAAAACTGGTTAATATATTCAAGAAACTTATGTATTTACAATTCCTCAAAAAAAAAAAAAACTTATGTATTTACAAGACACTGCCTCAATTCATCAGATTTCAACTGGGGACATTGCCAGTTTTAATCCACAGGAAAGCTAAGTGATTATTGAGGTAGAAAACTGGTTTTGTTTTACTCGTTCTAAAAATCTTCGCCTAGGCGCTAGGCTCCCTTTGGCCGTATATGTTTTTCTTCCAATTAGGCCTACTGAACAGCGAACAAAACAACTCAATACTCGACTCGAAATCGATTGTTAAAAGCTCGTTTGAACTCAGTTCGTTAACATAACGAACTAAACTTTAACGCATCTTTTCGTTCGATAAAATGTAAAGTTAAGTTCGAGCTCAACTCGATTAGTAAAAGAAAATATAATGTGTAAGAATATCAAGCTATTCAAGCTCAATTCGTGTTCAGTTCAACTAAAGCTCAATCAAGCTCGATTCAATTAATAATCAAACCAAATTCAAACATAATTTTTGAAGCTCGTTAAGAATTCAAACAAACTTGAACAGTAATATGTTTGATTCTACTCGATTCAGTTACACCCTTGTTAGACCCCACCCCTACCTACCCCCAAACCCCACATAGGCACTAGACCTTATTCTACCGCTTGCATATCCCTTTTTTCTTTTGTTGACCCAGAGTATTCCCACACTAGCCGGGGGCACAGTTCTTCCCAGGTTTGGTCCTAATCTCTGTGGAGGAGGGGCAACCCCAACACCTCTCTCCGTATTAGTCCAGATTTGAACCTAGGACTTTGAGGTTAAAGGCCGCTAGGCCAACCCTTGGGGGTTTTGCATAGCCCTTTTTAGAAAACTAGTTTTACTACATGCTGGAAAATATCCAAATAACCCATAAATTATGAAAAGGCCAAGGAAAAAACAGCCAAAAAAACAACCAAATTTACCAAAAAGAGAGCCAAAGAGGACTTTTATAGATAAAAGAAGCAGGATGGCAAATCAATTTATTCAACTGCAGGAGAAAATGAACCTCTGATACAATAACGCAAGTACTTTTATGTACAGAGATATTCCCATCCCATTAATAAAGGGGTGATGAGGCTAACAAAATTCCAAATATTCACATATTGGGTAACAAAAAAAAAAAAAAAAAAAAAAAACAAAGTGTCCAAAGACGCTTGCCAAAACTAGGGAGCCACAGTTAAAAAAATGCCTGCCTTTCTATTTCTGATTTGCCTCAAAACCCATAAAGATCGAACTAAAAAAACAGATTAATCATAATAATAATATAAACTGCATTTGGGTGTCGATACTAAATGGCGTACGGCGTGTGCATACCGTCCCAAGAGCCTCGGTCATCAACGCCGAAAAACTCGTCATAGCTTGAAAAACTCCAGGCAGCCCTGTCTGAATATTATTCAGCGTCATCGCTCGTGTCACCTCTATTGCCTTGAGTGTTTTTGCATCTCGTCCTCCACGCGCCTCTGGCAGGTCGCCAGCTCAGCTTTTTTCTCGGACAATGGATCTCGAGCGTCCAAGACGTGGCGGCTATCGGGCCCAGTATCGGGAAGCCCAATGCCAACCATAGAGTACGAGTGATAATACTTTTTCTCGATGCTCCTAAGAGATGACGCCTTTTTCTCGAGCTCCTTCGACGCAGTTTCGGTTCGTTTCTTGATTTTCAGCTCCTCCGTTTGTTTCAAAGATATTGAGTGAACGACATTGATGAAGCTTTTGATGGCTTCGGACGCGCGGTATCTGGGACCCGGTCGGCGCGAGTTTCCACTCGTCACAGAAAGCGAAAACGTTCGACAGTTCTCGTTGACCATTGGTTGGTTCACTGTGAACGGGGAGGAGAGTGAGTTTGAACCAGCCGTGGAGAGATTGGACGAAATCCCGTTGAAATTTTACGAGGCGGCAGAAACTGGAGTGCCAGGCGGATACGGCTGACTCGAGATCCCGTGTTGCTTGTCTGTGCAGATCGGACGTGGATTGGCCTTTGTTTGTGTGGTTGACGAGGCCTCGGACTTGCTGCACTATGTTGTTCTGGATTTCGTGGAACTGGTTCATTGATCTCCACATGTACATGAACCTGCATTTGTTGGATGTGGGTAAGTAACATACATACAGAAATTATAACAAAGGTTAATTACTAAAAAGTAAAAACACCTATGAAGTTCAGTCTAATTACAAACTATATTTCAAAATTACAAATACCCTGTTGATATTTGTTTGATTGCAATACATCAAGGGGGTATTTGCAATTTTGACAGAGAAACTGATTTTTTTGTAATTACGCTAAAATCTTGGGGTAGTTTTTGTAATTACCCTAAACACAATGAACTGTTTTTCCAAATTTCAAATCAATATTACACTTCTGTAGCTCATATGATAACAAGTCATACTATCATGGCAATTTTTGTCTCAAATTCAAACTGCTTAGAAGATGGCATTTTTTGAAAAGCTTATGTGGACCTTGGCACAATCATAGACATGTCGTTATTACATGTCAATTAAAAATTGCCTTTTTAACTAAGTAACCAAGGACAACAAATCATCTCCATGGGACCACAGCCAATTCTGAACAGGCTGGTAAAAATTGGACAGGCTCTTGGTGGAGAGTCACCATTCTTTGCAATAGGACTGGGGAAGATGTAATACACCTAGAGAACGGAACACTCATTACGTTCCACCTACCACCGCAACAAGGCAGCAAATGCTAGTGATAATCACAAAAACTACCCCTGAGGTTTAGCCTAATTACAAAAAAAAAAATCAATTATCTTTCAAAATAACAGATACTCCATTCTTGAGGGTGTAATTTGTCAAATGCAAACGCACATCAAGTGGGCATTCGCAATTATCCGTTAATGATATTCAAGGTCAAAACTCAGGCGAGAAAAGATTCCTTCACAAAGTGGACAAGTGAAATGGTTTTAGGTACGCATGCTATAAATATTCATTCACCGATAATCGACAACTGGTAACTTTAATGCAGGAAAAGGATATTGTACTTACCCATGACAAAGTTCCACAAGCTGTGGCACAAGGTCAGAGTCTCTTAGACCGATAATAGCAGACGAGGTAGTTGATACAGCCTGAGATGTCACCACGATTAGAGATTGAAGCCTATTTATTGATGCCTTTGTCTTGTCCACCTTGGATTCATCTTCACCCTTGTACTCCTGACTTTGAAGTGAAGACAATTTCTTCTCATGCTCGATTTTACTCCTTCTCTAGCCTAAATTGATTATCACCACAAACAACCATCTCAATAATTAAAAAACCGCAGAAGGAAGATAATGTGCTTATCATGCTCAACTTTTACTTCTGAAACTGTACAGACAGGATCAATATAGCTTCATTTTTCAGGCGTCCTACATTGTCATAAAGTAGGGACGACGTCGACTAACACAAGATGCAGAGCATATTTCGCTTAAAAAATAACTGACCGCACAAAGACCGATAAATCTTTTTGATTTTTGAAAATGCCTAATTTACAGATTCTTAATTTCAGCATTTAACAGAATACACAAGAATTAGGAGAGAAAATAGTTGTGTTCTGGATTCTCGCAGCGCTTATTTCTCTAAGTAATTGATGACAAACCATACAGCTGAAGGTCAATGCAAAAAGCACATTCTAACTAATTGACTATGTAAGAATATAAAATTGTTGAACATAGAAATATTTCATTTTTTTGCTTGATGACAGACACACATATCAGCTGGAAGACAAGTTTGTTGAAAGGCAGACCCACCAGCATGTTCCAAGTTGACAACCTAAGATCATTCCAGGCTGTCCTTGTCACACACCACAAATCAGTTATTGAGGGCACTATAGTCATTCCACACACAGAATCCAAACAAACAAGCTTACAGAAGAAAGGTGCTAAAATAAGCACTTACGGATAAGCTTAAGCTATCAATATAACACCACCACCACCACCCAACTAAAGACACATGTTCCCAATATATATAATCACCCCTCGCACTTTCGTCATTTCTTACCAAAAATACAATCAAGAAAAAAGGATTACTTTACGCAATTGTCAACTATGGCGTCTATGCAACGCCAAGATAATACACGTAACAGAAGATTAATGAAAATTCAAACAGGACACCAATGAACTACAAAGTAAATGAACAAATTTGACATTTAGATCACTACCTTCACTTCTTCATATAGTTTTTCTCCCACGCCAAGAGGCGTTCTAAAGTGGAGCAAAGGCTCTTTGAACCGCCGGATTGCTCGATCGAACTCGCTCGAACCGGTATTTAACTGCCAACGGAGGCTTTGAAGTCCAACTGGAGCTCAAGTTACTCAACATTCCACTAGAATGATATACCGTCTCTGTGTCACCAAAACAAATATCAATTTAACATTCAACCTAAAGGTACCTAAGAAGACTTAATCCGAAAAACTAAATTTTGTGTCCGGTATAAAACAAGAAATTAATGTTGAACTGCAAAATTCAAGTAAATTATTATTCAAATCAACAGCAATCTCTATCAATTCTTCAATATACTTAAAATCATTCTTGATTCATGAACCCGATAATCAAAGAACTTACTTCTCAATTGCTTGAAGCTTCGATCAAGCTGAGCCCTCCCTGTTTCAAGCATCTCAGAGACCTGCTCTCCGGCCAAAGCAGCCTTATCAAAATACTCCCTAATAGCCTCCACAATCTCTGCCAAATCTTTATGCCTCACCACAATCCTCCTATCAGAATTCACCCTTTGGTTATTCCCATCTCCCCAACTAACCGATGATTTTCCATCGTCTTCGGACGATAGCTTCTCCGATTTAGTCGAAAACTTGGAATTCAAATTTACATTTGCATTCCCCATATTAGCAGGCTTAGCAGCAGCAGCAGCAGAAGAAGCCTCATTGAAATTGGACCGTGTCCCAAAATCAGATCTTGATTTCAAATCATCCCTTTCGCCCTCATCGGATGAACTAGTTGTACTAGTGTAATGATCATGGTCTCCCCATTCACTGCACTGCACTTCTTCTCTCTCTGTTTCCTCCTCGTCTTCGCTTTCCCAGCGTTTCAAGTTCTGTACTTTCTTTGCAGGACCTTGTCTGATGTGATTTTTCGGATAACTATTATCCGGATAGCGCGAAAATGACGAGTAACTTGATGCCCGGTCATCGAATTCCTTGCCGTGATCGCTGCTGAAAGGATTGTGATATTGATCTCTCTGATCTCGAATGTTGGAATAAGATGTGAAGCTCGAGGCTTTATCGTCGTTATCGTTGTCGGTGTAGCGATCGTCGTCATCGGAATTGATGTCGTCGATTGGGGCGGCTGTGGGGTTCTTGTTTTTGTGGAGTTGTTGGAAATGTTCGGAACTAGGGGGAGATGGTGGAGGATAGAAATTGTCCCAATTCCAAACTGAAGAAGTTTGAGAAGGTGTGCTTGAGTAGGTTGAATTTGCTCTGGCATTGTAAGTGAAATCGTGGTGGGGTGGTGGGGAGGATGAGAAGCTCGAGTCTGAGAGGATGTGGGGGACTTTAACGGGCTTTTTCCGGCGAATCGGAGGCGGCGGTGGTTGTTGTTGGTGGTGGTGGTGGTGAGGAGGCGGTGGACATGGGGGCGGTGGAGGAGGGGGTGGATAGAAGGTGAAGGTGAAGGGGAAGGGGGGGGATGTGGTGTTGAGGCGGCTGAGGGTTGAAATTTGGGGGTTTAGGGTTGCTGGTTGTGAAAGAGGGGGTGCGTAAGAGGACGGCGGGGGCGTGGTGGGACACGGCGAGGGGTTCGCCGGATGCGAAGGTGACTAAGGCGGAGCCGGTGATGCGGAGGAGCGGCAGTAGTCGGAGTGTGCGGCGGCGAGGTGGTGACGGGAGTAGACAGCCTCCTTCATCAAGCGGCGCCGCTCCTTGCACCGCCGCACGGTGTCCTCGTTGTCCAGCTTCGACGCCGAGCAACCCATCTCTTCACACCTCTCTCTATTTTCTCTTTTTTTTATTTGGGAAAAAGAAAACTCAATATTCAAAGACGGCCGGGGCGTGGCGGAGGAAGGTGGAGATTAGAGAAAGAATGGTGGCGGAGGAAGGAGGACTAAGAAAGACATTGGACAGTTGATGTCCCATCCGTGCGTCTTTCTTTATTATTTTTTTTCAGCAAAAAAAAAAACACAGTTCACACACTACACTGACTTCACTTTACTCTTCATACTCCAGTCTCCACTATTTAAAAGGAAAATCATTTTGTATTTGTACTTTTTTAAAATACAATCTTTGTTGTTATTATCTGTCTGAAAAAATATTTAGTTATGATCTGATTCTAATTGTTTCACAGTATTTTTTTTAAAATTTCCCATCATTTGTTTAATTGATTTCAAATACATGAAATCTGTTGTAATATTTTACTGATTTTTCTTTCTTTTTCTTTTCTAAAATTATGTTGATTAGTCTTTGAGATCTGGGGTTGGGCCCATTTGTGATTCTTTGAGCTACTGTAAGAAATTTGCTAGATTATGTTTGGCTTTTATGGATTTGTACATAATTGATGATTACTGCTATAATACTGTAATTACTTAAAATTACAAAACGGATTTTACCTTGTCCTTTTTTCTGTTAATATTTATTTTTGTATGCTATACTTTGTTTCTTCTTTTTAGGAAAGAAAATACATGCTATACAATTTATTTTTGAGAGCAAAATACATGCTATACTTAATAGAATATATATTAGGTAAAGTCCGTTTACCATGTGTGTATTAAAGATAGATGTTTTATCCTCGACCATTTTAACGGATGTAACATTATAATTAACTAGTCGAAAATGGACGATTTTATTCTAAATTAAGTTGGATTGAATCCAAATTATTATGAAATAATTTTTCTTACCTTATGTCTGCATAGAAAAGTGAGCAACAAATAATGCCATTAATTCTATAATTTGGGAAGAAAAGTGGAGTTGTAGTCGCCAACAAAATCAAGTACATAAATTATAATGTCTAAAGCTTGCATTTAACGAAACTTTTTAGTGTAAAAGCATATGAAAAAAGTGAAGGTGGTGGGGGAAAAGTTACAGTAAATATAATTTTTATGTGGGTGCCCTTTAGCAGTTAAATTCCTTCTTTATATTTTCTTTTTCTTTTTTCAACTCTCTTCAAAAAGAAGGCATATTCAGAGCATCTTGGTCAAAAAGAGGTTTGAGTAGTTAAATTTTAATGAATCGACGAAAGAATTAGTAAATAAAAATTTTTGTAGGAAAAAACTTTTTTCCACCACAAATATTCAAATTGAAGTGTAATTTGCATTTCCCCATCATTGTCCCTGTGCTCTAAGTTTGATGTTGCCAAGCAAGTCCTAACTCAATTCAAATTTTGGATTTTATTATTGGTATATTTAGTGATGCCGTTATTATGAAAACATCTATGGACTTTCATTCTCATAACAAATCATTATAGCGACTTTAGCACTATTTAATTTAGATTTTTCAACTCACTCAAAAAAAAAAAAAATTAGATTTTTCAACGCGCTATTCACACCCCAAAAACTCTAAATACACTCATCTTCATATAATTTTAATAATGTCATTTTCCACCCAAAAAAAAAAAAGAATAATGTCATTAGTTAAAAAAACTATAATATCATTACCCACATAAAGAAATTTTAAATACACCCCCATCTTTTATTAAACGCTTATATATAATCTTCTTGCCCAACCACCCAATCTGATACTTTATTCTATAAATCCTAGAATTTTCGACACCTACATTGTTGCAAATATAGACCACAAAAAATCTATTTTGACAAATAATATAAGTATCTTCTTAGTTTACAACTTAGAGTATGTTATTTTCCTATTTTTACTCGTTTTTTTACAGTTTAAAACTGATGTTGAATAACAACAGTACGACATTTGGCGCGATGATCGCATTGCAACCTTGGTTGTGCCATTGGGCTATGAGACACGATGTCATGATCGTAATTGCACTCTTAGTCGTGCACTCGTGCTTGCGATGACACGATCAAAGTAACTCGATTATGCATTGTGGCATAATCTAGTATATCATCGTGCCATCCATCGCCTCCTTCCCCAAAACACGAAGGAAGAAAAAAAGCTCTGTAACACTATAATTCGAACCAAATCCCATTAACCAACATTTATACCCAATATTACCCAACTAATCCAACTATAAGTGCGGAATTAGAGTAAAATATTATATTCGAAATTAAAGCAAAATATTACCTCTTCTTCCGTCGTCGTCGCCCCTTGGGGTGTATGATTTAGAGGGGTATTTGAAAAAAAATAGTGGAAGGATAAAATGAAAAATTATGATGGTGTATTTAGTAAATGAGTTATGTTTTAAAAATGGAGTAGGGATGTATTTATTACGCGAGTGTTTTCAGAGTTTTTGGGAGTGTGAATAGCATCCCCTTTTTCAATAGCATACAAGCTCAGTATAAAGCCATGTTATTTAATAAAACTAGTGTTTTACCCAAGTGTATATCTGTGAGACATCCGTTTTGTACTGTGACGTGTGTATTTTTCTAATAATTCTACGAATTATATCTCTTGTATTATAAATTTTGATATAATATCAAACAATAGATATGAAATATTATTTAATGTTTTTTTATTGATGAAGTCAAAAAAGAAAAAAAGTATCATATTTCATAATTATAAATAATACATTCAAGGCTGTGTATTTGTGTTCGATATTCGAAAAGTGATTTCTCATAAAACATAGGTGCACCTACATCGCCTATTTTATTTTCTCATTTCTAGATTTTTAATAGGTGTGAAAATTTGTGTCATACTTTTTTCAAGGTTATAGTAGTAAATCCGGATGAAATTTATTTTCCAAAGTTGTTTTGTACGTATAAATTGGTGGCAAAGATTTTTGCAAAAGCTCATTGTAAAATAAATGAAAGTTAACACATGTATATAAGATAATAGGATAACTAAGCTCAATAACTAATGAAATAGTAGTCAACAAAATATAGTTTTGACAACATTATTGTTTTTATGATATTATTTTTTGGAGATATTTTTTTATTTTTGCCGATTTTACCATGTATTTTATTTATTCATTTTATTAAGTGAATTGTTTTTTTTTGAAATTTAGTTGTGGAGATTTGTATGGTATTGGTTGGATTTTCTATTTATGTTCTATTCGAGTTCTCATGTTTGGTATTTTACAAGATGGGAGATGCACAAATTGTATTGTACAAAAATAATTTTATTGATTGCAAATTTTTAGAATTTTAATAAATAATTGAAATAGAAATTTAATTAATCTTATTATAAATCATACAATTACCCAATATAAAAATAAATTATTATATTAAAAACCCTCATTAAGGACAATAAATTTGGTTGATAATAATTTTTGTCAATTTGAATTGTATGTATTTATTGAACATGTTTATCTATAAGAAGGTAACAATTTGGAAAAAATACAATATCCCAATGCTAAATATTAATGTATTATATTTTCAATACAATCAAAAATAAAGTCATTTCAAATTCCAATATTTTTAGGGTTTAAAAAGTTAAACAATTGTTAGAATTATTAAAGAAATTAAACAAAATTCTTGTTTTATATTGAGCAACATAATCTTAGGGAAAATGAAACATTTCAAAAAATAAAAGCTATTCTATTTTTTTTATATGTACATATATCAAAAAATATCAAACAAACAACTTCATATCTAATAGTCAAAATGTACAACTTTAAAAGTTGAATATCAAAATACACTAATAAATATTAAAAATCTATTAACATGAAAAGTATGTTAATAAATATAAGAAATAATTTTCTATATACATTTTATGAATATATTTTCATTTTAAATAATTTTTATTTTTTCTTACAGGAATATATATAATTATAATGCTATGTATGATTATATATAATATATATAAATAATATTTGGATACATATTTTGAGATATTTTCTTCAATTAAAATAAATATTTTTGATTAATCAACTTAAATACAATTCTATATAAATATGAAGAAATGAGATAAGCTCAAATATCAGCTATACATGCAACATTAAGACAAAAAGACTTTACATAACCACCAAACATTTATAGTACTCTAGATTTTATAAACCTACAAACTTGACACAAAAACTGTTTTTAAAACCAGAAGGGCAGAGACCCCAAGATTTTCTGACCCAAAGAGTGAAAAAGCTGCTAGAAATTCTTCATATATTTATTTAATTCCCCTAACTTAGGGGAATGCTACAAAGCATTGAAGTAGAGCTTAAAAGGGTAGAAAGAAATAGTAGGATTGTGGAAGATGACTCAGGCTGCAATCCATAGAAAGTGATGGAACTATTTTTTTCCTTTTCTTTTCCACCTAAAAAGGGAACTTGCTCCAGCCCCACCTCAAATTAAATTCTTTTGTCTGCATTAATTTATTCCAACATCCATCTACCTCTTTTTGCAAAAGGGCCCAGCCCCTCCAATTTCCTCATACTAAAATAGGGTAAATTACAAAACCTCTCTCTTAAATTACACTAATTTCAAAAAACTACAATTATCTTTTCAAAATTACAAATATTCTCTTTAAGTTATTACAAATGCCCCTTGAGGTTTAACCAAAAAACACTCCTGATCGTATAATTTGTAAAATGGGAATAAGTATCGAGAGTATTTGTTATTTTTAAAGACATTTTTCTTTTTCAATTATACTGAATTTGTAATTAATCATACTAAATATTTGATTTGCAAAGCGCAACCCAACAATATTCTAAAAATGGATAAATAATGGGCGGATTAAATGTTATGTTGAGTTTTCAGGTTGGGAACCCAAATAGAACCCATACCCAGAGACTATATAGTATAGGATATCGTTGTAGCAGAACTCGAACCCCAACCCGAAAACGAACTCAAGGACTAGTCAAATTACTGTTTTAGCCCCTCGTCACATAGTTATATTTTGCCTAAACCAGTTGCTTGAGCCTGAAATTGAGTGGTGCAGCACACATGTAGGTCATGATGGAACAATAAATACCGCCCATCTACCAATCAAGTGGCGTTGAGATCACAAATAGGAACAAAAGGGCAATACAAAGTGAAAAGAGGGAAAGGAGAAATACCATTTAGAAAGGATTTGACAATGCAAGAGCTTTCTTTTTCCACAAAGAACCAATGTCCCACATAGGCCCATGCGATGACACATTTTTTGTGCTCTAAGGAGGCCCCTACCACGTTTCCTTTGCCAACCATCTAGCAAAAAGAAAGGGATCTTCCCATTAGAGTCAAATTACAAACATACAAAGACCATAGGTTGGCGCACACGGGTCACGTGCTTTATCTCATCATGTCAAAAGAATTCTGAAATTGCATTAGAAAAGTAATGTTGTTTTTCTCACAGGCTTTTGCAATGGCACAACCAAATTTCTTGAATAGAACCTAACCGTAGCAAAGCAATGAAATTTCAGAATTATCGGAAAGGTATAGATAAGATAGTTAAAGAAATTACAATGCTATAAAAGGGTTAAGAAATGGGAAGACCTTGTCACAAGCTGAAAGCAAGTCTACTGAACACCCTGATTTAGTGCGGTTTAGCACCATTGACGTAGCCAAGGATATGGCTGATTAAACCAAAACACAACCACCTCCAAGACTTCCATGTCGGGAATGTGACGACAAAGCAAAAGCAAAAATATATAGATCAGAACAGCAAAAACTTTGATTACCACACATCAGAATCTCTCACTCAAAATTCTAGCAAAATATATTGCCATTATATTTTTTCAAAACTACACTTAACAAGACTACTCTTCGTCAATCAGCAATTCAGAAAATGGAAATAAAATTGGGTGACATGAGAAAATTGGACAGAAGAGGATTGTACTAAGGGGATCGCATGTCAGCGTTTTAAAAAATGTGAAAAGGCGATTAGGGGTCATTTATTAAAAATAGAATTCAGTACTAATAAACTATGACACCATACTAGGATAAAATTTTAATAAGATAATAATTTACTCAAACAAGCCTCATTTACACATTAAAATAACAAGTGAAATGTAAAAGGACATTATCTTAGATCTACTCATCAGCGCTGAAAAGAATCAACAACCCTATCATCATCATCATCCCCATCAAATGAATTATCATTCATCATCTTTTCTTCTCCACAATCATGTGAAAGTTGTCTTGTTTTGACGATGACCTTTTGACTTCTTTCGTTGGTGAGGCAGGCCCGCCCCGTATTATGAACGCCCACGCGTGTGGACCATACAAAGTCCCCTGAATTTAACACTCTGCTTTTAGGGTTTCATTTGAATAGGAGTATATCGGCAAAACATACACTAATAAAAATTATATGAATTTCATCTGCAAACAAAAGTGCTCAAAGCGGGCTAGGCACACCTAGGGCAACCCTGTAGCGCGTTACACTGCTTTCCAAAAAATTGGTTCACCTATGCACAATTAAGCGCTTGGTTGCCTCCTGTCGCCTCAGGTGCGCCTTTTCAATCACTGTGCAGGACTGCGGTTCTCGGTGCCCTAGAACATGACATCTATAGATCATGTATGGTCCACACGTGGGCATCCAGGATGTTCCGGGACACGCCAAGAATACACTTGACTTAAGCGCAAATGTAAAAACTTTAAAAGCTTCATGCATTAGCTAATTCATGGAAAAGGCCATATGAAGAAGTTCAGAATTGAGATGAATGTGTGACACCAGAAGACACTCACTTCAAAAGATCTTATCACCTCAAATAGGACAAGGATGATAAACCACTTCCTTTCCCAACAGGAGAAAAAGTAACAAGATACTTGCATGTATCATGTAGCATTATTCATCAAACAATTGCAGTCATTTGATCCAAATTACAAGAAAAGAAAAAATAAGTAGAAAGTATCTCTGCTACAATAACATCCCAAAATATCAGATAAAAAGCGGGAAAAAAAGTGCAAACGCATACCGGAAAAGAACCAAACTTTAACACTATGGAAAAGACTTTGTGACCAAGATGCAGTTGATATGCCATGAAACACTTAGAATCTTCACATATAACTGTAACTTTCCAAATATAATTCTATCACTGGCAAAGTAACAAATAAAGATAAGGCATCCATGAATAAATATTGAAAAAGGGTCCCAACCAAAAGTAGTTGATAATACTGTATTGTTGACCTCCATCTCCATTAAATAGAATCAAATCACCCTTCCATTTCTAATCTTATCTTTAAAAAAGATTGAAGATTTTTATTGGCTAAACTCATGTACTTGCAGAAAGAATATTCTAGGCTCTAACATGCTATAGCAAGACTCTTCATTAAATAAGCTCTCTAGTTTCTAATATACCTTCCACTCCCATTCATCAAAGTCTAAAAGATCACACGAGAACGGATCACAAACACAGGTAAACCTGATTGGAATTGTCAATCTTAATTTTGGTGTATGCTCCATATCATCTACATTTCATTTTCATTCTAAGTTTCAGGAACATTATCGGTCAGTTTTTTGCATGGGGTCTTTAACTTAGATCATCACTTATGCTTTATATTGCGCTAATCATAAAGGTGACAAAAAAGCAATATTGATTATACCTGCATCTTTCTTGACCTTCATTAAAACTGCTATAATTTTCAGCATGTCCCAGGCAACAGCTATCTATAAGACCACAATCGATACCATCATAAGATATTAGGAGTACTGAAACCACCCAAGATATACAACCAAGTGAGACAAAGACAGAGGAATGATGAGAAGTTGAGAACAACCTCAAAAGTTCTATGCACCCTTTAATTCTTTTTTAGTTCTCTTTGAAAAAAACTCTTTGTTATTTTTTAGCATTAATGTATTACACTGAAGAGCAAAAACTTTCACAACATAGAAGCAAGTTTATAGATATGATATCAGTTATATATGTCTGGGAAGGTATATGAAAGTTCTCAGTATGGAATCTAAACATCAGCAACCCCATTATTCTTAGCCTGAGAGATTGTTGCACTTTCACCAACTTTCCCTCAACTAATGGAATTTTCATTCCTTGACACTGGGCAAACAGAATCACCAAGACATGAGAGCCGAGAGGAGAGTAATATATGTTGAAATTAGAACTTTAAAGACTTCTATATCAGTCATATAATTTGAACACAGGGAGATTGAAATGATAAATAAGATTCAAAATGGAAGCAAGTTTTTAACTTGATTGATCCTTTGAGAGAACCTCAGAATCTATCCAAACAGAACATGCTCACATACATAGTATAAATACAAATAAAGCACACGCACACACATACAGAGAATGGGTTATGAGTACCCAAGATTCGACCACTTTTGCACATACAGGTACTCCGGTCAAACACAAACAGTTGACTTCAATTCCCATATAGATTTTTGCATCTCCAAACCAGATCAAATTTGATCGAAAAGGATCCTACAGTTTACATCGTAAACTCTAGGCATACAGAGATAAGAGCAAACAAGTCATGGTAGAACCACCATAGTTGATCATGCAACAGTAATTCTGACCACCTGCCAAGGCTTTTATTGAAATCGCGTGTAACATTTCTGAAAACCGAGTTTCGGACATTTACTGCAGCTCGAATAAAACAAAAGGCTAAGGCATAAGCTACATTTTCTTAGGTCAACGGAAGGTTGAATTGCGTATTTGGTCCACTTATAACGAGTTGCATTTTTGTCCACTAATTTAGGGATATGACAAAATAGGACACTAACTTCTAATTTGTTGGACATTGAGTGTCTGCATCGGCAATTGCAAAATCAACCGTGAATTGCTCCGTAGTTTTGGGGATTTCAACCCCTCGAGCCATTTTTAATGATATTGGCATATTGAATATTTTTTATTTCCACATGGACGGGGCTGGAAAATCCCCAAATTTTGGGGGTAATTCCAGTTGATTTTGCACTTGCCGACAGAGATTGGACTCATGAAGCAACAAATTAAGCTAGTTAGTGTCTATTTTTCACAATCATAAATTAGTGGATGAAAGTGCAACTACGATGATATAAGTTAGTGGACCAAATATGCAATTTAGCCGCCAACAGAATTAATACTCTTATCTTGTAACGATAACAACTAGCTACTCAAAGAATTGATAGTTGGCGTTCTTGAGGGGGGAGTGTAAATAGCCGAACATAGAAGTTTCACAGAATACACACAATATTGTATTGATGTTAAAAGAGCATCACAAAACTAACTACAACTGAATGTCAAAAGGTAACATATACTAGTCAATGGGTGGATCTGAGATATCAATCACATCTCACATGAAAACTCAACGGAATAAATCAATACCGTATCTAAGCCAGCCCCGAGTTAAATTATTTGCGTACGTTGCTTTTCTCCGCACTTAAAACTGCTGCGTTATTAGCAATTACCTTTACAGATAACAAGCAAAGCAAAACAGCAGGAAAAAGAAACAAAGCCATACATGTTGTCATGCTAATGGGAGTTTACGGAAAATTATACCACGACTAATTATTCTCCTCACAGGTCTTTTAACAAACAAATGAATGTAGTCATCCTTCATACATACCATTTTAACGCGAGACCTTTTTTTACAGTAGAATTCAAGCCCCGCTCTTCCATTCTGGAGTTTCCCCAAGCCGCTAATCTTTTGATTTACATAAGAATAGGATCAACAGATTGTGAGTAAAACGGAACTAAAGGGGGGTGAGAGGGAGAGGAGGAGGAGATGTATAGCTTGCTGGCGGATGCGCCGTCGTTTCTGGCTTCAACCGCCGCTCGGCCGCGCTGGCGAATTTGACAAGCCCCCGGGTGGTTTACAGACACCGGTGGTCTACTGGTCTAGCATCTACGATCACCCCCTGGGCGATTTTGGCTGGAGAAATTTGGTTGATGGATTTGGAGCTAATATTTTCAAGCTTTTCATATAATCATATTGATTTCATAAGTTCTTTTGTGTTTTATTTAACTTCATAAGTTTATTTAGAAAGCAACTTTAATTTCAATTGAATTTTTTTTCCTTTAAAAAAACTCGACCATGTCATTGCATTTATACTCGAACCGGGGCCACTTAACTGAACGTAATACTAATGATCACTAAGCTAACCCAAATAATTTTAATTTCAATTGAGGTTGGGGTGTGTTTTGTAGAAGGAAAAAGAAATGCGTGCGAGAGTAGGTTGGGGGCAGGGCTCCCTTAGAGTACATGTGGCTCCGCCCTGAATGTATATATATTTTTAGAATGCCTATATCAACTCATGGGACTTAATATTGAAAATTTTACTGTACGATCGATCTAAATACTGAATAACTCCAAGGCACGATAATTCACTGTCTTTTAAAAGATGTTTCTCCCATACAAAAAGTCACGCCAAGTTTTTGGAAAATCTCTCTCATGATACAATGGAGTTTGTTTGATTTAAAATGTGACTGTTTTGATCAAACCAAAAGTATACTCTTATATTATCAAATTGATGATGCTTAATTTCAAAAATGAAATTGTTCTCAAATGTGTAACCTGAACTCCATATATTGATAATTTTATGACTCTTTCGAAGAGACATGACTTTTTGAATCAACACAACTCTTCAGCATAAGAGACATGACACTTTGAATCAACACAACTCTTCAACAGAATTAAGGTCGATCCCATTTCGAAGTGGCAAATATATTTCGAGGTTGGCAAACATTTCTGTCTCAAAATAAATTATGAAAATATCTAACACTTAATGTAGTAGTTTGTGGGATGATATGTTATTACATTATAGAACAACCATGAGGGTTCTCATCACTAAAAGTATCCCCAGTCCGATTTCCAAATATAGTTGAATTTCCAGTGTAGTTACCCTGCTGGGTGTCGTAGCCGTGCTTGTAGTAGTTGTAGCAGGAGGCCGATGGTTGAGCCGCGTAGTAAGCGGAAGGGCCGCCGTAGTTGTGGTGCTGGTGGTTGTGGTGGCCAGTGAAATTATGGTTTCGCATCTCGGGATTGTATGGGAATTGCCACAATTCAGCACGTCGTCCAGTTTTTCTAACTGTTTTCAAGACTTTCTTTTGATCAGCCCATCCTGTTACTATCACTTTCTGCAATCCCATGTCTATGTCCACTTCATCCACTCCTAAATTTACATCCAAATTGATCAATGCTTAATCCTTTTTTTTTTGTTGAACATTTTGCACATCCGAAAAATAAGGCTAAATAATTGCAATTTTAGTCCTAATATAGGGGGTTGACAATAATTGTACTAGGAAAATCAAGATTTGCAGAAAAAGTTATATAATTTTCAAAAAAGATACATACATGACCAGTTTTGCAGTTTTCTCAATCCACGCTGACTAGGGGTGATTATTCTTGACAACTCGGCCTAACTAAGACTTAATCCGCCGAAAATTCAAAATTAGGCGTGAATTATCCTTAAATTGAGACAAAATTATACATATGGGACCGAGTTTGCAAAAGGGTAATCAAAGATGACTAATTTTGCAACGACCCCAAACATATAGGACCACTTTTTGCAATTTTGACTGGAAAAAAAAAAAGAAGAAATAGTTGTGTCTATATTCTTTATTTGGTATGAATAGAAAGTTCCAAATAAAAACTAATGATAAAGATAAGTAATAAGTACATTGCTGGAATAACTTTGATCTGACCAAAGACAGGAACTTTCTGTGCAACATTGTATATTAAATCTCTTATCTCAAGATGTGTTTATCTAGTCTCACAAATATACTAGATGAATGTTACTGTATAAAATGATGTTATTATCATATACTATATAAAAATGGAACAATAGTGCACCATTCATATATATATATATATATGGTACACTGGAACACCATAGAGATATGAGATTGGAATTGGCAACACATAACCAAAGATATATACCAATGTTGTAAAAAGCGCTAGGCGCTCGATAGGCGGCAGACTAGAGCTTAGCGCTTAGGCGGGGCTTGGGCGTGATTAGGCGGACCTAATCGGAAAATAAATCGTAGGCGGACAGGGGGGGCCTAGCGCCTAGGCAGAGATTAATCGGCGTTAGGCGGGAATTTTTACAACAGAGATATATACTAATGTTGCAGATAAACAAGTTGTAAAGAAATTGAAGTACCTTTGACCTTTTGGAGAGCTTTCTTAATCTTGCTCTCACATCCAGCGCAATCCATATGTACACGCATTTCTGTGATCTGAGATTGTGAAAATTGTACAACAAATATAATTAAGTGTAGTGTAAGGCCAAAATATGAAAAAAAAAAAAAAAGAAGAAGAAGAAGAAGTAAGAAACTAATTCCATCAAGGTCAAAACCGAACTTTGAAAATACAATTTGAAAGACTTGAAAACTTCCAAGATTACCAATTATGATATAAAAATAACTAATAATGTTTAGTAAGAGAAAATTCAATACATTTCATGATTAAAATTGAAAAACAAATGAAAAAAAAATGAAAAGCTGATTGTTTGATACACTTACAAAGTTGAGCACTAAAAACCTTTACATACATGTCATGATGTTATGTATAACACAAGTATATCTAATAGGGTGCTTGGTGGATTATAAGTCTCCATTTATTGCCCATTACATCTTATTATATACGAGAAAGATATAAACACAAAATATCGTTTTTTTCATATTCCCGTATCTATATATACCCACACAATCATAACAAAAATAAAATTAAAAAAATAAGAGAGAGAGAGAGAGAGAGAGAGAGAGAGAGAGAGAGAGAGAGAGAGAGAGAGAGAGAGAGAGAGAGAGAGATGACCGTCGACATCTTTGTAGAGCGCTTGACGAATTCCTATTCTTTTAACAATGAATCACGACAAGTACTGTTCAGTCTCAATATCCAGTAAATGATAGACCCAAGAAGTTGATAACACAATGTATTGATTTCTTCCCCTCTATGTTAATTTGCATATACATATATATTCACGAAAATTATAAAAAAAATTGCATGCATGTTACTTCTGCACCGACCTCGTCCTTCTCTTTCGCTAGCCGCAACAGAGGATGCTGGATGCAATATGCATATTGCAATAATAAAATGAGCTAAAAAAATAGAAAAAGAAAAGAACATATAAAGGTCGACGACAATAAATAAACTAAAAGGTAGCACTTAAGTTATTAATGAAAAAAATGGCGAAGTAACCAAATAACAAAGAATCCAAAACAATGTGGAAAGTGGATCCAAGCAATGTGTATTGCTAAGTTTTTCTCTTTTGTTTATATTGTAACTAGATCAGGCTACGTCCAATGTATGGACTGTATATTTACGAAGCATTCGCTTTATACTGTGACATATGTATTTTCCTAGTAGTTCTATGATTATTTCTCCTTTCATTGTAACAATTTTAAAATAAAATCAAACAAAACCGACAAATACAATTTAATATTATTGATTGTTAAAGTAAATACATATATATATATATATATATAGGGGAGGTTAAAATGGCCACATATTATGGTGAGACAATGTGGACTCATCTCAACCCTCCTTTAGTTATATCAATGACTAAGATAAATAGGAGTTATAATTACATTAAATATTTAATTAAATCAAAATAAGGGTATAGTAGTCAAATTACCCAAGTGGGGGACCATCTAAATATGGAATCGAGTTATTAGGAGAGAGAAAACCACGGGGAGAGAGAAAATCGTATTGGAGAGAGAAAATCACGCATGTGCTTTCGCCTGCAAAGATGTTGTACACTTATCATATATTTGTTGTATATTTAACACTATTTTATTGTATGTTTAGCATAGTTTTATCAGATATTAAAATGGTCAAACAAAAATATGTGGGGACCATAAATCAAGGAATCGATTTATATATATAGAGAGAGAATCACGCTCATTAACATGTGAGGATTAAGTAAATCAATTATATAGAGAGAGAAAATCACGCTCATTATGTGTTGTACATTTAGATATATTTGATGTATACTTAACATTATTTTGTTGTATGTTTAACATAATTTTTCTTGTATATTAAAATGGTCAAACGAAAATATGTGGGGACCGTGAATTAAGTAAATCAATTATAGAGAGAGAACTACGCTCATTAACATGTGGGGACCGTGGATTAAATAAATCGTTATAGAAAGAGAGAAAATTACGCTCATTATTGTATCGTATATTTAACGTATATTTATCAGATATTTAACACTATTATATTGTATATTTAACATATTTGTCGCATATTACAATTGTCAAACAAAAATATAAGTATACAACAAAATACATATAAGTATACATCAAAACACATATAAGTATACATCAAAAAACATAAGTATACAACAACATAAATACATACATAAAAAATTAACTACTTATACAACAAAACACATCTAAGTATACACCGAAAAACATATAAGTGTACAGTAATCCAAACTGTCTCCTCGTAGACTCTCGTTTTCTCCACGTCAGTATCGTCTTCTTCACCAAGATCGATGGGCTCGGAATAAACCAAATGGGCAGTCAGTAAAAAAGCAAAGCTCAACCCAAAAATAGGTCAAGAAAGATCTTCAGTTTTCACTAGAAAACCCATTTGAAAGCACAAAACCGTACTATGATGCCATTATTGATGTAAAGGGCTAAAAATTGGGTCGCCATCAGAAAACATTTGTTGAGTTGTGTGTTGGACTTTCTATTTAACTGCACTTTTGTTAAATTTGTAGTTAGATATTGACTGAAATTATGAACATTGTTGTTAGAAATACTTAAAATAGTGACATTGTCGTTATAGTACAAATCTGTTAACGTTGATGCTTAAAAGTATCAGAAATTGTCATAAGAATATCATAGATTACCTTAAAAGTATCAGTTTTATGTTACTGTATTTCGGTTGGGTCGATGCTCCTCCAGGAGCATTCCACCCGGTTGCTATTAACTGGACAAGTGTCCAATTTTTTATTTGTATTTTCTTTTTCTGTTTTAAATTATTAACTAGTAAAAATTCACTCTATTCTCTAAATAGATTAAACATGAGTAATAGATTAAATACGTAACTTTGAGCATTTAATATAAAATTGATTATTTATAAATGAGAGTTAATTTGATTATTTATTTTGTTAAAGCTAATTAATATTGAAAAAATTATCCTCGATTGATGATTTATTAAATAAACTATATATTAATTTATAATTGAATTAAATTTTCTGTTTTAATTATTAACTCAATTAGAGTAAAAAAGCTTAATATTTTTCTTAACAGTTATAGTAAATAGAATAACCCAAAGAGATAATAGATTAATTACGGCCAATGTTTTTAAACCTGATCAACATCGAACCGAATTAATAATTGGGTTATTGGGTCACTGGTTCAATCGGTTTAACTGTTCTTAAAAAACGGGTTGACTAGTACATATACATATATATATATATAAATGTACAAATGTACAAGATAAATACAAGTATAACCCATATATTAAAAACTAATAATATAAATACAAATAAAAGCTAAATTATAAAATTAAATATCCAAATATGTATGTAAATCGAACATACGGATAAATTATATGCAAAATCTACTAAAGATATTTTCCTTCAACTTTTGAAATAAAACAAAGAAAAATTTATTTACTAAGAAAATATAAAACAAATTAATTTTCTTTTTTTCTTTTGAACCAGGTTAATAGGGTCATCGGTTTCCGAGTTTTTCACCAGAACGGGGTGACAAAAGTTCTCTAGCCACCCGGATTTACTACAAAAGCAGACCGGCATGTGATTGGTTCCTGGTTAAACCGGTAGAACCGGCCGGTCCGATCCGATTTTAATAACATTGATTACGGCAGAACCTGAGCACCTTAAAGGTAATAGATTATCCTGTATTATGAATTTAAATTTTCATCTTATCGCACAATTTTGAAGTTTCAAACATTATTAAAGTTGAAGGTGAATTCCATATTTATTTATTTTTTGAAAATAAATGTAGAATATTAATTGTAAAGAAAAATGATAGAACAGTTATTCTTTATCTTAATTGATAAGTTTAATTTTTTTAACAAAAAGAATAAGTTAAGTAAAATCAATTCAATTATAAGTTAATATATAGTATATTTAAAAAATCATCAATCGACGATAAATTTTTCAATATTAATTAGCTTTAACAAAATAAGTAATCAAATTAACTATCATTTATAAATAATTGATTTTAAATTAAATGCTCAAAGTTCTACCGTATTAATCTATTAGAGAATAGAGTGAATTTTTTACTCTAATTGAGTTAATAATTAAAACAGAAAAAGAAAATACAAATAAAAAATTGGACACTTGTCCAATTAATAGTGACCGGGTGGTATGCTCCTGGAGGAGCATCGACCAAACCCTGTATTTCACCATTGAACATATATTTATATGACTACATGTATTTCAACATTGAATTTTTTGTTGAACTTCATATTTGATTATTTTGTTGTTAGATGGTGACTAAAATTGTTAGATTTATTAATATGCAAGTTTCAGAATTTTGCCTCAAAAGTATCATAAATTATCTCAAAAGTACAAAAATTACCTTAAAAGTATCATCTTTTTCATATTTATAGATGACATGACATAAATTGTTGGTGTACAGGAGAGACAGTGGGAAAAGAAGGGAAGAAACCCGGAAAACAATTTATATATATATATATATATATGATCTCGTGGCGACCTCTTACCGTGTGGCAGTGTGGATTGATCCCATCCATCCGCACCTTTTATTCAATGGTCCAGATTGCTATTAAAAATAACTGATTTATCAATTAATTAATAGGTGGAAATGGCATAATAGTAACTAGCGACATGCCATAAATCACGCCCTTACAATCAAGGGATTGATTAATATCACGTTTACACCATTTTAATAGTGAATTGTATACCATTTTATATCTAATAGTTCATCATTGTATAACTAATTGTACATCATCTAAAGGAACTATAAAGACAAAATGGTGTATCCATCTTCCCACTTAATAACTTAATTGTGCACCATTTTATATCTAACAGTGCATCATTATATAACTAATTGTACATCATCTAAAAACCCTGTTAAGACAAAATGGTGTAACCACATTCCCATAATGACACCCTACAATCATGGATGTGATAAATATCACGTTTCCATAACTGAATCATGCATCATTTTAGTAGCTGAATTGTGCATCATTTAGAGGGTGTTTGGGTAAGCTTATTTAAAAGATCTTATAAGCTCTTACATCTTATAAGTTGTTTTTAGAGCTTATAAGGTGTTAGATCTTATTTTAAGAATGAGTTGTTGAGGTGTTTGGATAAATTAAGATGGTGTAACTTTTAAGATTTTAGTAATGACAGTTTTGTAATTAAAATAGTCAAAATTAAAGGAGTTTGTTAAAATAAGATCTTATTTTTAAAAAAAGTTGGGTTCTCTTACTTTTTTAAAAACAGCTTATAAGCTCCTGACATCTTATTTTGGGAGCTTAAAGATTTTTTCTTAAAAAATTACCAAACAAATTTAAATAGCTTATAAGCTCTCAAACATCTTATAAGATGTTTTGAAAAGCTTATAAGCTCAGCCAAACACCCTCTTAATAACTGATTGTGCACCATTTTATATCTAACAGTGCATCATTGTATAACTAATTGTACATCATCTAAAGAAACTATAAAGACAAAATGGTGTAACCATCTTACCATTTAATAACTTAACTGTGCACCATTTTATATCTATTAGTGCATCATTGTATATAACTAATTGTACATCATCTAAAAACCATATAAAGACAAAATGGTGTAACCACCTTCCCATAAGGACGCCCTACAATCATGGATGTAATAAAAATTACATTTCCATAACTGAATTATGCATAATTTTAATAGTTGAACTGTGCACCATTAATAACTGACTGTGCACCATTTTATATCTAACAGTGCATCATCGTATAACTAATTGTACATCATTGTGAGTAAACCACAATTGAATAAAAAGCGGAAGCGGGAACAATCGTAAAATCAAATCCCATAAAAATCACTGGGATTGAATGGTGTCCAATTAGTTATACAATGATGCACTGTTTAATATAAAATAGTGTACAATCAATTATTAAATGATGTACAGTTTAGCTATTAAAATGGTGCAAAATTCAGTTATGGAAACATGATATTAATCAATCCCTTGATTGTAGGGGCGTGATTTATGGCATTTTGCTAGTTACTATTATGCCCTTTCCACCTATTAATTAATTGATAAATCTGTTATTTTTAATAGCAATCAGGACCATTGAATAAAAGGTGTGGATGGATTGGATTAATCCACACTGCCACACGTAAGCCCCCTGCCACATTTGATCCTAACCCTATATATATATATATTGGTTCAAATGAGACCAACCCTTTAGGTTAGTCCATAGGAACACTTATGGACTCTTGATTTAAAATTTTAAATGGTGTAGATCATTCTAGTTATTTTAGGCTAATAAGGGTATATTTGTACTTTCTATATCATTAATTTATTAAATAGGCGGTTAATATCTTTAATTGCTATTTTTAAAGAAAATACAAAATTACCTTTTCAGTTGGCCGATTTTTAGGTAGAAAAAACGCATTACTTTTATACCTGGTTTTGTTTTATCATATATTTAGTTCAGTGGAATTGTATACTTCGTTATGTTTTATTGTATATTTAGTTCAGTGGATTTGTATACTTGGTTCAGTGGAATCGTATTCTTAGTTATATAAGTAGTTTAGTAAGTAGTTTAGTGAAATACTTAGTTATGTGGATTTGTATACTTAGTTCAATGGAATTGTATACTTAGTTATATAAGTAATTCAGTGGAATTGTGTATTTAGTTCAGTATAATTGTATACTTAGTTAAATATTTCTGTATACTTAGTAGTATTTTAATGTATAATTAGTTCAATGTAATTGTATACTTAGTTAAATATTTATGTATACTTAGTAATGTTTTAATGTACAAGTAGTTTTAGTGTAATTGTATAGTTAGTTAATTGTTTATGTGTACTTAGTAATGTTTTAATGTATAGTTAGTTTAGTGGAATTGTATACTTTTTATTAATTGTTGCATGATTCTGTTGCCATATTTGAAGAAGTGAGAGAAAGAAAAGGTGAATCGCGTAATTATGGGGACGTGATCAATAACAGATCACGTCCCTAATTTGTAGGAGGCGGTTACCATATTTAGTTTTTTGGATTCCTATTTTACCCCTTCTAATGTATACTTTCATATGAATTGTTGTATATATTTGTTCATATCTTGGCCATTGATTTATTTTTTTGATGGTGTAGATTTGGTCATATGGTCTTACTTAGGAGGGTGGTCTCGCATTATCCCTTCCCTATACATTCATATATATATATAAGTTCCCAATTCATAAGCTTTCTTTCAATTTTTTTACAAATTATTTTATTAATATAATTCCATTTATTAAAATCACATATTAATTATAATTTTATTTAATGTGGAAAACGAAGGGGTCGAGGACTAGGACTTTTATTGTTAATTTTTCTACATCGAATATCTGCGCTTATTAAAGTAGGGATTTCTATATTATTTGTCTTTATATAATATTTTATGATTGTATTTTATTAATTGTAATATATGTCAAGAGGAAATAAATTCATATAAGCTAGGGGCCATGAAAATGGTACGAGATCAAAAGTATCTTTGGGGTGAACCCGCAATGGTATATGCAGGAAGTGGCCAGTCACAGGAAAAAGAGAAAATTAATGAATTTATTGTTGTAATTGTGTGAATACTTTTCATGTTATATTAAATCTTGACGATAGGATGTTGTGGATGGTGGAATAAATCATGCTATATTTATATTTTAAATAATTATGATTGGACTAAATTTTGGATTTATGTCTTTAATTTTATTAAGGTTTATGCTTCGAATAATTGTTGGATATTTAATTTGGATGATGTAATATTATTATTATTATTATTATTATTATTATTACTACTACTACTACTACTACTACTATTATTATTATTATTATATTTTTTCCTTAAGAATTAAAATTCTAAATCAACTTTTTGATAATTATTGGGATCACTTTAATTTATAAATTTGTGTTTTCTTAATAATATTTTTAGAGTACTTTAATTTTATAAAAATTGGGTCGTTACAATATAGGTATTGGATCAAATGTGGCAGGGGTCTCTACGTAAGACATTGTGGACTAATCCCAACCATTTAGTTATTAAATCATCATAGGGCTGTGATTTTTTCGGGTTTTTGGGTTTTTTTTTTTTTACTTTTTATATGGTAAGGCAATTATGTCTTTTAAGAAGGAGGTTTTTTCGTTTTTTTGGTAACCATTTACTAGTCCTTGATTTTCGGATTTAATAAGAGATCCTTCTCGTTTTCAATTTTCTTAACTTTTCAAAATATTACTTCAGTTTTTATTCGAGAGGTGTGGTTCGAGTTCTTTATTCTCTTTTTGGCAAGCGATTTTTGTTTGAATCAATCGTTTATGGAGGCTTCAAATTGTATTTGGCACCGGAGTGCAATTTTAGATTTTTGTTCGACTGTGAAGAATTTTTTTCATCCGTTAAAAAATGTCAACTTTTCATACCATACACCAGTACGTATATGCACCAGTATTTAAATAATTATGCATCATATATAAATAATATATGCATCACAATTACAAATGTAATTTGTCACACTCCTTAATATGCACAAGTTGCAAATTAAAACTAAATATGCATCGTTATTATTCAGTTATACATCAAATATACACTAACTATGCATCACAATTACAAATGTAATCTGTCACTATTCTTAATTGGCACAAGTTACAAATTAAAACTAAAAATGCATTGTTATTATTCAGTTATGCATCAAATATACACTAACTATGCATCAAATTACAAATGTAATTTGTCACTATTTCTAATGGCACAAGTTATAAATTAAACTAATATGCATCGTTATTATTCAGTTATGCATCAAATATACACTAACTATGCATCAAAATTACAAATGTTGCCTGTCACTATTCCTAATGGGCACAAGTTACAAATTAAACTAAAAATGCATTGTTATTATTCAGTTATGCATCAAATATACACTAACTATGCATCAAATTACAAATATAATTTGTCACTATTTCTAATGGCACAAGTTATAAATTAAACTAATATGCATCGTTATTATTCAGTTATGCATCAAATATACACTAACTATGCATCAAAATTACAAATGTTGCCTGTCACTATTCCTAATGGGCTCAAGTTACAAATTAAACTAATATGCATTATTATTATTATTATTCAGTTATACACAATGTGGTAAAAAGCGTTGGGCGCTCGCTAGGCGGCAGACTGGGGTCTAGCGCCTAGGCGAGCCTAATCGGAAAAAAATCGTAGGCGGACAAGGGGGACCTAGCGCCTAGGGGGGATTAATCGGGGCTAGGCGGAGATTTTTACAACAGAGGTTATAATCAAATATACTCTAAATATGCCTCAAAATTACAAATATAATTTGTCACTATTCCTAATTGGCACAAGTTGAAAATAAAACCAAATATGCATCATTATTATTGAGTTATGCATAAAAAATACACTAACTATGCATTACTTTATTTTATAATCTATAGACGTGTACAAGTGAAAAAGTGTGTGATTGTAAACAGGTGTATTCACGATTTGAAGAAAACTCAAGCATACTGTAATCTAGCTATTATGGATCAGGATTCAACACGAATTAATATTGCTTTTTTTTCGATACCAATTTACATTCCAGATTCGATTTCTCCATATTTGTTAGTTTCATTTATCGTTTCCATTGAAATCTGATCCAATTTTTTCTGTGTATGTCGCAATGTTTGATCGTCTGCTTTAGGTTTTTGTTTTTTCTTTCTTCAGTTTTGTAGGAAGACAAATGAGAGAATGTTGATTTTGATGTGATGGGTTTCAATTATGGAACGTGATCTCCATCATATCCCACGATTATTGAGCGTGTATTATGGGAATTTTGTTACACCATTTTAAGAGTTACCAATTTACACTTTTTGTATTTTAAATAATTAGTAAATGATATAATTTTGATAGGAATCAGAACCATTAATTAAAGGGGGTAGATGGTTATAATCAATTGATACAACCTCACGGTAAGAGGATGTCTTACGAGACACACACACACACGCACACATATATATATATATATATATAAGGGAATGTAATTGGTGATTGACGGACTTACTATTTCCGTCAAATAAGCTTATTTATAATCCAAATGCCAAAATTAGTGGGATTCACATAAACAAAAGAGTAGGAATAGAACAAATTCATTACACAAATTCAACGGTGATGTTGTTATAAGAGGAAAATCACTCCAAGTCAAGGTAAACAATCTAATAAGTGTCCAATAGTCCAATTCCAAGAGTCAAGTTAAGTCAAGATAACAACAAAATCGGGGCAACTCCAAAGTCAAGGTGATCTTTAAGCCGGAATTAGCCTACAACACACATACAAGGTTGGAAATATCATGAGGTTGCCTTAGGTGAATCCCCTCTAATGCTCAAGTCAGTGATTGTGGGAGAATAATCCAGAGCAAGATAGTTTAATTGACTAAAAGTAATTCAGATTAATTCAGAATTCTTACAATTGAATAAGGAAACTTTTTATACCGTAGATGATGTGTCTCATGGACTTAGTATGATAAACTAGGTTATGGGCTGTAACTGAGGAATTGAGTCTCATGGTATGCTTAGTAATATTTTTGACCCAACAATAATTAATATTATTTAGTCCGTAATAAAGAATTTCACAGTTAATAATACATATATAATAATAAAATAGGAGATCTAGAGAGTCAATTTTACCCAATGAAATGTTGAAATAACTATTATAAAAATCGTCATTATTGTACTGACAAAAAATCGCAAGTATTGAATGTGGGAGGTACTATATATGCTTTTTGGGTATGAAAAGCAAAGGACTGTATAATTGAACGTTGGAGACGGAATAAGAATTGGAGAAAGTCAGAAAGAAAGAAAAAAACATGTGGACGGCGAAACAAATGGATCGTGTTCACTCCAACTTCTTCATTATTATTTCAATATATTATCATAGTATATGAAAATATATAACTTTTAATTCACTTAAAGTATGATGTTGATGGAATTTATAATAGATTGACTTCTAATATTATTTCTTATGTTATAACTTCTGAACAAAGTCCGAATTTCAACATATATCAAACTCAAGGAAGCACAAATACGTCTGTGATGATGGCGTACCCATAAATACATATCGGACATGATATTTTATCCGATACTCCGTGGATACTCCATGACTACATAATATCTATAGTATCCCACTAAAAAAAATAAAACCAGTCAAAATATTCTAATTTGAAAGTAACAAAGCCATATTCATATGAATTCTTATAAATCCACAAACAGAAAGAGAGAGAATTTATTCTATTGCTAATATTTTCAGCATGTTTTTTTACGTGTTTATGTGTTTTTTTCGGTGCATGTTTGTTTTTCTCGAAAAACGGACATAATAATTGGACTAAATTATAAGTCGAGGCGAGAATTGGATTCTCTATCCGCAAGACGAAATTGCCCCGTACAGAAGTGCTAATGGTTCTAGGCAATCGTCTCTAAGATACAACGACTTTCAAGTTCGGCTTAGCAGCACTTGCAAAAGCCGAACTTACAACGAACTTAACGTATTTCAGAACTTTCGAAAATGCAGGAAAAATAGACAGACTCAATATGCTGAAAGATGCAAATTTTCGTATGTCCAAACTGAGTTCTGGGGTGTTGTTTATATAGAGTTCTGGATGCCTGATCAGAACAGGTGTATCCATTGGTCCCGATCAACCTGGACTATTGGATCGTGCCTTCTGATCAACAGGCACAATCTGATGGTCTAGATCGCATCTCTTGCGAAGACACATAACCTTTACAACGCACCCCTATACACTGAACAATCATGTTCAGTCAGCGAACAAGTGCGTCCAGTCACTGCCACCGCGTGCCACGTGTCGCCCTCCGGATGACTCTTGCCAAGTCACTGCCACCTGAGCTGCCCTGCCACGTCACCGAGCCACTGGACTGAACCATAGTTCGATTTGTTAAATTTTAAGGCTCCTCAAAACTCCTCGCGAAGTGCGCCTCTAAAGCGCCCAATGCGACTATGTGCGACGTGTGCGGACCTGGGCCCGGCTCCGTCTCGGGCTTGGATAGTGCTCCGCACCGTCTTCGGTGCTATTTGAGCTAGCCAAAGACTAGTTAAAAATTTAAAATTGACTTGGTCCACTAGGGTGTACCATAAAAAGCTCCACTTTAGTGGTGAAGTTCTATATAAACTAGTCAAACATTTAATATGTTTCCTATGTGGGATATGACTTTTCATATTCCCACTCTTTTATTTCCTTATATGAAACACATTTAAGTGGCTAACTTTATACATTAATTTCTCGTTCACCCGAAATTGGTTTTGAGAAATGCTAATTTCATCTACCAGCGATGTAGATTACGATTACATCATTTATTTTCCGAAACAAATAAATGATCTCACTTAAATAATTGGTCAAAATTGGGTCAAAACTCATTTTATTAAACTAATTTCTAACATTATGTAAGTTATCACATTTCAGGTTTGGGTATTCATGAAATTTTAGTTTTTTATGCTTTAGACATTGTGTTTTTCTAAAATTATAATTAGTCGTTTATATTTTCAGTAATATAAAAATATATAATTCTATATGTATATATAGCTTACCATTATCCTTAAATTTTTTGAAAATGACGTATTTTCGTGTCTGTGTCGTATTATACCCGTGTCTCGTAGCCGTAACACTGATTTCAAACTTCAACCTCAGTAGAAAATTCAAACCAAACATTTTTTAGTACAAATTCTAGGAAGGGATGAGTGATGGGAATCGAACCTTAAACCTATGGCTTGAGCATTAGAGTCTTTAACCACTCAATCTTTGTCCAATTCTCAAATTCAAACCAAACTTGAACGTTTTTAAAATTTGTTTATTTACGCCCCTCGTCTCAGTATTTCATAATATATGATGCGATAAATGTCGATTTGGATCTGCCCCGATCTAGTCCATGATATATGCTTCGACCCCCTTTACAAAATAATTCTTTTGTTTTTAATTTAAAACTATTGTTGGCGAAACACTCTGCTAAAAATATAGAACCAGTAATTTTATATTGTCTCATATGATGGTATTTTTTCAATTATTTTAATGTATTTGTCTAGATTTAGTATTATCCAATAACATGATTGAAGAAAAAGAATTGGTGAGAGACGAGAGACGAGAGACGAGAGACGAGAAATAAAGTCGGTGAAAAACGTTAAAGTGTAAAAAGCGCACAAGAACAAAAAAAATAAAAAAAAATAAAAGAAAATAAAAGAAAAGAAGAAGAATGTTAGGCTATGATTTATTGTGTTTCATTCCGTCCACGTTCATTTTCTGAAAGAATAGCGGTGAATTTTTTTAAAGTAAAAATTGGATGTGTAGATAAAAAAAATGATTGTGTTGATTAGATGAAGAATTTTTAGAGATGTTGATTGTTTAATTTGTAAAACAATTTGTTGAAATAATAGTGAAAATATAATGCAAGAAAATCGAATAAAAATAAAAAATTGAACAAAAAATAAGCATTATTGATCTCATTTTATATCTTTTGTTATTAAAATTAAGAGAAAAATAATCAAAATACTGATAAATTAAAGAAATTATCGAAATTATTTATATGAATAGGGGGAGGAGAGAGAAATAAATAATATAATTGGGTATTGGGAAGTGTGAGAAGAAAAGAGAAAAATGAGTTAATTTTGGAGATAAATGAGATTTTCTTAGAAAAATTTTCATTTCTCTCACAAACAATCACATATTCTAAAATTTTTTCACTCAAAAGTGAAATTTTGGGAAAAATTCTGACAGCCAATCAAAACTTTAATTGTTCAAATCTAGTTTAATACTTGGATAAAACTGTGTTACACTAGATTTGTCAAAAGACAAAACTTTGTTATCGCAAATTTGCTTAATCATTGCATAATCTTTAGTTAATCCTAGCCAAATGTTGCTTAATTTTTACTTAATTTATCCTAGTATTGCCTTATTTGTCTGATTTTTTCCTTCCAACTTGATAACCAATAATCATGTGGTTAATATATTTAATCTATGCTTAATTTTACTTAATAACCAAAATTTAACTTAATTTTAATTAATCGTTATTTTTCCTTCCAAAAGTTTTTGGTGAAATTAGATAGACCCAATTTTACATCTTTTCTGTTCATTAATTTAATAAGAGTCAAAGAATTAGTTATTATGATATAATTACATAACTAATCATATTTCTAAATTAAATCGATAATAATTATGAAATCAATTATAGAAAAATTAGAAAAAAATAATTGTTCGTGAAAATATTACCGCAAGTGTATAGTGTCAAGTTTTAATATAAAGATAAAAATCGGATTGTCGTATCCACAGGTAATGATAATTAAATAAGCACTAAGTACTATAATTAAAATAGCTTAATTTTATCTACAAAATCGAATAATAAGCTTGGGTGTTTTCTTAAAATAAGTAAATAGCAAAAACACAATTTAACACAAAGTTTGATCGAAAAATGCAATAATAAATAAATTCTAGAGGAATAATCCACTTAATCTTATCTTATATTTTATCAACTCAATTTATCAATTATTCAGTAGTAATTTATAAATCACAAATTCTAGAAAAATATTTAGTTCTATCTCTCGATTAGTAATTAATTATAAAGATCTAAATTTGGATCTCAATATTTCTATAAAAATCACAAAAGTAGATTTTATAAAGATCAGTGAATTCATAAGCAAGATATCAGAGAATTCATAAATTTCTATTTTATATGAAATTCTAAGTTATACTATTTTTAGGTCAGTTATACAATATATTCTCTCGAATTATAATTGTATAAACCAAATAATCCAAATTATTGATTAAGTAATTTGGAAGTAATTAAAACAAACAATATAAATAAATAACTACTGAAACATGATAAATAAAAGCATTAAAATATAAGATTCGATTAAGTTACATCATCATCTAGAATTAGAAATTTAGCTTATAATGATATCCATAAAATTAAACAACAAATAATTAAACATGCGCTACAATTTACAAGCAAGAATTAAAAGAGAGGGTAAAAAGAAACTTGTTTGTATCCCGTTGGAAGATTTCTCAAGCTTCCAGTGGTAAGTTCCTGCTCCGTGCTACCCTTCCTATCAATCAGCTGGCCGAGCAAATATGCAGAACCGTACAAATGGTAGAAAACTAAGAACTATAAATCAAGAAAAGCGATAATTTGAATTACGAGATGAGAGGTGTCCTTCAATCGCTCGAATCAAGGCTATTTATAGCGAGAAGATTTCATTCATCTGGTAGGTATTTGCTGTCAAACAGATGGGTCTTCCTACTGTCCATTAACAAATGTCTTCCACTGATCTTATTTTGATGTGTATATTGTTGTCTTCTTCTTCTTCTTTCGGCTGATAGTGCTTCTAGCTCGTTAATTAATCTGTTCGTGGTTTTTCACCATGTAAAGTCGAATTATTGTTGAAAGTTATTTTGTAGGTACCACGGTAGGTATCGAATGTATTGCGGTCGAAAGCATGTGAAATCGGGATTAAAATGCGGCACAGACAATTGCACCGCGGTACACAGTAAAAACACTGTGTACCACAGTACAAGCCTAAAATACTTTTTTTTTAATTGTTGATCACGGTCTTGTAAGTCCAAGCGGCTACGATAATCTAGAGGGGGGGGTGAATAGATTATCTCCATCTTTTCGATTTCGCCCTCTTTTAACAATCGAATGCTCAAACAAAATAATGAAGGTGCGGAATGTAAACAACACACGTCGATTTAAAGAGGTTCAACCCACCTAGGGCCTAATCCTCTACCACCCCAGTATATCCGGGATGGATTTTGAAAAGAAAAAGAATTTTATTAATTACCAAAATTAATACAAATTCAACTTACAACACCTTGAAGAGCACCACACTCTTCTTCAACACCACCTTTGAGATTACCACAATCTCACTTGAAGATTACCACAATCTCCAAACGGCACCTTGTGAAGATTACCACAATCTTCAACCTTGAAGAATACCAAATTCTTCAACACCTCAACAAGAAGATTACCACAATCTTCTTACACCTAACACTTAGTTCACCCAAGTGTGTTCTTACCACAAGAACACTCACAAGGATATCTTGTGTTTGAATGACGACCACAAATTCAAGATTACAACTCGATAATAGATAATACAATAAAGTGCAAGTGTAATCAAGAATAGCCTAGACCTCAAAGATGTGAAAGTGATAAGCTAGGCAATTTTACAACAAGAATAATGACTATGAAAGACCAAGTGTTTGCTTGAAGTGTATCTTGTTGTGTTGTATCTCAATTGTTGTGTTGGTTGCTCCAAAACTTCCTCTATTTATAGGAGATGATTGATCAAGCATAGGCTCCTCTTGGGGATTGAAAATCTACAGAAAAATACAATTAAAATCAAGAATATAGCTGTTAGAAATCAATCCCACATTTTAAGGAAAGTTTGTCTCTTTGTCAAACGGTCATATTTTTTTTGTCAATACATAGCGGCGACCGGTCGCAGTAAATAGACGTTAGAAAAAATACACAAAAAATAACAGGCGGACGGTCGACGTCTACCTCGACCGTCGACCATCACCCCAACCGGTCCCCTCATGGATTTTGCAAGGATAAAACGCTCGCTTTCAAACACACTTGCAGTACGGCCGGGCGGATGGCACCGGCCGACCGGGACGGCCGACGCCCGAGGGCGGCATTTGGTCGACCGCTCTTTTTTCTTCCGTCTCATTTTCTGTTTCTAAAAACATCTTGGTACGGGTTGCCCTATAGGGCGGCCGGTCGACCACGAGACGTAAATATTGTCCAATTTTTGTCGAAAATAAAACTCAAGAAATACTCCGAAAATTTAGTAAAAACATTTTAAACCGATCGGAAGTATTAGGACAACATTTAGGAACATCGTTTGAGAGTGAAAACCCAATAACGTAAAATCATTAAAAGCGTTGTCCAATTTAGACGAAAATAAACTTTGAGAAAATACTCCGGAAAATATTAAAATCATTTAGGAGTATTTGGACAACCTTTAAAAACATTGTTTTGGTGATAAAATAAAATCATCAAAATTAAGATAAAAACATGTATCAAACAATCTCCCCCTTTTTGATGATTACAAACCAAAACAATTTTTACACAAACTAAGAGAGCAATTTTAGAAATGATTTTCCGGTAAAAACATTTGACCGTTTGGAAGCAACCAAAATTTCCAAAAATATTAAAGCAACCAAGTAGGGAGTAAATATTTTCAATAATAAGCACAAGCTCCCCCTATCCACAAGCACATCAAGAATAATGTAAGAGCAATAATCCATAAGCTAAAAGCTTTAGCTTTTACAATTTGTTCAAGAACTTATAATCTCCCCCTGTCACAAAACAACATTAAATAATAATATAAGTCCATCAAGCAACAATTGGACTAAAAAATAAATCACAACTTATGGCTTTTATGAGCCATAGCTTATAGCTTTTATGACAAGCTTTTTATTAGCTTCTTTGAGCTAACGAGCCAATTTCCTGTTTCTCCCCCTTTGGAATCATCAAAAAGAATGTTAGGATGATAGAAACATCATAGAAGTATATCAAAGTGCACCAAAGAAATGGTTTATCAACCATTGAGCAATTTAGGCTTAAAACCAAGGAAAATGGGAGAGAGATATATCATGAAGAGTTCATATGCTCGTTTTATTTCCCAAAACATGATCTCAATGAGTATAGACGACTTTTTTTGAAACGAGAGAATCATGTAGAAGTTGAAATTTACATAGCGACATTTTAACAAACACATTGTGTGCGAAAAAAAAATAGAAGAGGTTGTATATAACCTTTGTAAATGGTTCAAGCCAAAAAAATTTTCATATCATCAATCAACCTCATTTCAAAGCTCAAAAAATCATATGCACCATATGCAATAATTTGTTCATCAATTTAAGAAGCTCAAAGTAGACTCTCAAGGGTTCAACCCGATTGAGATAAGCTAAGAATGATCAAGGCATTACAAATGCCAAAAATTAGAGCAACCATCAAGTAATAAGTCATGCTTTCAACAATACATGTATCAAATGTCCCAATATATTCAACTAAGCATAACAAAGCAAAAAGAAGCACTTTTACCATCAAGTACTTCATACCAATTATCAAACAATGCTTTAGAGTATTTTTACCATCAAATACTCCATCATAAATCATGATCATCCACAAGTCATTATCAACTTGCAATATTAACCCTTTTAAGAAAGACAAGCAAATATCATTAGTACAAATGAGTTTTACAAAAATTCATCAAAATACAAAACATCATTAATAAAAATGCTAGAAAGTAAAGGGGGTGGGGTAACATCATTCCTCATCCGAGGAGAAGCAAGATCCGGGAATAAAGTCCTTGATGAATTTCTTTAACTTGCCGATAGACTTTTGCATTTTAGAGGTCTTTGCTCCAAAGCCTCATACCTCGTCTCATGAAAAGCCCTCATCTCATCAAATTCGGCTTGACTATACCTTCTAGGCGGTTGAGCATCGGTATTACCCTCCGGATTGCTCGGTTCGCTTTCTTCCACCAATCTTGCGGCCCGGCGTCATCAAAGATGTCATTAGGATCGGAGACTCTTGACCTCTTCCTCTCGCCATTTTGGTTGGTCGGATGTCCATATTCTTGCGCATCGTGACTATTTGGGAGATATTATCAATGTCAAAGTCATTTTGAAAAACTTCCGAGTTAAACTCCGACGAAGGAAGTCCCGATTGAATAAGAAGTTTACAAATCCAATTTCCCATAACCAACTTCTTATTACCTTGAGTAATGGACTCGATTAGACATTGAATAAGTATGGCACCAAAGTTAAGTGGTTCCCTCCTAGCAATCTTATAAGTCAAAAAGTAATCCATATTGCTAGGCATCTTCCCGACTTACCACAAATGCAATATGCGACAATGACCGATAAAATGCGATGCTCAAGTGTCATTGCCAACAAAGAATACTTAGGCCATACTCCCAAATACGTCTTGACTTCTTTCATCGATACCCCCAACATTTCATCATTCCAAGTCCCACAAGAGAAATAATCCCAACCACCTTCTCTAACATGTAAAAGCCGCAAATATCATTGGGAGTCCATCTAAAATGACGACCCTTTATAAGTGAATTAACGGCAATCGCTTTCTTTCATTATCATATTCAACCCACATATTGGCATAAAAGAGTTGGATAATATCATCATCATACAACACATAAGCATGCTCCCATAAATACATCCAACCTTGCTCCTCAAAAATCCTCTAATCGTAGGATACTCATTCGTAAATGAACTAAAACGACACATTTTAGTCCGAGCAATAGATTTACCTTTCATCCCGAATCCTCATAGTACCATTCCGCATACTTATTGATGAAATTAATAGCATTGGGAATTAGGAGCTTGAGTAACAAAAAGATTTTTTACCTTTCGCCCAACGGCAATTTTCGAGCGAAATTGTTCGCGGAGCTCGGTAATTTGGGCCCGAGAGAGAATGGGATTTTGAACATCATCACCTTCTTGAGCCACGTTTCTTTGAGCGGCTCGAATATCCCTTTGTTCGGCTTCCTCTTGCCGATTTTTTCTTGTGAACCCTCTCCGCCCCTTCTACGCTTGGAGATGGGATTTCGATCGGTGGAATTTCTTGGAGGAGCCATATATGAAAGATTCTTGAGAAAATAAGAAGATTAGCAACAAGAATCGTGAAAAATGATGAAGAAATGAAGATTTTGTAGAAAAGGGAAAAGAATTGCTTTTGCTATAGGGTTTGGGGATTTTGTTGCTTTCACGAATCAAGAGAATGTTTTAAAGTGCAAAAATTTACAGGCGGCCGGTCGAGGTGGGGTGCGACCGGTCGAGGTGCGGCGACGGCCGTCGCCCCGTGACCGTCCCAGGTGTTTTTTTTCTCCCGAGTTTTCCAAAATTCGATTTTTCACCCCAAAAGTTTTTAAAACTTTGCAAAAATATAAGTTTGGACTATATCCAACAAATATGGGTTTTGGAAAACATATAAACGATAAAATCGAGATTAATCACGTAGTGCCTTTTAAGAGAAAATATTTGCAAGATCAATTAGAGGCACTAAAGAGGTCAAAATGAAATATCTTGAAAGATATGTGCATAAGCATAAAATCGAGTTTATAAGAGTAAGAATAACACAAGTAAACGTACCTCGATAATTTATGCCTTTCTTGACAAATAATGACATAAGTGGCCATTTGTGAAAATATGTAAATCATACACAATTCTTAAAACATATCTAGCACAAATTATAATGATAAAAGTGTAGGCTAAGAGATATCACATGTAAGTTCATGCCATAAAAATCCATAAAGGATGATAACACACTTTAGTCAAAAAAAATGCACAAGAGTTTAAAAAAAGATCATATAAGGTCTTCTTATTAAAAAAATTTTAAAAGCACAAGTATATATTGAAGACCTTAATTAAAAAAAAAATATTTGAAAACTCATTTTGCAATTAAGACACAATTAAAAACATGCATATAATTAAAAGAAATAAAATGCATATACAAATGGGGAGATACGGTTTACCAATTTCGCCGTTTCCATGGGTTGTGTCTTTCCCATTGTTGATGATTATATCTTCCCATTTGGAAGTCACTTTGTTGATGATGACTTCCTTGATTACTCCATTTCCAAGGTTTGTTACCTTCCCATGGTTGATGGTTTCTTCTTCTTTGAAAATCATCTTGTTGATGATGTCTTTGCCATTTCCATGGATTGTGTTCTTCCCATTTTTGATTATACGCTCTTCTTGGAAATTGGCTTTGTTGAGAGTAGTTTCTCCTTCTTTGATCAAATGAAACGTTCATTTGATGTTTTCTTGGTGGCATGAATTTTCTCCGATTTTTGCTTTGCGGGTACCTAATAAAGCACATTGTTTTGTGGTACCCTCATGTGTTTGGGTCCTTTAAGATTAGCTTTGAGACTTTTAGGTCTCCAACAATATTTAGAGCTATTTCTAGCCCGACAAGAATTAGCCGTATGACCCTTTTTGCCACAATAAAAGCAAGTAATAATTCTAGGAGCATAATGACCAATATGCATATTGACTTGATCCTTTTTCATATGATTAACAACATTAGGCTTATGATCAAGTCCTTTATCACAATTATGAATATCAACAATATTGGACATTTTATTGGTACTCAAGTTGGATTTTAATAAATCCTTTTTCATGCAATCAATATTCTCAACAAGAGTACTATTTTCTTTTTCAAGGTTTCTAACCTTGTCAAGTGTGGTGGTGTGAGCACATGATAGTGATTCATAGGAAGTAAATAGACTATCCTTATCATTTTTCAAAACAATGAATTCCTTTTTCAAATTTTTGTATTTAACAAGTAAGTTTTGGAATTCATCTTGTAGTTCATCATAATCATTTTGTAAATCACTATAATCATTTTGAATGACAATATCATAGGAAGTAGAGGGTTCAAGACATACCTCATTTTCTTCATTGATGCCCATAAAACAATATTCAACTTTTTCATAATTGGAAGTTGTAGGAGGCTTATTCCTTAGATTTGAGCTTGTATGATCTTGAGAAGTAGATGCTTTTGTTTGACTCCTTTCATTTGCAAATACTCCATAGATGGCTTCTAATTTTTGCCATACTCCATGTGCCGATTTTATTCCTACAATATGTTCATATTCTAAATTAGTAAATGAACAATATAAAATATTTAAAGCCTTACCGTTTAAGGAGATGAATTTCTTTTCTTCATCATTGAGCTTTTTGAAGCCTTTTGAGGTGTATGGTGTATCTTTCGTCGGAATGGATTCCCCATTAATGACGGTGTTCCAAATGTCGAACCCGCAACCTTGTAGATAGCATTCCATTCTTTCTTTCCAAAAATTAAAATTCTTGGAATCAAATAGTGGTGGCTTGGTGGTGGAGGTGCTTAGGATAGATGAGCTTCGTTCGTAGCCGTTGATCGTTTCTCTTCACTCGCGATGTGAAACGAGCTTGCCAAAGAGTTTGGCTCTGATACCACTTGTAAGTCCAAGCGGCTACGATAATCTAGAGGGGGGGGTGAATAGATTATCTCCATCTTTTCGATTTCGCCCTCTTTTAACAATCGAATGCTCAAACAAAATAATGAAGGTGCGGAATGTAAACAACACACGTCGATTTAAAGAGGTTCAACCCACCTAGGGCCTAATCCTCTACCACCCCAAAGATATCCGGGATGGATTTTGAAAAGAAAAAGAATTTTATTAATTACCAAAATTAATACAAATTCAACTTACAACACCTTGAAGAGCACCACACTCTTCTTCAACACCACCTTTGAGATTACCACAATCTCACTTGAAGATTACCACAATCTCCAAACGGCACCTTGTGAAGATTACCACAATCTTCAACCTTGAAGAATACCAAATTCTTCAACACCTCAACAAGAAGATTACCACAATCTTCTTACACCTAACACTTAGTTCACCCAAGTGTGTTCTTACCACAAGAACACTCACAAGGATATCTTGTGTTTGAATGCGACCACAAATTCAAGATTACAACTCGATAATAGATAATACAATAAAGTGCAAGTGTAATCAAGAATAGCCTAGACCTCAAAGATGTGAAAGTGATAAGCTAGGCAATTTTACAACAAGAATAATGACTATGAAAGACCAAGTGTTTGCTTGAAGTGTATCTTGTTGTGTTGTATCTCAATTGTTGTGTTGGTTGCTCCAAAACTTCCTCTATTTATAGGAGATGATTGATCAAGCATAGGCTCTCTTGGGGATTGAAAATCTACAGAAAAATACAATTAAAATCAAGAATATAGCTGTTAGAAATCAATCCCACATTTTAAGGAAAGTTTGTCTCATTGTCAAACGGTCATATTTTTCTTTGTCGATATGGGCGGCACGGTCGCATTTAAATAGACGTTAGAAAAAATACACAGCAAAATAAACAGGCGGCCGTCGACGTCTACCTCGACCGGTCGACCATCACCCCAACCGGTCCCCTCATGGATTTTGCAAGGATAAAACGTTCGTTTGAAACACACAGGTAGTGCCGGTCGGCCATTGAGGCGGCCGCCGACCGATCGGCGGTCGACGACGCCCAGCGACGATCGACTGCTTTTTTTTTCTTCCGTCTCATTTTCATTTCTTTCTAAAACATCTTGATGCGGGTTGCCCTATAGAGGCGACTGGCCGACCACGAGACGTAAATATTGTCCAATTTTTGTCGAAAATAAAACTCAAGAAATACTCCAAAATTTAGTAAAAACATTTTAAACCGATCGGAAGTATTAGGACAACATTTAGGAACATCGTTTGAGAGTGAAAACCCAATAACGTAAAATCATTAAAAGCGTTGTCCAATTTAGACGAAAATAAACTTTGAGAAAATACTCCGGAAAATATTAAAATCATTTAGGAGTATTTGGACAACCTTTAAAAACATTGTTTTGGTGATAAAATAAAATCATCAAAATTAAGATAAAAACATGTATCAAACAGGTCTTTCGCCCGTTTCTTGATTACCTATTACAATTCGATGTACAATTTCAACAATAATCTGGACTCAATCTACTTAAAAATAATATAATTTTTAAGTTTTAGGATACCTATTTTATTGGTAAAATTTCAACTTAACAAATACCCCAAACTTGAATTGTTGTTTGTCCTCAAGCAATCTGAAAATCACTGCAACAATGAATAAATTTTTGAGTTTTACAAGTGATATTATTGCCTCAGGAGATTTCAGATATTACATGAATTAATGAATTTGCAAAAATGTAGATATATTCTTTTGTCAGTTAGGCATGCGAGCTTACCTCAATTTCTTGACTTCATATATAAATATAATCGATGTCTCAATTTTATTTTCGTTGCTTAAATAAATAGCCAAATATTTTCCAATGATCCCTTGTTTAACTTATAGGATATAATTCTACATTAATTTCCACATTGTATGCAATAAAACATAAGAATCAATAGGACTTTTAGGGTTGTAATGTAAGCTCGGTTAAAGGTATGAAAATATAGGATAAGTGGCTACAATTCACCCAACCATGTATAGCAACGACCAATATCAAGGATTTGTTTGCATTTTCCCTTCTTGTCGATCATTTCTTCTTTTTTTTTTGTTTTTGTTGTTTTTTTGGGACAACTTTCTTCGTAAAAAATGTACCCATCTTGACTCCAAATATCTCGTTTGTATGGATTTCATATGTATGGGTGAAAACAAGTTATTTTTAGAAGATTTTCTTATTTTTGGCTTGTATATTCAGTAGGTTGTCAACGAAAAAGTTTTATCAGGCTCAAAAGGGGTACTAAGGAAAAATTGATTTTTGGTATGCTATATAGGCTTTAACTTTTGCAATAGATGGCTTAAATCATTTTCCTAATGTTATATCACTATACAAAATTGTTTTAAAAAACGTTCAAAAATATCCTTGAGTTATAGGGAATCATTTAGTTAATATTTTAAAAATCACTTGAGCAACTTATTAATAATTGATTCAAAGATTATTAATAATAATTAAGTCACAATTTCAAGATTTATCAGATGTCTTAGCTAACAATTAAACACATCACATTCAGACAATTCATCAAATCATGCATATTCAAAATCAAAAACATCATAGGCTACAAAAACGTACTCAAAAGCTATCATGATGCATAATACTACCCCCCAAAAATTAAAATGTGCATTGACCTCAATGTATGAATATTAAGCAATAAAGAGTTTTAAGGTCAATAGAACTTACTGAAAATCTATCAACCGGTGGCATCATCATCATCCGGTGAAGTAGGTGGGGTAGGCGGTATAACTAGAGGAATGAAATCAGTATCGAGATGTAAAATATGATTTGTCCATGACGCCAATAATCTCGATGATAGGCATCACGAGCACCAAGTCATCGGTCTTCCCGACACTATATCCTCCTCAGCTCTTGACGTAACTCATGGCGTAAGGCCTCGCGACCCTCTCGCATCTCCTCTTATAAGTTTGCTATCCTCTGTTTAAGATGATTAACTTGGATCAGAGATGGTGTGTCATGAGTATGTCCATCGTCCTCTGCTGGAATATCATCTTGTCCTTCTGTAGCTGTATCACCTTATCTATTCGTATCTGCTCCATCATGTGTGTTTGCTATAGCATCGTCAACTGGGGCTGGGAGCATCGTCAACTGGGGCTGGGGGCACCAGATCCAATAAGTATCCTAATCTGCAAGGATGTGCAGGTGCGTCATCCCAAAGTTCGTATTTGATAATTGTCTTGTGTGTAATTGGGCATATGGGATGGATTTTGTTCGAGGTAGCCATCTGACACCCTGCATTCTGCATATTTTAGTAATAAGTGAAGGATGATTGGGTGCTACTTTTTTTCCAGCGGTGATGCAATGAAAAATGGGTTTTGATATATAATTTCCCAAGTCAAATGGAATATTGTTGGCAATGATAGAAAGGAGCCGTGCACGAGTATAAAGTGCGGATCGATTGGATGTTGGATCGATCCGTGGGAAAATAAAATACATTAATGCACGACCATATGGACTGAGACTAGTGGCGTCGAAATATTGTTTAGAAGAACCTGGAGTTCGAGTTAACCATTGTGTACCCGGTTTTTTCAAGGCTTGGAGTAAAATATCTGGTGTTAAAGTCTCCAATGTAGCCAAATGTTGTGTATCATCTACTTCGGGTAAGTTATAAATGGCCTGAATTGGTCTTGGCGAAAAATCAATCGTAGCAGTACTTAAAACTACACGAGTGCGGGCCTCCGATGATTGTGGCACATTATTTGCATCAACATGTTCTTTGAGGCAAGTCATGTAGAATTTGTATACAACTGAAGTTGTGCCCGGGTTTGGTTGTTCCGCGAAGTCCGTCCATTGGCGCTCTTGAATAATTTCCAACAATTCACCATCTTCCGGTGATGGTAAAAATCCACGCTCTTTTATAATGGGTTGAGGTAGGACTTTTTCTTTGAATAACTTGTAAAATTCCGCGTCACGTCGATGAAATAGAAAATTTGGTGGAACAGACGAAGAGGCCTCATGTTGTGATGAAGATGCACGACCTCCACCACGTGAACCAGATATCCTAAACACATAAAACCAAGAGGTAAAATTGACAATTTAACAAGTTATACGACAATTCTTTTTTTAAACCCCGTTTGACATCTAATTGATGTCAAAAATTGATGAAGTGTGATAAAATTGCATCCAAAACTATAGCAAAGTAATGTCTTATGATGTTGTATGCAATTTATTCAAAAATTAGTAAAACATTTCATTGAAGCATTTATCAAACACCTTGTGGGCATGATATGAATTTGTGATAAGAGAAACTTTATGACGTACACCAAATTTATGATGTACACCAAATTTAGCAAAGAAGGTTATTAAATAATTTGTTACAGAAATGCGTATCTTCGTCACTTACGATATCCCCGGGAGTGCCAAAGCGAGTGAATATATACTTGTGCAGAAATTTTCGCACTACCTTGGCATCTTTCGTTGGTGTGGTGATCGCCTCCACCCATTTGGAGACGTAATCAACCGCAAGCAAGATGTAGAGATTGCCACATGAATCTAGAAATGGTCCCATGAAATCAATTCCCATACATCAAATAGTTCCACCTCCATCATATTTGTCAAGGAAGTTCATGACGCCTTGATATGTTATCAACCCTTTGGCACCGATCACAAGTTTTGACAAAGGTGTAACAATCTTTAAATAAAGTGGGCCAATAAAACCAGATTGTAACACCTTTGCAGCGGTACGGGTTGGTCCAAAATATCCTCCATAAGAAGAAGAATGACAGCGTTGGAGAATTTCTCCAATTTCTTCCTTATGGACACAACGGCGTATGATTGAGTCAGCACATCTCTTGAACAATAATGGGTTATCCCACAAGTAGGACTTAACATCATGTAGGAATTTTTTCTTTTGATGTGATGTTAAATCCGGGGAAAGAACTCCACCTACAAGGTAATTAACAAAATCTACATACCATGGTATAATTATTTTGGCAATTATTATTTGTTCATCCGAAAATGATTCCTTGATTGGGCTTTCTATTACCTCCTGTGGTTGTTCAAGGCGGGATAAATAGTCGGCAACAACATTTTTACTACCTTTTTTATCCCTTATTTTAATATCAAATTCTTAAAGGAGCAAAATCCATCGTATTAAACGAGGTTTTGTATTCTTTTTCGAAAAAAGATATCGAATTGCCGCAAGATCCATGTAAACAATTACCTTGGTACCTACCAAATAAGCTCGAAATTTGTCAAATGCAAAAACTACTGCCAACATTTCTTTTTCAGTTGTGGTGTAGCTTTGTTGGGCGCTGTCCATGGTTCGATTTGCATAATAAATAGCTTTGAAAATTTTATCTCGCCTTTAGCCAAGGACAACACCCATTGCATAATCACTTGCGTCGCATATGAGCTCAAATGGTAGAGTCCAATCTGGCACTACCATGATAAGAGCCAAAACAAGAGCCTTTTTTATTTGTTCAAAAGCCTGCAAACATGCTTCATCAAAGCAAAATGTAGAATCTTTTTCAAGAAGATTACAAAGAGGTTTGGCAATTTTTGAATTTCTTTTTTATAAATCTCCTGTGAAATCGTGTATGCCCTAAAAAGCTTTGATTTCCTTTAACATTTGATGGTGGTGGTAACTTTTCAATAGCTACAATCTTTGCTCTATCCACTTCCAAACCTGTAGAAGAAACACGATGACCAAGTACAATACCCTCTTTGACCATAAAATGACATTTTTCCCAGTCAAGAACAACATTTGTTTCTTCACAACGTTTTAAAACTTGGGATAAATTATTCAAACAATGGTCAAAAGAAGTGCCAAAAATAGAAAAGTCATCCATAAAAATTTCCATTATTTCTTCTACCATCCCGTGAAAAATCGCCACCATACACCTCTGAAAAGTAGCAGGTGCATTGCATAACCAAACAGCATTCTCTGAAACACAAAAGTGCCATAGGGACATGTAAAAGTTAACTTTTCTTGATCTTCAGGGGCAATGGCGATTTGATTGTACCCTGAATAACCATCAAGAAAGCAATAGTATTCGTAACCAGCTAATCTGTCCAACATCTGATCAATAAAGGGAAGGTGAAAATGATCTTTGCGAGTAACTTTGTTCAATTTTCTATAATCAATAATACTCGCCAACCTGTTACAGTTCGTGCTGAGATTAATTCATTGTTATCATTTTTTACTACTGTCATACCTCTCTTTTTCGAAACTACTTGTGCCGGACTTACCCGTAAACTGTCACAAATGGCATAGATGATGTCTGCCTTGAGCCATTTGAGAACCTCAGCTCTCACTACCTCTTTCATTGTTGGGTTAAGTCGTCTTTGGTGTTCAATGGACGGTTTAGAAGAATCATCCATTAATATTTTGTGCATTACAATGGAAGGACTTATACCTTGTAAATCAGAAATATACCATCCCAAAGTCGACTTATGTTCGCAAAAAACACGCAACACTTTTTTTCAATTCAGAATGAGACAAAGAAGCAGAAACAATGACTGGGTAAGTTTTATTCTCTCCCAAAAATGCATATTTGTAGGTCCTAAGGGGTGAGTAGTAAGGTTTAGAAGGGGGGTTGAATAAACCTTACCAAAGTTTCGATTTAGTCCTTTTAAATATTTCCACAGTTAACACAAATCAGTTTAGTTCTTGAGGGACAACTAGGTTGGCTTACTCAACAAAGTTATCCACTCATCAGACTCGACTGAGATGTTGAAAGTATAACTCATTTGTATCGCCTAACACTTAAATTAATAGTTGATTTGGTTTTTGTTCAGCGGAAGACATTTCACCCTGGATGTTTTAAACTTATTTACAACACTTGTTTGAGCAATGGTTATTATCAGTTGACTTTAGCAATTATAACTTATCAGTAGATATAAAAGATATGCAATAAATTAAAGTGTTGTCAGTAATTAAGACACAAGCAATTTTCATAGTGGTTCGAGGATGGGGTGATTCCTCTAATCTGCTCTTCTCCAACTCCTGGAGGAATCTACTAAGTAACAAAATCTTAGTTACAAAGTAGTCAATAGTCTGAGTCAGCTGATGTTCCTGGGACTCAACTTCTTCATAATAGTTGTCTCGCTACTTCAGCTCCTTCGAAATCTTGGAATTGATCACACAGCCTTCCAATGAGCCAAAAGCTTTTGGTTCGAACTTGCACCTTACTACTTCTCCTTCAACCTTGGAGAGTGGACCCCTTTTTGTTCTTCAAACAAATTTCCTCTTCAACTGATGAAGTAATATTTCGTTCACTGAATGTGTTGGATTGAGTTCCTTCAATTTTAGGCTTGAGGATATCTTTAAAAGCTTGAGAGTATTTGCAGGTTTTTACTTACGTGAATGCTTGATAGTCTTATCAAATTCGTAATTGTAACCTTCTCTCACTTGCCTCCCCAACCTTATATAGTGCACATTCAAAAAATTTTCCGTTGAAGAGATAGGCAATTTTCAAATAGCAGTTATTGGTTTGGCTTGTCTTTTCTTGATCTGCAGCTTGTGAAGGTGATATTTCCTCATTTTAATAAAGTGTGCAGCTTTTGAGGTTCTGACACACGCTCAGTGCTTCCCATTGGTTCATTCCTTTTCCACGCTTCTGGGATGAGCACTTTTAGACATGACAGTATGGACGTATTACTATAATAAGTAATGTCCTTGACTTTTGTGCAACGGATTTATCACATTGACTTGACTTGACAAATTTTGCTTTACCCCTTTGACTTGAGTCATCTCCAACCTTTTTAGAACGACTTAACTATCATTAGCCGACAAACTTAGCTTTCTTTTGACTTGACTATCACTTTCATAATCTTCACCCAACCTGCCTCACGCCTTGATCTCCTCTTCGATCTTCAGTCGAGTCTTGTAATCCTCAACTTAGCTGACTCCAACTCAGTTCATACATCCATATCTATTACAAGTTGAATTACATAGAAAATGGGGTGCCAACTTCCTATTCTAAGTTTTACATGGTATCATAAAAATCTAAACATAAATTTTCCTAACAATTTCCCCCTTTTTGATAATGCCAAAACTTAAATAAATACAATAAAGTAAATAGTGCAGTAACAAAGAATGTATGCTTAGATTATGTATATTTTATTGAACATATCATTCTTGTACTTTACAAATGTAATTTACGATGCTTTTACAAAGTTTACCCTATACAATGTATCTGAACTTTACTATCTATACAAATGTATCAGAGCTATGATGATTTAGTACACATGTATCAGAGCCTTAGCTCACAACTTACAACAACTATTAGAGTTTTAAAGTTTTACAGAAAAACTTACAAATTATGTATTTACAGCTAAATAAAATACATATGAAGGGGTTTCAGCCGTCTTCAACGCCTCGGCTGCTTCCTTATTCTCTCATCATCATCAGCTCTCCTTTTCTTCCTGTCTTCTTCTTATTTTTTCTTTCCTCATAGGCTCGTTTAGCAGCAGGGTCCTCTCTTCTCTGCCTTATTTCCCATTCGCGCGTGAGCCTTTCATTTTCAGCTTATTGTCTTCTCCTTGCCTCTTCATTCTTTCACTCCATTTCAATATTAGCAGGAGTGTCGTACCTAGCCCAGTAGTTGACTCCATTCTTTTGTGGATCAACATATCTTACGTCTTTGGGTCTTGGCTGTGGTGGAGTACCTTTGCCTGCCTCTTCCACCACTTCCAAACATTCTCCTTCCTCGGTATGACTCAGCTCCTCCTCTAGAAGTGTACTGTACGGGTGTTTTTCTAGTCGATTGACTGCTTGAACTTTGCTGTCTCTCAGCTGATTTGCATAATGTTGGGAAATTTATTTTTAGATTTTGATGAATGCCACGTAAAACTTAGACTAGAAAGTTGGCACCCCATTTTCTTTGTAACTTGCATTCTAATAGATAGGGATGATCGAGCTAAGTTAAGTCAGCTATGCCTAAATATGCAAGAAGTCAACTGGAGACTAGAATGAAGACTCCGCTGTGATGCAGCTGAGTATGGCAAGGAAGAGAAGACAGAACTCTCTTTGGAGAAGTATCATTTGAGATGCAGCTGTGTGAAGTGTCAGTCAAGTCAACCCAAGATAGCCAAGTCTCAAGTTGAAGTGTCAGATGAGTCATCTAATGCTAGGAAGCTCACTCGAAGTCATCTGGGGAAGTTAAGGAACTGCAGTCAAGTCAAGACAACTAAAAAGGATCCGTTGCACATAAATCAAGAAAGTTACTTAAACAAGTAATACTTCCATACTGCCTTTCTTAAAGTGCTCAGTCCCAGAAGCGTGCAAAAGGAATAAACCAATGGGAAGCACTGCACCCGTGTCAGAACTCTGAAAAGCTGAAGGTTCATTCAATACGAGGAAATGTCAATTTCGAGGACTGCAACAAGACAAGCCAATGACCACAAGTGTCTTTTGAAAATTTGCCTATCTCTTCAATGGGCAGATTTTCAAAAGAACACTATAAAAGGCTGAGGAATCAATTTGAGAAAAGGTCACCTTGACTACCTGTACTACGAACATTCAAGCTATCATTTGAGCTGTAACCTAAAGAAAAATTCTCAAATCATTCAAGCTTAATCCTCAAGCCAGAACTTCGAAGGAAATCAATCCAACACTTACCTGTGAAGAAAAGGCGACTTCAATCAGTTGAAGAGGAAATATTTGAAGAATCCAACATTCCACAGAGCATTGTAGAAAGGTTCAAGGTCGAACCAGTCTTAAGGACTTGGAGGGCTTCGTGATCAAATCCAAGAAACTTGAGCAAGTGAGTTGTAGTAGCAAGACAACTGCCCTGAAGAAAGTTCGAGCCGGACGAGAAGCCACTGTGTGTGACCAAGGCATCTCCAGGATCGAGTCCCAAAGGATCAAGTTAGTTGTGTGATCAAGACTTGCATCTGGACTGATAACCACTTTGTACTTGATCAATACTTAGTGGATTCCTCCAGGAGTTGGAGAAGAGAGGATTAGAAGAATTACCCCATCTTCGAACCTCTATAAAATTTATTGTGTCATTTAAATTTCAAAGACTTCAATTCTCGCATATTACTTTATATCTCACGATAAATTTGCTATCCAATTGATATTTAACAAAGTGCTAAAACCAAGTGTTAAAACAAATCTAAACCAAATTCAATGGTGTTAAAGTTTTCCATTTGAAAACATTTCACACTGATTGAGTTAAGCTTTAGACTAAGCAGCTGATTTATTCTATCAACAGCTCAGTCGAGTCTGTTGAGTGGCTAACTCTATTTGGTTAACTAACTTAGTGTCCATCAAGGACTTAGTGTGAAGAATTAACTCTGAACTATTTTTAGAAGGACTAAATCGAAAAGTTGGTAAGGTTTATTCAACCCATCCTTCTAAACCTTACACTCACACCCCTTGGGACCTATAAGTGGTATCGGAGCGGTTGGTTAATTGAGCCTTCCCACCGGTTTCTTCGAACTAGATCTCCAATCTTTCAAAGCTTGCTTTAGCACTTAATCTTTCAAAACTCTTTTATTTGGCAAAGTTACTATCATGGAAGCAAATTTGACACGCATCCCTATGTTCACAATTGAGGAATTTGATGATTGGAAAATTCGTATGTGCTCATCTATCAAAGATTACACGATGAAATGTGGATTGTAATAGAAGATGGGCCACTACAAATTTTAAAGTGAACACAATCGCAAGAAGAGTCTGCTGCCAGTTGAAGAAGAAGAAGATGTTGTTGCTCCCACGGACCTTGGTTGAAAACCCAGATTTGAATGGACAAATGATGATAGAAAAAGATACAATCTGACAATGTGGCCAAGGACATTCTTTACAAGAATTTGACAAAGCTATGTTCGACAAAGTCAAATCATGCAAGACGGCCAAAGAAATCGGGATAAGCTAACTTTGATTTGTGAAGGCTCTGCCCGAGCGCATCAAAGAAAATAAGCTATCTGTTGTTGTACAAAAATTTGAAAATTTTAAAATGCTTGCGGGAGAAACCCTGGATCAACTGGATACTCGATTCACGTAAATTACAAATGAGTTATCTCGCACTTGGAAAAGAATATACACGAGATGAAATGTGTATGAAGATTCTAAGAAGTCTTCCAACCGAGTGGGAAATGAAGGTCATGGCCCGAGGCATTCCATGGATCTATCAAAAACATCCAACCATGAGCTATTCTCGATCTCAAAGCCTATGAATTTGAGCCGAGAAGAAAAGACCAAGAAGAGACATCGTGCCAAAATCGCTATTTGCTCTAATAGTTAAGGATGGGAAAAGAGTCAAGGCAAAGAAGTCATCGATCGGAGGAGATTGCCTTGATGGTTAAAGGATTCAACAAGTTCTTCAATAAGAATTACAAGAAAGGCAAAGGTGAATCCTCCAGAAGACACTCAACTCCGTCCAAGTCAAGGGAAGATAGGCCACCAAGAGAGTAGAGCATCAAAAGGTCGAGTACCAAAGAGCTGACAATCCGAGAATGGAAAGAGTTGAACAAAAAGTTGAGAATCTATGCTGGAACTACAGGCAACCAGGTCACTATGCCATTGATTGCCCATATCCTGTAGTCAACAAATACAGGAAAGAAGAGTCTTTAGGGAAATAAGACAAGAAAAGAAAAAGGCAATGTTGGCTACAGAAACTGCTGAGACAGGCAAGCCAAAAGACACAGCATACTCAGAGAGTAGTGAAGCTGACTACTCGAGTGATTCTGAAGAAGAAGCCTTGATCTACTTAATGGCCAAAGAACAAGACCAACCTGACCAAGAAGATGAGGTACACTCTAACTCATCTCACTCAGATTCTAGTGACAATGATTGTGACACACACACTTCATCACCCACTAATCTTTATGATTCATTAGGCAAAATGATGAAAGACTTTGAGCACATTAAATCCTCACACACACTGCTAAATGAGGAAAACGAACGCTTTCAAAAGCCAAAACTCACAACTAAGGAGCTAAGTACTCGAGTCACATAGCCGATGAGAATAAAGAACTAAAGGCTGAAAATGCTAAATTAATAGCAGAGATAGTCGCTATAGAAAAGAGGAAAATGACCTCAAAAATGTGATTGCCTCATTCACTAAGGCATCTAAATCTTTGGATGATCTTATTATGAGCCAAAGAGAATGTGGAGACAAGACAGGCTTAGGATTTAATTCCTCTATGCTAAGTAAAGCTCCCAAAGTGATTTTGGAAAAAGGATCTTCAAGTAATGAAGCATCTCAGAAATCCAAAACTCCAAATGGTGCACACACATTCACTCCAAAGCACAATCACAACCAAACTGGCCTTGGTTATAAAAGAAAAGGAAAGCAGCCAGTTGAGTATGCTGAGAGGACAACTGAGAAGAAATCCAGTCGAGTTCCTCAGCAAATTCCAAACAGAAAGTACTCTGTAAAAAAGAAACAGAGCTATCAAAAACCCCAGAAGTTCTATAAAAGGAACACACATGATGGAAATGGTAGAAACTACCCAAGTCAAGCTGATTGATACAATGTGGAAAATCAAAGAAAGATCTATGGAATACATGCCAGATGGCAAAGGCCAGAACTCAAGAAAGGCCATTCCAAAGGCAAAAGAGCTATCTTCAGCACACATATGCACCCAAACACTACACTCAGAGGTATCACAACTACCCAAGGAAGGCAATTGCTAAAACACACACACAGGCATACAGACAAAAGAGACAGCTGTATGAACCCAAAGCCCCCAAGCAATTTGCCAAAGTAAATTATGATTATGGCACATATAGATGGCAACCCCTTAGAGTCAAATCATTTGGCTATATGTTGGTTGAATCATCTTACATCACTAACCCCTCAGGACCCAGGCAAGTATGGGTACCTAAAAACTAAAATCCTTGATTGCGGGTTCAAAGAACCGCTGAGTGCCAAGGAACCTGGTACATGGATAGTGGTTGTTCCAGACATATGACAGGAAACAAGAAAAATCTGTCAAAGTTCAAGGAGATTAGAGGTGCAAAAGTCATATTTGGAGGAAATGAAGCTCCAGGAGAAATAAGAGGCATTGGATCCATCAAGAAAAATGGATTAGAGATCACATATGTTGCATATGTTGAAGGACTCAACTTCAATCGCTAAGTACCGACCAACTCGTGACAAGGGCTATAATGTTGGATTCAACATGGGTGTATGCCAAATCAAGGACATGAATCTAATGAAGTAGTGCTACAAGGATGCGAGACAAAAGAACATGTATGTGGTGGATTGGTCAATCGCAACACCAAGCACTTGCTTACTAGCAAAAAGCACAAACCGAATTAAGTTGGTTGTGGCACAAAAGTTCGAGTCACCCGAATTTCAAAACACTTAACAAACTTGCAAGAAGTAATCTTGTAGAAGGACTACGGACTCAAAGATATACAAGAAAGAGAGTGTATGTGATGCATGTCGATGGGAAAGCAGATCAAATCATCATTTAAAGAAAAGACATGTCCATCCTCAACAAGGACATTGCACAAGTTACATATGGACTTATTTGGTCCAATTGAACAGCTAGAATAAGTGGAAAGAAATACACCTTGGTGGTAGTAGATGACTATTCTAGACACACATGGACAATTTTCATGTGTAAGAAGAAAGAAACCTTGCGAAACTACCACACGGTGATGAAGAGAATCCAAAATGAGAAGAGTCAAACCATTATAAAGATAAGATCTGATAGAGGAACCGAGTTGTCAACGGAATAATAACTCAAGATCTTGTGTTGAAAATGGTATTACTCACGAATTATCTACATGCCAAGGACTCCACGTGAGAATGGAGTTGCGAGAAAGAAGGAATAGAACTCTCAAGGAAGCGGCAAAGGACCATGTTAGTGAAGCGGGGTTACCCAAAAGATTTTGGGCTAAAGCTATAAACACAGAATGTTATACTCAAAATAGATGCATGATAAATAGACAGCTGACAAAAACTCCCTATGAGATTTGGACAGGGAGAAAGCCAAATGTTGCATATTTTAGAATATTTGGATGCAAATGCTTCCTCCATAATAATGGCAAAGACAACTTAAAGGCTTTTGATGCCAAAGATGATGAAGGTATCTTCTTGGAACACTCAGCTGAAAGTAAAGCCTATAGAGTGCTCAACAAGAGGACAATGGTTACAGAAGAGTCCATCCATGTGGTGTTTGATGAACCCAAAGTAAATGAAGAAGACATTAAAGAGTTAGCCGATAAGTCAATTTGCGACCAATCGTGCGTAAGAGTCCCTATGTTGAAGTCAAGTCGAGCAATTAACCAAGATGAAGAAGAGATAGTGAATCTCAAAGACAATTTGGACAACCCTGCAACTAAGTGATAATGAGAGAGCCGCTCAAGACAACACAACTACAAGAAGATCAATCCGGCTAACCTACTCCAACCTGATGTAAGATGGCTGAGGGACCATCCTCCAGACCTAATCATTGGAGATGTAAGAGAAGATGTAAGAACCAAATCCAGAGTTCAACAAGAAGCAATGTTCACTTGCTTTATTTCACAAATAGAACCAAAAGATGTGTCAAAAGCATTGGATGACACACATTGGATTCAAGCCATGCAACAAGAGCTGAATCAGTTTGAAAGAAACAAAGTATGGGAATTGGTTCAAAGACCAACCCATCAAAATGTTATTGGCACAAAATGGGTTTTCAGAAACAAAATGAATGAAGAAGGTTCTGTGGTAAGAAACAAGGCAAGATTGGTAGCCAAAGGGTATTTCCAAGAAGAAGGAATAGATTTTGATGAAACTTTTGCCCTGTTGCAAGATTAGAAGCAATAAGGATGTTTCTTGCCTATCTTTCGCACACAAGAACTTCATTGTATATCAAATGGATGTAAAAAGTGCATTCTTGAATGGATTATTGGAAGAAGAAGTATATGTTGAACAACCTCCAGGATTTGAGCAGAAGACTCTTGGAGATAAAGTGTACAAGCTCAAGAAAGCTCTATATGGATTAAAGCAGGCACCAAGAGCATGGTATGATACATTATCACAATTCCCGAATGAGAACGGATTCACAAAAGGCAAAGTAGATAGAACACTCTTTTAATTCAAGATGGGAAGAGTATATCGCTTGTTAAAATATATGTGGATGACATCATCTTTGGATCCACAAACAAAGAGCTGTGTGATAAATTCTCAAACCTCATGCAAAGCAAATTTGAAATGAGCATGATGGGAGAACTGACATTTTTCCTAGGACTCCAAGTTAAACAGTTGAAGGATGGAACCTTCATAAGTCGACAAAGTACACCGGAGAATTAATGAAGAAATTTGATATGGAAGAGAAGTCTTCTGTAAAAATACCAATGAATACATCACTCAAAATGGATATGGATGCAGATGGCAAGCCTGTGAATCAAACAAGATACAGAGCACTCATTGGATCACTGCTCTATCTCACGGCAAGTAGGCCGACATCACCTTTCTTTGTAGGTGTATGTGCAAGATTTCAATCGCTCCAAAAGAAAGCCATATGATCGCAGCTAAGAGAATCCTAAGGTATTTGAAGGGATGCCGGAAGTCGGCTTATGGTATCCAAAGGAAGGTGGATTCAAGCTAATTGGTTATTGATTCGACTACGTGGATGTAGAGTTGACAGAAAAGTACTTCATGTACATGTCAAATGCTTAGAAATAGGTTAATTTCCTAGTTTAGCAAGAAGCAAAATTCAATAGCCACATCCACACGGTGCAGAATACATAGCATGGGCAATGTTGCAGCCCAAATCTTATGGATGAGACAAAGTGAGAGACTATGAAATTGAAGAAAAGGAAATTCCAATTATGTGTGATAACACGAGTGCAATTGCAATCACTTAAAATCCTATGTTGCACTCAAGAACAAAGCACATTGATGTCAGGTATCATTTTATAAGAGATCATGTTGAAAAGAAGGACATCAACTTGGAATATATCTCAACTGATAAACAATTGGCTGACATATTTACAAAGCCATTATGTGAATCAAGATTTAAAGAACTCAAGCATGAGCTAGAGTTAATTGAGCTGAGTTAACAATCAGAAGACTCAAGGAGAAGAAATGAAACATGAAAAGATGGAAAAAGAGCGGAGCTCTTAAAATAGCTAAGTGAATCAGCCGTATCGGAAAGTCAGCTGCATCGAGTTAGCTGACAGCTGAGTACCCATGTGAAAAGAGAGAAGAAGAGTTGAATCAGCTAAGGAGTGTTCGAGTCATTTATGAGCTAAGTGACAAAAACGCAATGCGTTTTAATAAGCGGGAATGTTTTAAGGATGACGTCGTAATAATAATGACAGGTACAATCAAAAGATGCACGACCAAGCTTATGATTGGATATAAATGCTGCCGTATTAAATGCGAGAAATTAAATGCTAATCGGGCGTGCAAAATCGAGCCGTTGATCTTGATCAAATTTCAAAAAACCGCACGCCCTTTCATAACCCATACATATACTATTTCGTCCGTTTTTCTCTCACTTTACACAAAATGTTCATCTCTCTCCAAAGCAAAGAAAAAAAGTTTTCTCTCAAAACCCTACAGAGTTTCAAAGCACTATTTCAAAGTTTCATTTGGTAAAGCTTCAAGAAATGGCATCTACTCACGATTTTGTCAAGTTGGGAAAACAAATCCACACTGGTTATACCGTGGATTTTGAAGGAATGATCAAACAGGGGTTCAACGAAACCCTTGTGAAGAAAATAGCTGAGAAAGTGGAGAAGTCTGGGCTGAAACCCTTTCTCACAATGGAGTTTCAAATGACCTACGTGGAGGAGGTCGCGCAGTTCTATATGAACGCTGAAGTTCACGACGAGGGCATCAAGTCCTCTGTTCACGGGAAGGAAGTCAAAATCACTGCCAAAGATTTGGCAGAGCACTGCTTGCTATCGGTGGAAGCCGGAAGGAGTGCCAGAGATCTATGAGGCTGACGTAAACCTGGCTGCTGCATGGAAGGAAGTGGCCAAACCTGACTATGCTGCGAAGGTGGTATACACAACTGATAAGAAGCTGCTGAAAGAAGACTACCACAAGCTGTTAGATATTGTTGCCAAGTGCGTAGACATCAAATTTGGAAGCTTTAACCAATTTGTCCAAAACCAAGCCGATCGTGATGGCCGCGATCATGGAGGAAAGAAGGTAAATGGCCGAGTTTGTATACGCCAGACTCTGCGCGGAATATTGGGAATAAGTCATTCAAAGCAGATGGATCGTTCGGAGGATCCGGGATATGGCCTGGTGATTGGCCGGTTGATGGAGGTGAAAGGTGTTTTCCGACATGGAAAAGCGTTCCATGTTAACAAAAAGATGTTCGATCAAATCTCTCTAGAGCACAAAGGAGAGCTTATGCCAAGAGAGCGACACAAGTGAGGGGAATCGGTGACCCGAGGAAACAATCGTTGTCTCCTCTCTCCGAAGAAGAAAGCGCCCATGTGTTTGAAAGAAGACTCGATACCCAGAAGAAAGAAAACAAAAGATGCACACGCCCCGCACCGAGTTACACCCTCTGCCCGGCCAACAGAGAAGGAACCTCAAATACCTTTCTGCGGTTGTCAAGAAAAGGAGGAGGACAAGCCTAGAAAGCCGACTCCTCGAGAAAAAGAAAGAAGCACCAGCCCCCACGCCCAGGACTAGGAGGAAGCGCATCCGAACAGTAAATTTCTCTCGGTAAGGACCAAAAGGAGAAGACTCTTCAAGCGATCGAGCTTGAGAAAACAATTTGAGTCCGCCACTCACCGAACAGATCATTTGAAATATTTGAGAAGTAGAGTCTCGAAATTATTGATGCAACTTCCAAGTCTACTGAAGCTGATCAGCAGAGGCAAGTCGAAGACCCAGCTGTGGACAGGACATCTGAGGAAAAAGATGCACGGCTAAGATTTGAATCCCCTGGCGATGGGACTATATCTTCACCGTCCCTCGATCCGCTTGAAGGAGTTGAGCAACAGAGTATGTTGCCTTCTATTCCTGAAAAGGAAGGGCAACAGAGAGATGATGATGAAAAAGATGATGATGTGATGATCCTATCCCCACCATATCCAGACATCCAAAATCGTCTGCGAGAATGGAGGAAGTGGAAGCTGAGTCGATCAAAAGAATGTTTGATACATGTTTTTATCTTAATTTTGATGATTTTATTTTGTCACCAAAACAATATCTTTAAAGGTTGTCCAAATACTCCTAAATGATTTAAAATGGTCTTGATATTTTCCGGAGTATTTCCTCAAGCTTATTTTCAATAATATTGGACAACACGTTTTATGATTTTATATCAATGGGCTTTTACTTCTAAACAAGGTTCCTAAATGTTGTCTAAATACTTCCGAGTGGTTTAAAATGTTTTTACTAAATTTTCGGAGTATTTCTTGAGTTTTATTTTCGATAAAAAATTGGACAACATTTCTGTCTCAAAGTCGATTGGTCGCCGTATAGGGCAACCCGTACCTGAAGTTGAATTTGAAAACAAAAAAATGAGACGGATAGGAAAATGGCCAGGTCGACCGGTCGATCAGGCGTCGGCCGACCGTGACGTCGGCGGTCGACTGTCCAAGCCACTGGGAGCCTAAGGTTGAAACAGAACTCCCTATTTTGGTTTTTAGTCTTGGCCGACCGGTTGTAGGAGCATCGACCGGTCGAAGTAGACATCGACCGGTCGTCCTGTGTTTTTTTGCTGTGCAATCTTCAAACGTCTATTTTAAATGACGGTCGCTCTATCTTTTGACAAACAAGTTTCGACCGTTTGACGAGACACATTTCCTTAAATTGTAGGATTGATTTCTAACAGCTATATTCTTGATTTTAATTGTATTTTTCTGTAGATTTTCAATCCCCAAGAGGAGCCTATGCTTGATCAATCATCTCCTATAAATAGAGGAAGTTTTGGAGCAACCAATACAACAATTGAGATACAACACAACAAGATACACTTCAAGCAAATACTTGGTCCTTCATTGTTATTATTTTTGTTGTAAATTTGCCTAGATTATCACTTTCACATCCTTGAGGTCTAGGCTATTCTTGATTACACTTTGCACTCAAATTGTAATATTCATTATTGAGTTGTAATCTTAATTTTTGGTTATCATTCAACACAAGATATCCTTGTGAGTGTTCTTGTGGTAAGAACACACTTGGATGATCTAGGTGATAGGTGCAAGAAGATTGTGGTGATCTTCTTATTGAGGTGTTGAAGAATTTGATATTCTTCAAGGTTGAAGATTGTGGTAATCTTCACAAGGTGCCGTTGAAGGAAGATTGTGGTGATCTTCAAAGGGAGATTGTGATAATCTCCATAGGTGTTGTTGAAGAAGAGTGTGGTGCTCTTCAAGGTGTTGTAAGTTGAGTTTGTATTAATTTTGGTAATTAATAAAATTCTTTTTCCTTTTGAAATCCATCCCGGATATACTGGGGTGGTAGAGGATTAGGCCCTAGGTGGGTTGAACCTCTATAAATCGACGTGTGTTGTTTACTTTCCGCACTTTTATTATTGTGTTTGAGCATTTGGTTCGAAAAAGAGGGCGAAATTGAAAAGATGGAGATAATCTATTCACCCCCCTCTAGATTATCGTAGCCGCTTGGACTTACAAGTGGTATCAGAGCCAAACTCTTTGGCAAGCTCGTTTCACATCGCGAGTGAAGAGAAACGATCGTCGGCTACGAACGAAGCTCATATATCCGGCACCTCCACCACCAAGCCACCTCGGTTTGATTCCAAAAATTTTATATTTTGGAAAGAAAGAATGGAATGTTATTTACAAGGTTGCGGGTTTGATATTTGGAACACCGTCATAAATGGAGAATCCATTCCGATGAAAGACACACCACACACCTCCAAAGGATTCAAAGAGCTCAATGATGAAGAAAAGAAAATCATCTCTTTAAACGGTAAGGCTCTAAATATTTTGTATTGTTCATTTACTAATTTGGAATATGAACATATTATAGGAATTCGATCGGCACATAAAGTATGGCAAAAATTAGAAGCCATCTATGGAGTATTTGCAAATGAAAGGAGTCAAACAAAAGCATCTACTTCTCAAGGTCATACAAGCTCAAATCTAAGGAACAAGCCTCCTACAACTTCCAACTATGAAGAAGTTGAATATTGTTTTATGGGCATCGAAGAAGAAAACGAGGTATGTCTTAAACCCTCTACTTCTTATGACATTGTTATTCAAAATGATTATAGTGATTTGCAAAATGATTATGATGAACTTCAAAATGAATTCCAAAGCTTACTTGTTAAATACAAAAATTTGAAAAAGGAATTCAATGTTTTGAAAAATGATAAGGATAGTTTATTTACTTCCTATGAATCACTATCATGTGCTCACACCACCACACTTGACAAGGTTAGAAACCTTGAAAAAGAAAAATAGTACTCTCGTTGAGGATATTAATTGCATGAAAAAGGATTTATCTAAATCTGACTTGAGTACCGATGAAATTGTTGATTGTTGTGATAATTCGAAACTAGAACTTGATCATAAGCTTAATGTTGTCAATCATATGAATAAGAATCAAGTCTCTAAGCATGTTGGTCATTATGCTCCTAGAATTATTACTTGCTTCTATTGCGGTAAAAAGGGTCATACGGCTAATACTTGTCGGGCTAGAAATAGCTCTAATCATTATTGGAGACCTAAAAGTCTCAAAGCTAATCCTAAAGGACCCAAACACTTGAGGGTACCACAAAATAATGTTTTATTAGGTACCCGACGAAACAATGATCGAAGAAAATTCATACCGCCAAGATGGCATCAAATGACCGTTTCATTTGATCAAAGAAAGAGAAATCATTTTCAACAAAGTAAATTTCCAAGAAGAGGATACAATCAAAAATGGGAAGAACACAATCCTTGGAAATGGCAAAGACATCATCAACAAGATGATTTTCAAAGAAGAAGAGACTATCAACAATGGGAAGGTAACAAACCTTGGAAATGGAGTAATCAAAGAAGTCATCATCAACAAAGTGACTTCTCAAGGGGAAGATATCATCAATAATGGGAAAGACACAACCCATGGAAACGGCGTAATTGGTAAACCGTATCTCCTCATTTATATATGCATTTTATTTTAATTATATGCATGTTTTATTGCAAAATGAGTTTTCATGCATTTATTTTTTAATTTAGGTCTTTAATATATTTGTGAGTTTCAAAATGCTTAAAAGAAGACCTTGCATGATATTTCTAAAACTCTTGTGCATTTAATTAGACCTATGTGGTTTATTATCTCTTTTGTATTTGTGTAGCATAAGTTTTTGATATCTCCTATCACTTGCCTACACTTGTGTTTTTGTGCAAATTTTGTTTAAGAATTGTGTAGGATATATATCTCATTTTCATTGGCTATTTCGTCATCAATCGAGGTACGTTCACTCGTATTTTTTAGAACTCGATATTATGCACATATCTTTCAAGATATTTCATTTTAACCCCTTAAGTGCCCCTAAATGATTTTGCAAATATTCTCTTAAAAGGGCACTACCTGTTAAGTCTCGATTCTCTCGAATATATGTTTTTCCGAAACCCATATTTGTTGGACTGGATCCAAGATTATCTTTTTGCAAAGTTTTAAAACTTTTGGGGTGAAAAATCGAATTTTTGAAAATTCTGGGGAACGAAAAATTGCACTGGGACGGTCAAAGCAGGGGCGACCGATCGCCCTGCACGTCGATCGGTCGCACCCTACCTCGACCGGTCGCCCAGGCTTTTTTTACAAGTTAAAAAGCGTTCTACCTTCTTTTATAACAGATGCAGAAACATTCTCCAAACCCTTACCAACAACGAGAATTCCCCCTTTTCTCTTAAATCTTCAATTCTTCATCATTTTTCACGATTCTTGTTGCTAACCTTCTTATTTTCACAGGAATCTTACATATATGGCTCCCCCAAAGAATTCTACCGGTCGAAATCCCATCTCCAAGCGTAGAAGGGGTGGAGAGGGTTCGTCGAGAAATCGGCAAGAAGAAGCCGAACAAAGGGATATCCGAGCTGCCCAGAGAAACGTAGCTCAAGAAGGTGATGATGTTCAAAATCCCGTTCTCTCTCGGGCCCAAATTGCCGAGCTTCGCGGAACAATTTTGCTCCAAAATTGCCGTTGGGCGAAAGGTAAAAAATCTTTTATTCCTCAAGCTCCTAATTCCCACAATGTTCTTAATTTTATCAATAAGTATGCGGAATGGTACTATGAGGATTCGGGGATGGGAGGAAAATCTATTGCTCGAACTAAAATGTGTCGTTTTAGTTCATTTACCAATGAATATCCTACCATTAGAGGATTCTTTGAGGAGCAAGGTTGGATGTATTTATGGGAGCATGCCTATGTTTTGTATGATGATGATATTATCCAACTCTTTTATGCCAATATGTGGGTGGAATATGATGTTGAAAGGAAGCCGATATAGCCAGAATTCGCTTATAAGGGGTCGTCATTTTAGATGGACTCCCAATGATATTTGCCGGCTTTTACATGTTAGAGAAGGTGGTTGGGACTATTTCTCTTGTGGGACTTGGAATGATGAAATGTTGGGGGTGTCGATGAAAGAGGTTAAGACGTATTTGGGAGTATGGCCAAAGTATTCTTTATTGGCAATGACACTTGAGCATCGTATTTTATCGGTCATTGTCGCATATTGCATTTGTGGTAAGTCGGGAAAGATGCCTAGCAACATGGATTACTTTTTGACTTATAAGATTGCTAGGAGGGAACCACTTAACTTTGGCGCCATACTTATTCAATGTCTAATTGAGTCCATCACTCAAGGTAATAAGAAGTTGGTTATGGGAAATTGGATTTGTAAACTTCTTATTCAATCGGGACTACCTTCGTCGGAGTGTAACTCGGAGGTGTTTCAAAATGACTTTGACATTGATAACATCTCCCAAATAGTCACGATGCGCAAGAATATGGACATCCAACCAACTAAAATGGCTAGAGGAAGAGGTCAAGATTCCCCGATCCTAATGACTACTTTGATGACGCCGAGGCCGCAAGATTGGCGGAGGAAGGTGAATCGAGCAATCCGGAGGGTAATACAGGTGCTCAACCACCAGGAGGTATACCAAGCCGAATTTGATGAGATGAGGGCTTTTCATGAAATGAGGTATGAGGCTTTGGAGCAAAAGACCTCCAAAATGCAAAAGTCTATCGGCAAGTTGAAGAAATTCATCAAGGACTTTATTCCCGGATCTTGCTTCTCCTCGGATGAGGAATGATGTTCCCCACCCCTTTTACTTTCTAGCATTTTCATTCATGTTGCTTTGTATTCTTATGAACCTTTGTAAAACTCTTTTGCACTAATGATATTTGCTTGTTTTCTTAAAAGGGTTAAAATTGCAAGTTGATAATGACTTATGGATGATCATGTTTTCAATGGAGTATTTGATGGTAAAAATACCTTTATATGGCATTGTTTGATAATTGGTATGAAGTACTTGATGGTAAAAGTGCTTCTTTTAATGCTTTGTTCATTATGCTTAGATGAATATGTTGGGATATTTGATATATCATACATGTATTGTTTAAAGCATGACTTGTATTACTTGATGAATGCTCTAATTTTTGGCATTTGCAATGCCTTGATTCTTTTTTTTTGGCTCATATTATCTCAATTGGGTTGAACCCTTGAGAATCTCTTTGTTTGATGAACAAATGTTTGGTATGTTGCATATGATCTTATTGAGCTTTGAAATGAGGATGATTTATGATGATATGAAAATTCCTTGGCTTGAAACATTTACAAGAGCTATATACAACCTCTTTTATTTTTCACGCACACAAGGTGTTCGATGAAATGTCGCAATGAAATTTTCAACTTCTACATGATTCTCTTGCTTCAAAATGTCTCAAAATCTTTTTGAAATCATGTTTCTAGCTAACTAATGAGCTTATGGATTTCTTATGTTACAACTCTCCCATTTTCCTTGGATTTTAAGCATAAATTGCTCAATGATTGATAAACCGTCCTTTTGGCGCACTTTGATATTTTTGTATGGTGTTTTCACCATTCTAACATTCTTTTTGATGATTCCAAAGGGGGAGAAACATGATATTGGATCATTAGCTCAAAGAAGCTAATAAAAGCTTGTCATAAAAGCTATAAGCTATGGCTCATAAAAAACCATAAGTTGTGAATCGCTTTTAGTCCAATTGTTGCTTGATGGACTTATATTATTGTTTAATGATGTTTTGTGACAGGGGGAGCTTATAAGCTCTTGATCAAATAGTAAAAGCTAAAGTTCTTAGCTTATGGAAAAGTGCTTTTACATGGTTCTTGATATGCTTGTTGATAGGGGGAGCTTGTGCTTATTATTGAAAATATTTACTCCCTACTTGGTTGCTTTAATATTTTTGGAAATCTTGGTTGCTTCCAAACGGTCAAATGTTTTTACCGGAAAATCATTTCTAAAATTGCTCTCTTAGTTTGTGTAAAAATTGTTTTGGTTTGTAATCATCAAAAAGGGGGAGATTGTTTGATACATGTTTTTATCTTAATTTTGATGATTTTATTTTGTCACCAAAACAATGTCTTTAAAGGTTGTCCAAATACTCCTAAATGATTTAAAATGGTCTTGATATTTTCCGGAGTATTTCCTCAAGCTTATTTTCAATAATATTGGACAACACGTTTTATGATTTTATATCAATGGGCTTTTACTTCTAAACAAGGTTCCTAAATGTTGTCTAAATACTTCCGAGTGGTTTAAAATGTTTTTACTAAATTTTCGGAGTATTTCTTGAGTTTTATTTTTGATAAAAAAATTGGACAACATTTCTGTCTCAAAGTCGATCGGTCAGATAGGGCAACCCGCACGAAGTTGAATTTGGAAACAAAAAAATGAGACGGATAGGAAAATGGCGAGTCGGAGTCGGCCGAGCGTCGGCCGGTGGCGTCGCCGACCGGTCGACCCTGCCGACCGGCACTGGAGCCTAAGGTTGAAACAAAACTCCCTGTTTTGGTTTTTAGTCTTGGCCGACCGGTTGTAGGAGCATCGACCGGTCGAGGTAGACATCGACCGGCCGCCTGTGTTTTTTTTTGTGCAATCTTCAAACGTCTATTTCGTATGCGACCGGTCGCCTCTATCTTTTGACAAAGAAATTTCTCGACCGTTTGACAAAGAGACACATTTCCTTAAATTGTGGGATTGATTTCTAACAGCTATATTCTTGATTTTAATTGTATTTTTCTGTAGATTTTCAATCCCCAAGAGGAGCCTATGCTTGATCAATCATCTCCTATAAATAGAGGAAGTTTTGGAGCAACCAATACAACAATTGAGATACAACACAACAAGATACACTTCAAGCAAATACTTGGTCCTTCATTGTTATTATTCTTGTTGTAAATTTGCCTAGCTTATCACTTTCACATCCTTGAGGTCTAGGCTATTCTTGATTACACTTTGCACTCAAATTGTAATATTCATTATTCAGTTGTAATCTTGATTTTTGGTTATCATTCAACACAAGATATCCTTGTGAGTGTTCTTGTGGTATGAACACACTTGGATGATCTAGGTGATAGGTGCAAGAAGATTGTGGTGATCTTCTTATTGAGGTGTTGAAGAATTTGGTATTCTTCAAGGTTGAAGATTGTGGTAATCTTCACAAGGTGCCGTTGAAGGAAGATTGTGGTGATCTTCAAAGGGAGATTGTGGTAATCTCCATAGGTGTTGTTGAAGAAGAGTGTGGTGCTCTTCAAGGTGTTGTAAGTTGAGTTTGTATTATTTTTGGTAATTAATAAAATTCTTTTTCTTTTTGAAATCCATCCCGGATATACTGGGGTGGTAGAGGATTAGGCCCTAGGTGGGTTGAACCTCTATAAATCGACGTGTGTTGTTTACTTTCCACACCTTTATTATTGTGTTTGAGCATTTGGTTCGAAAAAGAGGGCGGAATCGAAAAGATGGAGATAATCTATTCACCCCCCTCTAGATTATCGTAGCCGCTTGGACTTACAGAGAACAGTTCCAAAGACCGGAGTTTATTGAAGAAGAAGAAGAACTGTTGAATTTCCTCAGTTTGACCACAGTGGTCTAAGCACTGGATGAAGAAAACTGCACAGATATCCTGCAGATCTTCAAAGACAAGGAGAAAGAGAGACTGGCAGAGGAAGCTGAAGCTGGTGAGAAAGCCAGTATCTGTCCTCTAACTGGAACAACTGATCATACTCATCTACACCTTGATATGCTTTCATAGAGCGATGAAGATCCGGACCCTTTGCTCATCAAGAATTGGAGATGCAGCAAGCCTGCGGGACTCCAGGATCCTACATGAGCAACAGTTGATGGAAGGCCCTAGGGAATCTTCCAAATCACAGCTGGAGATTGATCCTATGGGAGTGGTGCAGCGGATTGCAACCGTTGTTGCTGCTACCACTTCCCCTGCTCACTCTGATGAAGGCATTAAGGGAATTAGCGATGAAACTGGGAACTTGGGGACCTAAGTCAAGCCAACCCCTACTTAGGCACTTCGATCGCCTTCTTCAATCGGCGGTCAAATTCGGTACCTTTTTGATCGAATTGGGGGATAAGAAATTAAGAATCAATCGGCGGTCAAATTAAATCGCAAAAAGGAACCAATCCAGTTGAATCTCGTCTGAACCTCCATTCTCTTTAGATTTCGCCACGTCCTATTTGATCCAATCAATCATGTCGTCGATGCATTTTTGCCTCAGAGGAATTGAATCATTTACCCTTTTCTGAACCAGAAATTCCGTAGTGCAAATACGAACGGAATAGTGCAAATACGAACCAGAAATTCCTTACAGTTATACAGGGAATTGGAGGAAAGGCAAAGTCGAACCACTTCTCTTCTTTTCCGGCGACGACGCTGTGTTTAGAGATTCGCAAGTCGTCTTTAATGATTCTCAAGCCGTGGGAAACAAAGCATGAAAAACCTAGGAGAATGAGAATAACGAAGATTGGGGTAATTATTTCCGCCATGGCTGATCGAGTAGCTGCTCTATTTTTTATTCACTTAAAATGCTACCCTTTTCACAATTACACAATTACAATGGTGCCCTTTTCAGATTTAAAATAAATCAAAAATGTTTATTAAATTGGGTAAATCTCAACCATCTAAAATTACAGATTTGTGGACAGGATTAGTCCACACTGTCTCACTCTAATTATGTGGTCTTATTTGATCCAATCCCTATATATATATATATATATATATATATATGTATATCAATTTTAACTGTATTTTATTTAAATTTATTTTAATTTATTATATTAATTTTTATTTTTGTAAATCAAAGTCCGTTTATTGATGTAGTTTTTTTTAACCAATACACCTCTATATAAGTAATAAATAAAAAAAACTACCATAAAATAGAAGAGATAAATAAGAACAATAGTTTCAATCTAAAATTCTTGATATGTAAAATAGAATAAGATTATTAAAAGTCATATTAATTCTTATTTATAATTTAAAAATTAAATACTTTGTTACAATAAAATAACTTAGTTTTTTTTATCCAAACTTGTTAGACTTTTCATCCAATTAATTAAAATTTTACTATGCTAAGAAAAATATAATCAAAATTAAATTATTTTTTTCCTACTCTCTATACCTCCATATGAAAACATAATTTATAATTACATTCAGTTAAGTTTGAGAACACATATTTATCTTTTTAAATATCTTTTATAGTTAATTTCATGTTTTTATTATCATATTTTGGGCTTATTTAACTAAAAGACTATACAATTATATATTATTAAAATTGATAAATGATTCTAAATTATAGGATTTGAAAGGTCAAATGGTGTATCCATAAAAAAACTAAATAAGTGCATAAATAAATGTTAAAAAAATTAGTTCTCTTACGTTGTTTCTTCTTTGAACCAATTTTTCAATTTAGCATCATGACTCTTAGTATTAGATGTTTTATATTGTTATTATAATTTTTGCTGTAAAATTATTTCTCTTTTATTTTTTATTTATTTAATTTTACAATAGAAATATGTCAATCCTTAAAAAAGGTAAAGAAATTATAAATATACAGTTATGAAATGCAAATTTAACTTTACATTGTCAAAATGGTCGAGTTTTTTTTTCTAAAATATACACGAATAAAATAAACTGATAATTGAATCTAAATCATGTTAAATCTTATATCCGTTATTACAGGAAACATACACCAAAATTAATGAATAAATCTTAAAAATAAAATAATAATTATTCAAAATTTTAGTAAAAAAATTTATTTAACTTATTATTTACTCCAACCAAAAAAAAAGTATTATTTACTCCAACCAAAAAAAATATTATCTCACAATTTAGGGTGTATGATAGATGATAAGTGTATTATTATATGAATATTTTCAACCAATAGTGAAGTTTAGAAAATGTATTTTTTCCTGCTATTTATTTTGAATAAAATAAAATTAATTATTTTATTTATTTATCTTTTCTATTCATTTTGTTGTAAATTCATCTCTTTTATTCTATTTTGATGTATTTATTTATTTAGATAATTAAAGAAAGATATTATATGTGTACATTTTGCATAACACTCAACTTTAAATGGCTAAAATATATGAATTCTAGGGGGTTGATTCACCTAGTTTATTAATCGCACGTTATTAATCTATAAGCCCAATATTCCTATCGTTTATCACTTCCTCTCTCGAGCGCAAGTGATTCTAGGTTTCAATTCGATTTCGATATCTCTATAAAAATCATAAATTAAACCCTAATGTGCTCGATGAATATTCTATCGCGGACTTCGAAGAATTCATAAACCTCTTGGTTCTATGAAACCCTAAGTTATGCTACTATATGGCCAAGCGTCGTCAATCACCTCTCTCGAGTGTCAAATCAAACACACCAAACAATCTAAATTATTGATCGATAATCCGATGCATTCAATTCAAATAGCACAAATAGATTAGATAACATGTGAATCTCATAAATTGAAAGTCAAAACAAGGTTCAAACGTAAGTTACATCAATCCCCAGAAAAATAGGTTTAGCTCATAATGGATGTACAAAAACACATGAAAAAGTAATTATACATCTCAAAGGTAGACAAAGAAAACAAAGAAGGAATTGAAAAGAGAAGAGAATGAATTATCTCCACGTCCAGATGAGAGATGCCTACAATTGTCGCCCCGAACCCTAGCTCCGTGTTTCTTGCCTTGCATTGTGCTTAAAATAATGTCCAACCCTTTTTTCGTACGTTCCCTAGGTGTATTTATACCCGAAAATTCATCCAAAACCCTAAAAATAATAACTTTCCAAGTCTGGCCGAACATCACTGCTGCAGTAACAAGACAAAACTATGCTCATTACCCAAATTTGAAGTGGCGCGCTACACCGCTCTATTTGGAGCGCTACATTGCTCCTAGCGCTGCATCCCTCTATTTGGAGCGCTAATCGCTCCTGAACTTTCAGCGTTTTATTGCGTTTTCTCTTTCCCAAGTGCGACTTCTTCCTCCCAAACATGTTTTTCATCATTTTTCATCGTCCTTTGGCTACCATAACCTATATCGACTCTCTAACGACACCTAATGAAATAAAAAGGACTCAAACGACTCTAAAACATCAAAAAACAACGCAAAATCCTAGTCTAGAATACTCAATTTATTGGTATAAGACCAATACCCCCAAACTTAGACTTTTGCTTGTCCTCAAGCGATTTTTACTGACTCTTGAAAAACAAAAGACACGAAGGAAACAGAAATATCAACAATCGACTCTAATGGACCAACCGTAAAACTTTACAACCAAGCTCATTCGTCTCAAAATTTGTTTCACTATCAATCAATCGTGCGTTTTAACAATATGATCATGAATGTGGAATGTTCATGCCAACTCTATTTTCATTATCCGGACAAATTCACGCAATCAAGTGTTTTCAAGATGATCCACTTTCTGAATATAAAGGTGCGATGCTTACCGGACTCCATAGGCTTGTCTTTCACACTAGTCTCCACTAATGTAGGCTAATGTAACATAAGGATCAATAGGACATTAAAAGCTTGTAATGTGGGTAGGGTAAGGTTGGAAAATATGGGATTATGTGGATCAAATCACCCAAATACACAATTATTAACTCTTTTGAATCACTTGTTAATATCCAACCTTCATTTTCTGACATTGCCCTTGTTCTCACTTCATGAACCTTTAATCCCGCTAATTATATATATATATATATTCGAATCCCCCAAACTTAATCTTTTGCATACTTTATACATGGGGTTTAATATTTTCACTTCTCGGGCAACTTCACGCAATTAAACATATATCCTGTTCATCATACCATCATCAACCTTCAATATTTTTCTATAACTCATGTGTATGAGTGAGGAGTAATTGGGATTTTCACATGTAGGCTCTGGGTATTAGATTGGCTGCCAAAGAAACGGGTTTATAAGGCTTAAATGGGGACACTAGGGAAAATATATAATATAAAGGTAGGTATTTTTGGCTCTAGCTGTTTAAAGATGGCCTAAATCACTTCTTTAATGTTACTTCACCTAGGATTTCGTCTCGACTAATGTTCAGACAAGTTCTAGAATCTGGTGGGATCATTCAGTAGACACTCAACCGCATAAATCAATAGAGTTAAGCATATATATGAAATAAATGGGAAGAAAAGTATATCGCAGCTCAAACACATACCCTTGTGACCGTTCAACTCATATTCAACAAATTCACTTAGTCATGTGGTTTTATAGTTGCACAAATGACTCAACTCGACTCCAGACTCTTTTTTTCATTTTTATTACTCAAGACTCGACTCAATGAATAAAAAAATAGATTACACCCCCAAAAGTTATAACGATATTGTCCTCAATGGAGAGGTGAGAAAATGACTTTCCTGGTAGCCGAGGAGCTAAGGCTCCTCATCAGAATCATGTGGTAATATTACATGTATGAAGCGTCTCGTATAAGCGCACTTGTGCTTCCTTGTGTACAAACCCATTGGGTGTTGTATTCCTCCGAGGTAGTGGCTTTTTCTTTCCCTTTGCCTTGACCCGTGCCCATTTTGGTTTCACATCTTTGTAACCTAGAAAGATAAACAAGACAACAAAACTCGTGGAACCACATAATTCGGTTACGAGTGAGAAATCGATAATCAAAGTATGTACAAAATGCACCAAAGTGGAAAAATTAGCGTCATGTGGAGTACACAAGCATATAAATGCAAGTTGGCACTCAACAATGTGAAAATGTCATTGGGCATTTGATCAAACACCTTTTATGCATGAATTAGGGAGGATATGGTAAATGCAATGGATAATTCAATTTAATCCCAAAATTCAACACGAAAACCTAATCTAGCATGACCATTCAATCCACAATCCAACAATCAACAATAATTTACCCAAACCACCACAAACCACAAAACCAAAGAGAGAACTAGGGTGAAAACCATGAGGAGGGGTTTGAGAGGAAGCAAACTTACCAAATGATGAGTGGAGAAGATGAACATGATATGTGTGGTGTGAGAATGCTTCCTTGTGAAGATGGAGTGGGAGTTGTGTGAGTTTTGATGGGGGAGTTTTTTTCGTAGCTCACTATGCCAAGGGAGTGTTTTTGTTTTTTTTTTAAAAAATGGGGCTCTAGTGCTTTGAAATAATGCTCGAGGGCCGTCGGCCAAGCTGCGCTCCAAAGTGTTGCATCTGTTCAATTTTAATGGGACGCACTGTGGTGCCCCCAGGACAGCGTTGCAGCTTTGTCAAGCTGCAGATGAAAAAAATCAATTGCACATTGCAAATAGGGATGAGGGGGCATCGTTTGCCCGATTTTCTGTCACAATGCTTCGTGCTCATGCAATAGCAAGATGGGTTGGGGTATGATGCAACACGCTAATCATACAAAAAATGCAAAAATTACTACTAAAATGCAATTAAAACAAAAACAACAACTAAACTATTTTACCTCTACGAAAGCAATAAAAGGGCTTGAGTTGCCTCCCAAGAAGCGCTAAGTTTACAGTCTTCAGCCGGACTTCGTCAACTTATCATCAAGTTGGAGCTTTCAATGGGAACGTTGTCCACGTTTTCCTTAGATACTTCCCAACCACTAATATATTCAGCTCGATGCCCATTCATCCGATGACCATCATTAGATTCAAATTTAAGCCTCTTGGTTGGATTGAAGATGAACACGACTTCCTTCTTATTGACCCGCCGAGTCAGTTTCCCCGTTTCTACATCAATCAATGCTTTTGTTAAATGGCCAACCAAAGATTATAAGTATATTTTGGTCCTCCTTCACATCCAACACTACAAAATCCATAGGGAAAACAAATTTGCCAATTCTCACTAACACATCTTCAATAATTCCCCAAGGATACGTGATGAATCAATCTGCAAATTGCAACATGATATTGGACGGTTTCACCTCCCCAAGCCCAAGCTTCGTAACATCATATAGGGATATAAGATTCGCGTTGGAACCAAAATCACAAAGTGGTTTTTCAAAGAAAACTCCTCCAATAGTACAAGGGATAGTAAAACTCCCCAGATCCTTCATTTTATGAGGTAACTTACTCTGCACTATCGCACTGCATTTCTCTGTCAGATAGACAGTCTCAAACTCCTCCAAATTCATTTTCTTTGATTCCACTCCCTTCGCATAAATGGGCAACTATTCGGGTGCATGCTGAATTACCGACTCATTCTTCACATATATTACACTGCAGTGCTCTCTCGGATTAACCTTTGTATCACTCAGAAACTTCCCTCTCTGCTGCAATGAATTTACTACTATTGCCAACTGACCCATTTGTGCCTCGATTGACCTAAGATGCGTAGGGATGGCAATGGGTGGGGACGGGGCTGGTATGAGACATACTATCCTCGTTCCCGAATCCTATTTCAAATACCATCCCCATACCATTCCCTGTTTTGGGCATCTGGTACGGGGATGGGGAATCCCCTTTCAGGGAATGGGGTCCTCCCGGGGATTCGGGGTCCCCGTTTTGTATTTATTAATAAAATTTTTTGTTACTTAAAATAGTTAATAATTAAAATAGATAAAATATCATGAATCACTAACTAATAATATAATAACTCCACAATATAACTTTAACAAATCGAGTTAAATACAATAATTTTTAAAATGTAAAGTCTTGTAATTTTAAAAATAAAAAATCATTACACCATAAAACACATAATTTTTAGCGTTTAATTTTAGAATTTAATAATACATAAACATAATTAATATATATAAATATTTCGGTGAATGGGGACGGGGATGGGAAATCCTCGTTTCATCTAATCGGGGGCGGGGACGGGGACGGGGATAGGACAGGGATATAAATACCATCCCCAGTTTCAGAAAAGCGGGGAATCCCCATCCCCGCTCCCATTCCCGAATTAATCGGGGATTCCCCGTCCCAATTTATTCGGGTACCAATGGGGATGGTTCTCCGCGGGGATTTTGCCATCCCTAATGATGCGTCACCATCATATTCATCTTTGTACCTAGATTATCAATCCGTGCATTACTTATGTTCAACTGATTCCTAGTCTCTCCTATAAATGGGTTGGGATAACCCGGAGGTGGGTTCAATACATTCTTATTGTTTCTATAAGAGAAATTCTCATGATTCCGAAGTCCCAGGTTATAGTGAGTGGTAATGAATTACCTCTATTATTAAAATCCTGGTTATTCACATAATTGACTTGCTCGACCTCGTGAGTGGCGGCAACATGAAAAGTTGCGGGTGGGATCTCGACTTGTTGCGGTGTTCCACCGAGAATTCATGATCGCTAATTGCTTAGTCATGCTCGAGATTTGAGTACATTAAAGTTGACATTCAGTATCTAGCTCAAGAACACCGACAACTTTCTTGAGTCCGACCTTTTGGAGGGCCATTGGTAATCTGTTTGTGGCCATTTCTTGAAGTAAGTAATGCCTCGGATGGAGTTTTAGCCATCAATGTACCTCCCGCCGCAACATCTAATATCATCCTCGTGTGCCCATTTTTTGTTGTAAAAATATCGAACCCTCTCGCGGTCGCATGACCATCTTTGTGGGCATCTCCGCAATAGATCTTTAAATCGCTCCCAAGCTTCGTATAATGGCTCAAAATCGATTTGTTGGAATTGAGTTATTTCACTCTTCAGTTGGAGCATTTTACTGGGAGGAAAGAATTTTGCCAAAAAACATTTGCGTCAGATCATCCCAACTAGTGATACTCCGAGGTACGAACGTCTGCAACCATTGTCTAGCTTTATCTCGAGTGAGAACGGAAAATCCTCAACCTAATAGCCTCATCAGACAAACCATTTATCTTGATGTGTCGCATATCTCTAAGAGTGTAGCCAGATGGGTATTCGGATCATCCGTTGAACTCCCCCCAAACTGATTCTGTTGAACCATGCTTATGAGGCCCAACTTTAGTTCGATATTATTTGCATTTATAGGCTGGCGCACGATTCCGAAATAATTTTGGTTCATAGTCGGCCAAAAATAATCCCAGATTGCCCTTTTCGTGCCCTCAGCCGTGGTGGCACATTCGTAACTGGTTCCCATTTTTCTCATTTTCCCTATCGTCTGCCATTGCTTGATTCTCTGCTTGCTTTGTTGCTCTGATTGCTCGTAGTGTCCTTTCAATCTCTGGATCAAAAGGAAGAAAATTAATATCTTTAGGATTTTGCATAAACAGACAACTCAATGACAAAAACGAACTAATATTATGTAGACTAATATAGATTAGGATTAAAACTACTTAGTAATAATATTAGCGTAAAATAGGATAAAACAATCTCGGCAATGACACGAGTAAACTTGTTCTAGAAATTCTTACCGCAAGCGTCTGGCCAAGTTTTAGTATAGATTAAAGAGTAGGGTTATCATCTCCACAAGGATTGATATCAAATTTTAAACTAAGTACTGTAATTATAATAGCTTAATTCTATCTAGATACTGGAAAAGAGATAGATTTTGAGTAAACTAAAAAATAAAACTAAAATTATGCTAACAAATTCGTTAAGACAAATTATCAAACGCTTAATAGATATGAATTCTAGAGGGTTGATTCACCTAGTTATCCCCTATGTTATCAATCCAGCTTATTAATCACACGTTATTAATCTATAAGACCAACATTCATATCATTTATCACTTCCTCTCTCGAGTGCCAAGTGATTCTATGTTCCAATCTTGATTTCGATATCTCTATAAAAATCATAAATTAAACCTTAATGTGCTCGATGAATATTCTATCGCGGACTTCAAAGAATTTATAAACCTCTCGATTCTATGAAACCCTAAATTATGCTACTCTATGGCCAAGCGTTCAATCACCTCTCTCGAGTGTCAAACGCCAAACAATCTAAATTATTGATCAGATAATCCAGATGCATTCAATACAAATAGCACAAATAGATTAGATAACATGTGAATCTCATAAACTGAAAATCAAAACATAGGTTCAAACGTAAGTTACATCAATCCCCTAGAAAAATAGGTTTATCTCATAATGGATGTAATAAAACTCATGAAAAAGTAATTATGCATCTCAAAGGTAGACAAAGAAAACAAAGAAGGAATTGAAAAGAGAAGAGAATAAATTATCTCCCGCCCGGATGAGAGATGCCTTCAATTGTCGTCCCGAACCATAGCTTCGTGTTTCTTACCTTGTGTTGTGCTCAAAATAATGTCCAACCCCTTTTTTCGTACGTCCCCTTGATGTATTTATACCCAAATATCCATCCAAAACCCTAAAAATAACAAGTTTCCAAGTCTAGCCAGACGTCGCGCGCTACATCGCGCCTAAACAGTTTTCTAGCAAGACAAAATTGTGCTCACTGCCCAAATTTGAAAGGGCGCACTGCATCACTCTATTTGGAGCGATGCATCGCTCCTAGCGTTGCATCCCTCTATTTAGAGTGTTGCATCGCTCCTAGCGCTGCATCCCTCTATTCGCTCCTACACTTTTAGCGTTTTATTGCGTTTTCTCTTCCTCAAGTGCGACTTCTTCCTCCCAAACACGTTTTTCATCATTGTTCATCGTCCTTCGACTACCATAACATGTATCAACTCCCTAACGACACCTAATGAAATAAAAAGGACTCGAACGACTCTAAAACACCCAAAAACAACGCAAAATCCTAGCCCTAAATTGTTACAATTATGAGCGATAAAACAATTCCTCAATAAATTTCGTTCTAAAAATCTTGTCATTAACTTACCAAAGCAAAATACTATCATATTTAGATAGCTCCAAGTCTCCAATACATGTAATGGTCATGAGAATTTTCGGATTGATTTGTCCAAAAATTGGTATCTTATTCTATCTCTTTTCTTTTAGTTTCTTTATTTATTTATAATTGAGTGATCCTAATTTATATCTTATGCTATTTTTTAATAATTGTTTCCATTAATTATTGTTAACTAAACCAAAATTTTAATTTTTTATATAATTAATTTTGTAATTATTGTTATATCATAGGATCATTCCATAGTTATTGTCAATTCAATCTATTTTTTTAACTTTTATCATATATTAGACTTTTTTTATAATTTGTTCCGTCAATTAGTGTTAATTATATCAAAGCATAAGATTTTCCTATTGATTTATCCCAAAAAATCAATTAATTTTTTTGCAAATTTACCAAATCAAAGCACAATCAATTTAGACATCTCAAAAATATATCCATGTTATGAGAATTTTCAGATGGATTTGTTCAAAACTTTGTATCTTATTTTCTCTTTTTTTTTCTTTTTTCAACTGAGTCATTCTAATTTATATCATGTATATTATTATTTTCTATAATTAGTTTAGTTAATTATTCTTAACTACTATATTATTGTTAAGTTGGAATTTTACCAATAAAATAGGTATCCAAAAACTTAAAAATTGTATTATTTTTAAGTAGATTGAGTCCAGATTATTGTTGAAATTGTATATCGAGTTGTAATAGGTATCAAGGTACCAAGAAATCAAGAAACTAAGCAAAGACGGTGAAAAATGAATCATAGTGGTGAAAGAACGGAAAAGAATAGAAAAGAAAATAAAAAGAAAAGAGAAAGAAAAATAAAAAAAGAAAAGAAAAAGAAAAGGAAAAAGAAACACGAAAAAAATAAACAAACTTGAAGCTTGTGTACCGCGGTACAAAGCCTTATGTAATGCGGTACACAAGTTGGTGTATCGCGGTACACCAATCAACAATGAAAAAAAAGTATTTTAGGCTTGTACCGCGGTTTTATCAGATATCACCGCGGTGCAATTGTCAATCTTAGCGTTTTAATCCCGATTTCACCTGCTTTCGACCGCGATACATTCGATACCTATCGCGGTACCGATAAAATAGCTTTCAATAATAATTCGACTTTACACGGCGAAAAAACACGAATAGATTAATTAACGAGCGAGAAGCACTATCAGCCGAAAGAAGAAGAAGACGACAACAATATACACATCAAAAGAAGATCAGTGGAAGACATTTCATAATGGACAGTAGGAAGACCCATTTGTTTGACATCAAATACCTACCAAATGAATGAAATATTCTGCTATAAATAGCCTTCACTTCAGACGATTGAAGGATACCTCCTATTCCATAATACAAGTTATCAGTTTATTTCCTTCAGTTTATACGGTTCTGCATATTTGCTCATCAGGAGTTTATAGGAATGGTAGCATGGAGCAGGAGCTTACCACTGGAAGCTTGATAAATCTTCCAACGGGATGCAAACAAGTTTTTTTTAACCCTTTCTTTTAATTCTTGCTTGTAAATTGTAGAGCATGTTTAATTATTTGTTGTTTAATTCTATGGATATCATCATGAGCTAAATTTCCATTTCTAGAGGATGATGTAACTTAATCAAATCTAATATTTTGATGCTTTTATTTATCATGTTTTAGTAGTTGATTTATTTATACTGTTTGTTTTAATTACTTCTAACTTACTTGATCAATAATTTGGATTATTTGGTTGATACAATTACAATTTGAGAGAATAAATTGTATAACTGGCCTAAAAGTAGTATAACTTAGAATTTCAAATAATTGAAAAATTTATGAATTCTCTGAAATCTTGCTTATGAATTCACTGATCTTTATAAAATCCACTTTTGTGATTTTTATAGAGATATTGAAATCCAAATTTAAATCTTTATACTTAATTACCAATTAGAGATAGAATTAATTATTTTCTGGAATTCGTGATTTATAAATTACTACTGAATAATTAATAAATTAAGTTGATAAATATAAGATAAGATTAAGTGAATTATTCCTCTAGAATATATTTATTATTGTATTTTTCGATCAAACTTTTTGTTAAATTGTGTTTTTGCTATTTACTTATTTTAAGAAAACACTCAAACTCATTATTCGATTTTCTAGATAAAATTAAATTATTTTAATTACAAAAGATTTAGTGCTTACTTAATTATCATTCCCTGTGGATACGGCAACCTGGTTTTTATCACTATATTAAAACTTGACATCGTACACTTGCGGTGATATTTTCACGAACAAGTTTTTGGCGCCGTTGCGGGGAAATAAATTAATGTCATTTGCGCTAATATTGTAACCACATAGTCTGAATTTTAATCTAGATTTATTTTATTATTCTTTCAATTTTTAGTTATTGTTATCATAGTTCATTCGATGCTACGATCTCAAAGCATTAATTTAATCCCTTTTTATCCAGAAATCGAAAGGACATTAAGAGAGCTCCGAGCATACCAACGAATTGAGGCACCCGCAATGGATGGACACAATGATAAATATAACAATAATGGTCCACCAATACAAAATGGACAAGAACAAGCTATTCGGGACTACTTCCAACATAACATAAATCAAAATTATTCGGGTATTCAATGCCAACCTATTAATGTGAATAATTTTAAATTGAAACCAACTCTCATAAGTATGGTTCAACAAAGTCAGTTTGGGGGGAGTGCAACAGATGATCCAAATGCTCACTTGGCCACAATCTTGGAAATTTGTGACACCATAAAAATGAATGGTGTCTCGGATGGCTAACGATTGAGGCTATTTCCATTTTCACTCTGGGACAAGGCAAGAAAATGGCTACAATTTTTTTCCCCGGGAAGCATTGTAAATTGTGAATGATCTTACTCAAACATTTATGGCAAAAAAAATTCCATCAAGTAAGACACTCCAATAAAAAGTGAAATAGCCCAATTTCAACAGATAGACTTTGAACCTTTGTGCTAAGCATGGGAACGATTCAAAGATTTACTTGAAGATGCCCACAACATGGGTATGCTAATTGACAAATGTGATTCAATATTTTTACAACGGAATGAATGGGCAAACTCGCACAATTATTGATATTGCTGCAATAGGTTGATTAATGAGCAAAACTCTCACTGAAGCTCTTGCTTTACTAGAAGTGATGGCTACAAATAGCTATCAATGGCCTTCTGAACAATCTATACAAAGAAAACCTACGGTGTGTTCGAGCTAGATACCATGTCGGCTCTATCCTGCTCAAATCTCAACTTTGACTTAGCTATAATATATTCAAAGAGGGCAAAACACAACCAATGAGACAAAGCAACGGTGGCGATCTCGAAGGGGTAAGACAAGATGCTAATGAGCAAGCAAATTACCTAAACAATAGAAATTTTAACAATCGAGACAATCAATTGCCAACTCATTATCATCATGGTCTTGGAAATCCCGAAAACTTTTCTTATAGCAATACCGAAATGTGTTGCAACCACCCCGGATTCCAAAATCAAGTAAGCACAAGCACACAAGTTGGGAGAAAATTCGACCTTGGAAGAATTACTTGGCATATTTTTGGGAAACCCAACCAAGCGATGCTCATATGGATAGTTTGGATTTAAAAGTAACAACAATTGAAACTTACCTCAAATCCTTGGGAACACAAATGGGGCAATTGGTTACGGCTATTAGCTCGCAACAAAAGAAAATTTTTTTCCATGCAACACCGAGGTAAACCCACGTGAGCATTGCAAAGTCATAAAATTGAGAAGTGGGATAGAATATGATGGTGGGAAATGCCACATGCCACCAATGAGACAAAAGCAAATTTTGAAATTCTTCACAAAGAAGTGAACATTGACAAAGAATCAGAAATTGAGAAACCTGAGGTAACACCAATTTCTAATTCTGATCTTAAATTACCGAATTCTCTTCCTTTTCCATAGAGATTTCAGAAGAAAAAGTTGGATTCTCAGGGCCTGTTTGTTTATGTTTCCATGGTCCATTTCCAGTTTCTGGAGTTGGAAATAGAATTTTGGGAACTTATTGGTTTTCGTGTGGAAATTGGAATTATGTTTGGATGAACAAAATTGAAATGTGTTTTATGTAGAGTTGGAAATGAGATTGTGTTTGGTTTAGTAGTTTTGAAATATTATTTTATGTATATAATAATTAAAAAGTTGATAGTGGTGGGGTCCACTTTTAATATTTTAATTTGAATATATAATATTATATTTGTAAGATTGTAGATGGTGGTTCCCATTAGATAGATATATAATTTAAAAGTAGTAATATTTTAAGTAGATAAAGTTGATAGTGGTGGGTCCCCCATGTATAATTGGGTTAAAATATGATAATAGTGATTGATGAGTGATATAGGGTAGTGTATAGGTTTGAGAATAGAAATTATAGATTTGAGATGTTGTTTTATGTGAAAATAGAAAATGAAAATGATGATTTCCATTGGAAATTTTATAGACAAACATGATTCCACTTTTATGAATAGTTGGAAAATAAAAATAGGCTCTTGGAAACATAAACAAACAAGGCCTCAATTTTCCAAAATTCGGGAGATTTTCAAGAAAATTCACATCAATATCCCTTTTGCCGATGCACTTGAACAACTGCCAAATTATGCAAAATTCATGAAGGATATGATGTCCAGAAAAAGAAAATTGGAGGCATATGAAACAGTCAAACTCACGGCAGAGTGCAACACCATTTTGCAAAGAAAATTACCACAGAAGTTAAAAGATCCGAGGAGTTTCACTATCCCTTACACTATTGGAGATTCTTTCTTTAATAAAGCTCTTTATGATTTGGGTGCTAGCATTAATCTGATGCATTTGCCTATTTTCAGGAAGCTTGGCCTTGGAGAGGTGAAACCATCTACCATTACTTTACAATTAGCTGACAGATCACTCACTTACCCAAGATAAGTGATTGAGGATGTTTTGATAAAGGTAAATAAATTCATATTTCCGGTAGATTTTGTAGTATTGGACATTGAAGAAGACCAAAAATTCCTTTAATTCTTGGGAGACCTTTTCTAGCAATTGGACGAGCTTTAATTGATGTGCAACGAGGTGAGTTAACATTACGGGTAAATGATGATGAGGTTTTGTTTAATATATACAAAGCAATGAAATTTCAAGAAGAACCTCAAACATGTCATTTTATTGATTTGATAGAACAAAATGCTCAAAGCGGATATTCTTGAACAAAATCAAGAGATCCGTTGGAACATTGTTTGACTCAATCAATAATGAAATGTGATGATTAATTAATTAATGACATCGATTTACTTGAGTATGTTCTTTCTCTTGATGCAAAACAAGTTGAAAAAGATAATCCAAAAGAAGAATTGGAAAACGAAAATATTGAAAATGCTCCGAAAGGAACTTTAGAATTAAAGAAACTTCCAGAACATCTTCAATATTATTAGGAAAATTTATGTTTAGATTTTGATGATACCATATAAAACTTAGAATAGGAAGTTGGCACCCCATTTTCTATGCAATTTAACTTGTAATAGATAGGGTTGTATGAGCTGAGTGGAGTCAGCTAAGTTGAATATTACAAGACTCGATCAAGATCGAAGAGGAGATCTTTGTGAGACAACCGAGTGAAGATTATGGAAGTGACAGTCAAGTCAAAAAAAGCTAAGTCGTCATATTTGCCAGACAGTTAAGTCGTTCTAAAAAGGTTGAGCGCCAAGTCAAAGCGGGTAAAGCGGTTGTCAAGTCAAGTCGATTTGTGATAAATCCGTTGCACAAAAGTCAAAGACATTATTTATTATAGTAATACGTACATACTTGCCATGTCTAAAAGTGCTCATCCCAGGAGCGTGGAAAAAGAATGAACTAATGGGAAACATCGAGCATGTGTCAGAACCTCAAAAGTTGCACATTTCATTAAAACGATGAAATGTCACCATCACAAGCTCCAGATCAAGAAAAGACTACCCAACGACCAAGAAGTGGTATTTGAAAATTGCTTATCTCTTCAACGAACAAATTTTTGAATGTGCACTATATAAGGCTGAAGAGGCAAGTGAGAGAAGATTACCAATTATGAATTTGATAAGACTATCAAGCATTTCAAGCAAGCGAAAACCTGCAAATACTCTCAAGCTTTTAAAGATAACCTCAAGCCTAAAATCAAAGGAACTCAATCCAACACATTCAGTAAGGAAAGATTACTTCATCAGTTGAAGAGGAAATTTGTTTGAAGAACACATAGGGGTCTACTCTCCAAGGTTGAAGGAGAAGTAGTAAAGTTCAAGTTCGAACCAGAAGTTTTGGGCTCGTTAGAAGGTTGTGTGGTTAATTCCAAGAATTCGAAGGAGTCAAGTAGCAAGACAGTTGTTTTGTGAAGAAAGCTGAGTCCCGATAGGAGCGGGTTTGTGTGATCAAGGGCCGACTCGGATGTTGACTACTTTGTAACTAAGATCTTGTTATTTAGTGGATTCCTCCAGGAGTTGGAGAAGAGTGGATTAGAGCAATTACCCCATCCTCGAACCACTATAAAAATTGCTTGAGTTTTATTTACTTACATCACTTTAATTTATTGCATATCTTTTATATCTGGCGATAAGTTATAATTGCTAAAGTCAACTGATAATAACCATTGCTCAAACAAGTGTTGTAAAACAAGTTTAAAACATCAAGGGTGAAAAATCTTCCGCTCAACAAAAACCAAATCAACTGTTAACTTAAGTGTTAGGCGATGCAAAATTTGAGTTATGCTATCAACAGCTCAGTCGAGTCTATTGAGTGGGTAACTTTGCTGAGTAAGCCAACCTATATGTCCCTTAAGGACTAAGCTGATTTATGTTAACTCTGAAAATATTTACAAGGACTAAATCAAAAATATGGTAAGGTTTATTCAACCCCCCTTATAAACCTTACTACTCAACCCTTGGGACCTACAAGTGGTATCAGAGCGGTTGGTTCATTAAGTCTTCGCACTAGTTACTGAACTAGATCCCAGTCTTTTCAAAAGAATCAACACTTGAGTTTTTAAAGCTTTTATTTTAAAAGCAAAGTTATTATCATGGAAGCAAATTGAACTCGCATTCCTATGTTTACTATGGAAGAGTTTGATGACTCGAAAATTCGTATGCAGGCTCATATTTCAACTATGCACGATGATATGTGGCTAGTGATTGAGGATGGGCCACTGCAAATTCTAAAGGTCAACCTGCTGTAAGAAGAGTACCTCCTGCTAAAGGAGAGGATGTTTGTGAGCCCATACCTCTGCTATGGTTGAAAAGCCTCATGGTGAATGGACCAACAAAGATTGAAAGAGATATAATCTTGACAATGTTGCCAAGGACATTCTTTATAAAACCTTGGATAAGGCTATGTTTAATAAAGTCAAATCTTGCAACAACCAAAGAAATTTGGGAAAAACTTACTTTGATTTGTGAAGGATCTGATCAAATCTATGAAAACAAATTAACTATTGCAGTTCAAAAATTTGAAAATTTTAAAATGATTGCAGGTGAAAGTCCGGATCAGCTGGATGCCAGATTTACAGAAATCACCAATGAGCTTTTAGATCTTGGAAAAGAGTACACACAGAAAGAGATGTATATGAAGCAGTGTTTTAATAACTGGACCGGACTGACCAGTTCAACCGGTTCAACCGGGAACCAAACACTGGTCCGGTCCAAAAAACCCCCATAAAACCAGATTCATGTTTTAACCGTTAATAACCGGTCAAATTGGTCAAAAACCGGTGTAAAACCAGAAACCAGACGGTTAAGAAGTCCGGCCGGTTTGACAAGGCAAATGAGAGAGTACCACAATGAAATTAAAATCCAGAAAGCCATTCGCCATTCTATGATTTATCACCACCGCTCTCCAACAAGGCAACAACAGATCTGATCATCTGAAACTTCCAAATCGATGTTGTTCAACTCACCTGATTTTTCAATCTCTGATTCCGATTCTTGACACTCTCTATCTATCCCTCTTGTATGCATATAAGATATATATATATATATATATATATATATATATATATACAATTATATATGAGTGTGTAAAAGTGGGTTTGTGTTTATCCTGTGAGTGTATCTGAGTCTGTGGGTGTGGTTTTGTCATTTGTGACTACGTGTGAAAGTGGGGTTGTGTTAGTATGAGTATGTGTGCGTGCGTGGATATGCGTGTTGTATCTATTAGTGGGCTTTTTAAATTATAATGGGTGCATTTAATTTTACTTTACTTTGCATTTAATGTTATTTTATTTTATACAACTTTACTTTGCATTTATTGTTGTTATATGTTAATTATATTCATGGATTAATTTATCTTCATTTTTCAACAAACTAGCTACAAGAAACTGGTTGAAGCAAGCGATTGAAATCCCCGACCGATTGAACCTCTAGCAGGCAACAAGACCGATTTGATCACCGATCCGGTTTTAAAACATTGGTATGAAGATTCTAAGGTCTCTCCCGGTTGAGTGGGAAATGAAGGTCATGGTCCGAGACATTCCATGGACCTATCCAAAACATCCAACCATGAGCTATTCTCGATCTCAAAACATATGAGTTTGAGTGAGAAGAAAGGAACAAGAAAGAAAGTTGTGCCCAAGACAGTGCACTTATGGGACAAAGTGAAGGGAAGAAAAGTGAGGCAAAGGAGACAATTGACCAGGAGGAAATTGCTCTAATGGTAAAAAAAAAGGTTCAATAAGTTCTTCAACAAGAACTATAAAAGGAAAAAGGGTGAATCCTCTAGAAGACCCTCAACACCCTCCAAAGTAAGGGAGGACAGGCCACCCAAGAGAGTGAACATCAAAGAAATGAATATCGAGAGCGATAATCGGGAGCGGATGATAGAGCCGAGTTGCAAGAGAGAGCGAGAAACTGTGTTGGAAGCCAGACAACCAGGACATTTTTTGTGATTTGTCTTTATCCACGATCAACAAATACGAGAAATAAAGATGATAGAAAGGTCTTGAGAGAAAGAAGACAAGAAAAAAGAAAGCCATGTTGGGCTTCCGAGGCTATTTGAGACAACCAAGTGCAATGAACCACGGACTCGAGATAGTAGTGTGAAGCATATTACTCAAGTGATACAGAGGAAGAGGCTATGATCTTCCTCAAGGCCAAAGAACATAATCCAAAAGATCAAGAAAATGAGGTACATTCTAACTCATCTAATTCAGATTCTAGTGATAGTGATTGTGACACAAACACTTCATCACCTATAGATCTTTATGATTCGATTGGCATAATGATGAAAGATTTTGAGCACATCAAAACCTCACACACACTATTAAATAAGGAAAATAGCCAGCTTAAATGTCAATACTCACGATTGACTAAAAGAGTGAGTAATATTAGTCACATAGGCGATGAGAACACAAAGTGAAGGCCTAAGTTGCCAAGATCCAAGCAGAATTAGCTGCTACAGAAAAGAGGGAAAATGATCTTAAAGATGTGATTGCTTCATTCACTAAGGCATCCAAATCATTGGATGAACTTATAATGACTCAAAAAGAAAGTGGGGACAAGACAAGCATATGATTCGACTCCCCTGTGCATGCCCAAGTTCCAAGGGTGATTATGGAAAAAGGATCCTCAAGCAATAAAGAAATTAAAAATCCAAAACAACATATGTTGCACCAACACCCAATCAAAAACACAATCACAACCATACGGCCTTGGATATAAGGGAAAAGCGAAGCTTGATTGAGTATGCTAGCAGGCGGTGAAACGAAATTGAGAAGGTCCATCGGCGAGACTCCAAATAGAAAATACTCTGTGAAAGCTAAACAAAACTACCAAAAGCCCCAGAGATTTCAAAGACAAAGAAAATCATATGATGGGAATGGTAGAAACTATCAGCAAGTGATTGGAATAACCAAGTGAGATATCGGCCCAAGATCTGGGATACAAGCTAAAGTCGCAAAGACCTCAAACTCATCATAGGTCATTCCCAAGGCAAAAGAGCTATTATCGCACACATATGCACCAAGACACAAAATCCAACAAGCACAAAATTCTACTATTACCCCAAGAATGCAAATGCTCGAACAAACACACAGGCATACGAACAAAAGAGATAGTTGTATGATCCTAAAACCCCAAGCAATTTGCTAATGTGCATTATGATTATGGAAGCGATAGATGGCAACCTCTTAGTCGATCATCTCGCTATAGGTTGGTTGGAACATCTTATAGCACTAACCCCTCGGGACCAGGCAAGTATGGGTACCTAAAAACTAATTTTCTTGATTGCGGGTTAAAGGAATAACGAGTGCCAAGGAACCTGGTGGTACGGATAGTGGCTGTACATTCCCGGACATATGACAGAAACAAGAGAAATCTTTCAAAGTTCAAGGAATCAAAGGTGCAAAAGTCATATTTGGAGGAAATAAAGCTCAGGGAAATTAAAGGCACATGATCCATAAAGAAAAATAGATTGGAGATCACATATGTTGCATATGTTGAAGGCCTCAACTTCAATCTGCTAAGCATCAGCCAACTATGTGACAAAGGCTACAATGTGGGATTCAGACATGGGAGTTTGCCAAATCAAGAATGTTGAATCAAATGAAATTGTGCTTCATGGAACAAGGCAGAAAAATATGTATGTAGTGGATTGGTCAACTGCTACACCAAGTACATGTCTGCTAGCAAAGAGTACAGTCGAATCAAGTTGGTTGTGGCATAAGAAGTTGCATCACCTGAACTTCAAGACAATCAACAAGCTTACAAGGAGTCATCTTGTGGAAGGATTTCCTGACTCAGTGTACAAGAAAGAAAACATTTGTGTTGCATGTCAGATGGGAAAGCAAATCAAATCATTCTTCAAGGACAAGCCAAGTCCTTCTTCAATAGGGATATTGCATATATTGCACATGGACTTATTTGGTCCTATTGAACCAGCTAGCATTAGTGGAAAGAAATACACCTTAGTGGTGGTAGATGATTATTCAAGATATACATGGACCAATTTCATGTGTAAAAAGAAAGAAACATTGCAGAAATTGTCTCAGCTGATGAGAAGAGTTCAAAATGAGAAGAGTCAAATCATTATTAAGATAAGGTCTGACAGGGAAACTGAGCTTGTCAATGGAATTATAACTCAGTATTGTGTAGAAAATGGTATTGCTCATGAATTATCAGCTGCAAGAACTCCACAGTAGAATGGAGTAGCTGAAAGAACGAACAAAACTCTCAAGGAAGATGCAAGGACAATGTTAGCTGAAGCTGGATTACCAAAGAGATTTTGGGCTGAAGCCATCAACACTGCTTGTTACACTCAGTATAGGTGTATGATTAACAGGCGATTGCCCAAAACTCCCTATGAAATTTGGACAGTGAGAAAGCCAAATGTTGGATACTTTAAGATCTTTGGATGCAAAAGCTTCATCCATAATAATGGCAAGGACAACCTAAAGCTTTTGATGCTAAAGCTGATGAAGGTATCTTTTTGGGATACTCAGCTGAAAGTAAAGCTTATAGATTGCTGAACAAATGGACTATGGTCACAGAAGAGTCTATCCACGTGGTCTTTGATGAACCTAATGTGAATGGAGAAGACATAGATGAGTTTGCTGAGAAGAAGAATCAACCAACTATGGAGAAGAGTCCTATCTTTCAAGCTAATGTAAGAGCACTTAACCACGATGAAGATGAGATAAATTTGAATCTCGAGAGGCAGTGGAAGTTCTGTTGAATGATGATTAAGAAGCTATTCAAGATAACTTAGCTGCAAGACGGCTGAATCCAGCAGACTTACTCCAACCAGATGGGAGATGGCTTAGAGACCACCCTCCTGAGATAATTATTGGAAATGTCAGAGATGGAGTAAGAACCAGATCCAGAGCTCAACATGAAGCCATGTTTACTTGTTTTATTTCCCAGATAGAACCCAAAGATGTATCTCTAGCATTGGATGATACACATTGGATTCAGGCTATGTAGGAAGAGCAGTTTGAAAGGAACAAAGTTTGAGAATTGGTTCAAAGGACTACCCACCAAAATGTTATTGGTACTAAGTGGGTATTTAGAAACAAGATGAATGAGGAATGATCTATTGCAAGGAACAAAGCAAGATTGGTGGCGAAAGTGTATTGCCAAGAGTAAGGTATAGATTTTGATGAAACCTTTGCTCCTGTTGCTAGATTGGAAGCAATTAGGATGTTTCTTGCTTATCTTTGCTCACAAAAACTTCTTTGTGTATCAAATGGATGTGAGGAGTGCATTTTTGAATTGACTTTTGGAAAAAGAAGTCTATGTTGAGCAACCTCCAGGTTTTGCGGAAAAAACTATTGGAGATAAAGTCTACAAGCTCAAGAAAGCATCGTGTTAGGAAATTTATTATTAGATTTTGATGATACCATGTAAAACTTAGAATAGGAAGTTGGCACCCCATTTTTCTTGTATTACTATTTTGTAATAGATAGAAGCGCATGGTGAGTGAAGTCAGCTATGTTGAAGAATGCAAGAAGTCAACTGAACACTGAAGCGAAGGCCCAGGTGTGTGTCAGCTGAGTGCAGTCAAGATGAAAGGCAAAGACTCGACTGAAGGAGATCGGTGAGAAAAGATGTGTAAAGATTGAAGAGCAACGGTCAAGTCGAAAGAGCCAAGTCTACCGATTGGTGATAGTTGAGCCTTTCCTAAAAGGATGGAGCGGAGACTCGAGTCAAAGGGGTAAAGCGGTTGTCAAGTCAAGTCGTGACATTAATCCGTTGACTAAGTCAATGATACTACGATATAGTAATAAGTCCAAGCCGCCTTATTTTAAAATGTTTGTCCCGAAACGTGTAAAAAGAATAAACAATGGGAAGCACTTTGGAGCTTATGTCGGGTCTAAAAAGCTGCGAGAGTCATTTAATACGAGGAAAGGTCAACATCACAAGTTGCAGGTCAAGAAAAGACAAGCCAACGAATAAGAAAGTGTCATTTGAAAATAGCCTATCTCTTCAACGGGCAAATTTTCAAATGATCACTATAAAAGGCGAGGAAGCAAGAGAGAGAAATGCAAATGACACACAAGAGATCAAACATTCTAAGCAATCGAAAGCAAGCAATACCGCAAATATTCTCTCAAGCTTATCAAGAAATTCCTCAAGCTAAAACACTCGAAGGAACTCAATCCAATACACTTTGTGAAGGAAAGAATACTTTTGAGTTGAAGAGAAAAATGTTTTAAGAACAAAAGGGTCTACTCTCCAAATTTGAAGGAGCTCTAGTAAGGTTCAAGGTCGAACCCGGAAGTTTCAAGCTCGTTGGAAGGTTGTGTGACCAATTCCAAGGGTTTGAAGGGAGCTGAAGTAGCAAGACATCTATCTTGTGAAGAAGCTGAGTTGCAAGAGAAGCCAGCTGTGTGATCAAGGTTGTCTCTAGACTGAAAAACTACTTTGTAACCTGATATGTTACTTAGTGGATTCCTCCAGGAGTTGGAAAAGAGTGGATTAGAGGAATTACCCCATCCTCGAACCACCATAAAATTTACTTGTGTCATTTACTTACATCATTTTACTTTCTTGCATACATTAATATTTTTTGTTAAGTTAAATTGTCAATCCAACTGATAATAACATTGCTAAAAACAAGTGTTAAAAACGTGTTTAAAATTAACAAGGGTGTTAAGTCTTCCACTTTGTATAAAACCAAATCAACTAAAAGTTAAGTTTATGACGGCTAAGTTATACTATCAACAGCTCAGTCGAATCATTGAGTGGGTAACTTTGTTGAAGTAAGCCAACCTAGTTGTCCCTCAAGGACTTAGCTGATTTGAGTCAACTCTGTTGAAATATTTTAAAAGGATTAAAAAGTGAAAAATTGGTAAGGCTTATTCAACCCCCCTTCTAAACCTTACATCACACCCCTTGGGACCTTAGATCACTCTTTAGAATTCAAGATGGGAAGAGTGTGACATCATAGTTGGATCCACAAATAAGGAGCTGTGTGACAAGTTTTCAAACCTTATGCAAGGAAAGTTTGGAATGAGCATGATGGGAGAGCTTACTTTCTTCCTAGGTTTTCAAGTCAAGCAATTGAAGGATGGAACCTTCATAAGTCAAACCAAATATACCAGAGATTTGATGAAGAAATACGGTATGCAAGCAAAGTCATCAGTAAAGATTCACATGCATACATCAGTCAAAATGGATATGGATGCAAATGGCAAAGTTGTTGATCAAACCAGATATAGAGGTCTCATTGGATCATTGCTCTATTTAACAGCACATAGGCCAGACATCACCTTTGTTGTAGGTGTATATGCTAGATTTCAATGTGCACCAAAAGAGAGTCATATGACTGCAACCAAAGAGAATCCTAAGGTATTTGAAGGGATGCCAAGAAGTTGGCTTATGGTATCTAAAGGAAGAAGCATTTAAGCTAGTTGGCTACTCAGACTCAGACTATGTTGGATGTAGAGTGGACAAAAAAAGTACATCAGGTACTTGTCAAATGCTTGGAAATAGATTGATTTCTTAGTTCAGCAAGAAACAAAACTCAATAGCTACATCCACAGCTGAAGCAGAGTACATAGCTGCAGGCAGCTGTTGTGCCCAAATTCTATGGATGAGGCAAAAACTGAAAGACTATGATATATAAGAAAAAGAGATTCCAATTATGTGTAATAGCACAAGTGCTATTGCAATTACACAAAATCCAGTATTGCATTCAAGAACAAAGCACATTGATATCATATATCATTTTATAAGAGATCATGTTGAAAAGAAAGACATCACTTTGGAATACATCTCAACTGATAAGCAGTTAGCTGACATATTCACTAAGCCATTATGTGAATCAAGATTTGAAGAGCTTAAGAAGGAATTAGGTTTGATTGAGCTGAGTTAGGAGACTCAGAAGACTCAATCATCAGAGTCAATAAGAGTGACAAAAAAAAAAAGCAAAGTTGTATTACCAGCCAAATAAAACAGCCAAGATGGGAAATCAGCTGTATCGAGTTAGTTGACAGCTGATTAATCATCATGTGAAGAGAGAAACAGAGTTATGTCACATTTGGAAGATAGATGAGTTATTTATGAGCTAAGTGACAAACGCAATCATTTTCTGCGAGCGGGAATATTTTTGGGCATTACGTCAGCGTAATTATGGTGTCAGAATAAAGCATGTACACATTTAGCCTATGATTAGATATAAATGCTACTGCATTTAATGCGGGAAAAATTAATGCAGTTTCAAGCTTTTAATCTCAACCGTTGATCTTAATCAATCTTTTCAAATTCCAAAAATCATCCTCTCATGTCCTTTATATACCAAAATCCAATTTCTTCTCTCCTCACAACACACTCTTCTCTCTCAAGCAAGTTCAAGCTTTTCTCTGCAACCAAAGTGAAAGCCTAGTTCTTACAAATATCCGTCCCAGTCATACATGATTTTTTCACCGATCATCTTTAAGAAATGGCACCTAACTATGATTTTGTTAAGATGGCTGAGAAGATCCACTTTGGTTCTACAGTGGACTTTGAGGGTTTGGTGAAACAAGGAGTACACAAGGCCCTAGCCCAGAAGATTGCTGCGAAGTTAGAGAAATCTAGTCTCAAGGGATTTCTCACTATGGAATTCTCACACACATACCTTGAGGAAGTTGTTATGTTCTACGTGAACGCTGAGGTTCACGATGGAGAAATAAGATCGTCCATTCACAGCAAAGACATCAAAATTACTGCTGCGGACTTAGCTGCTCATTGCCACCTTCGTTAAGAAGGGATGAAGGATATTGTTGAAAAGGATGTGAACCTGGCTGCGGCATGGAAGGAGATTGCCAAGCCAGAGTCTGCTGCAAAGTCTATTTACACAGCCAGGAAGTCGTTGATCAAGGATGACTATCACAAATCAATTACCATGTAAAACTAAAGCTAGGAAGTTGGCACTCCATTTTCTTTGTAATATGCATTGTAATAGATAGGATTGGAAGAGCTGAGTTAAGACAGCTATGTCAAGGATTACAAGGCGTCAACTGCGGACTGGAATGAAAACTCTACTGTGTGTCAGCTGAGGATAGTCAAGAAGGAAGTCAAGGACTCGACTGAAGGAGTGTCAGCTGAGGAACAGCTGTGTGAAGTATTAGTCAAGTCAACTTAAAGATCCAAGTCTGTTAGTTGGAGTGACAGTTGAGTAAATCCTATGATTAGAAGCAGACTCAAGTCACCTAAAAGCGTGATCTAGTATCTATTAAGTGTTTGATAATTTGTGCGAGCAATTTGTTAGCAAAATTTTAGTTTTATTTTTTAGTTTACTCAATCTATCTCTTTTCCATTATCTAGATAAAATTAAGCTATTATAATTACGATACTTGGTTTAACATTTGATATCAATTCATGTGGAGACGATAGCCCTACTCTTTAATCTATACTAAAATTTAACACCATACGACGCTATGTAAGAATTTCTTGAACAAGATACAATGGATATTTATTATTGTATTTAATCGATCCTATAGATATAACCAATTATTGGTTGAAATGATTTGAATATCGAGCTTTGATAAAACAATTGACAATACCTAATTATATTTTTCACAGATGGTATCTACTCATGTTTTTAATCAAATTTGACGATATATATAGGATTGATTATATAATTCAAAGTAAATACATTTGATGGTATCCATTTATATACAATATTTTTTTATTGATTGAAATAATATGACAGTGATATATAATTGGGTTTTATAGCAATCAATTTATTCAACAATTTGAAACATATTTCAATCAATCATATCATCAAATATATACTAATCTATTTGTATGGCTATCGATTTTTAACTCAATATTTGCTAATTATTAATTATACTATCAACCAATCATACCATCACAAATCGCTATACAATAAATTCTATATAATTATTTAATTGTAATATCTAATTACATTGATAAAACTAATCGAATTGTGAGGGAATAAAATATGTTTTTAATCAATACTATAGAAGCGCCGAAATAACTTGCTCAACTTATTTGTAGGATTGAACTATCCTTGCACCAACACTTAATGTGGTTGATTCTGTAAACAAATATATGACTTTATGGAAAGGTAAAATATATTTGAGCTCTGAAAGTGCGCACAAATAAGCTTTATGTATTGTACGATGTGCATACATTTGAATTAATAGAATACAATAAGGTTTTGAGAGTGCTTAAAGTTGAAAGTTAAAACTCCATTAATGTTGTTGAGGAACATATATCATTCACTTGGTTTGTGGAATGACACTTACTAGGTGGGTTGGTATAAAGCTTGGTGGTTATGTTTTTGAGGCAACGAATTCTTTTAGAAAGCAATAAAGGTGAACATATATTAATTTTCGAATGATAGTGACTCTATCCGATCTGAGGTTGCCTTTCCAGTTCTATCAACGACAAATATTTTATTTAATTATATCATATGTCATGACAATCAACAAAAGTCAAGGACAATTTCTAGAGTGACTAATCAAATATTTCATTGATTGTTTCATATGTGACTTTTTTTTTTTGAAAAATCAGTATTCAACAATGGTCAATTTGTACATTATTATATCTAGATTAACCAATAGTAAGAGTTTAGAAATACTAATTTGTGATGATGGAAATAAACATAGCAGTATAATTATGGATGATGTATATAAGGAAGTTTTTCATAATTTGTAAATTACATTCCTTCATTAATACTTTTATATAAACTTGATAGATTTATTAATACATTTTCATGAAGAAAATATCTGATTAACAATGTGAAGTATTTAGTTTTGCAACAATACAAGTTTAATATGAAATGACAATCAAATTATTTATAGAGAGATATAATGTGTGTGAGACATAGAGGGATAGATTCAATAGTAATATAGAGATAACCATAGATTGAGATAAATATACACAAGTTGACATTTAAGTTTATATTTTAAAATATAATTTTGATAGAATTTTTTTTTAATATTTTTTGTCTCATTTGCACATTACTCTTAAAAATAAAGTAATAAATAACATCTAATGTTAATAGGTATTTTTATTATAAAATTAACAATAATATTAAAATTAAAATAAAAAAACATTCAAAAAAATATACACGAGGCGATTACTAGTTTCTATAAAGAAACAAATCCGATCCGAGGAAGAAATTTAAAATGTTTAAGTGAAAAATACTACATTTAAAGCAATCTACCTAAACCATCACTTGATAAAGGTGGTAAATCAAATTTTAGCAAACTGTATATCAAATATATGGTGAATAAATGCTACGCAATTGGGTAATACTCAACTCCATTGTGATTTGGACATGTGTCTTGTCACGCCCCAAACGTGACGCGACAACGATCAATCACTTAAACCGAGGTAAATCAACAGTCGAAACCAAAGATACAAAACACCAAGTGAAATAGAGTCTAATGCAGCGGAATTATAACAACCACGAGTACAATTACATCTTAAGGTCTGGCAGTATCCGAATACAACCCAAAAGATTATCTTAATTAACTTACAGTCCAAACAAAAATAAAATGAAGGAGTCCAACAACAAATAAAAGTAAAAGGAAATGTCGCTCCACATCACGGATAGGCATTCAATCTGCGGTAGGTTCGATATCTTCAGCGAACTCTTCATCTAAAGGTTAGAAAACGAGGAGGAATGAGACGAGAAATCTCGGTGGATGGGGTGATCGTGTGCAAGTGTGGCGATATAAATAGTTAATGCGAGAAATTTAGTTGTATGAAAACGCGTGAGAGATGATGCATGATTTCACACACAGTTCACAAGCGTCGTGATAAATATATTAAGTAATATACATATACTGATTTAAGAAAAATAGTTCGTGGTCACGCAGCACTATGGTTCAAGCAGATGGGAGGATTGCGTGCGGATTTGTAACGCCAATCCTATGCAAGACAAGTAAGCGGTTGCGTGCAGTTTGTAGCGCCAACCTATGCAATACAAGTAAGCGGTTGCGCACGGTTTGTAAGCGCCAACCTATGCAATACAAGTAGCGGTTGCGTATGGATTTGTAGCGCCAACCAAACCAAACCGATTAACTCCGGAATCGTGTGGATCGGCAGCGATTCCTTCGTTCTTCCTTGTAACTCCCCGAGCAAGATGGTCAAGACTGTCACCTTATCGCTCGAGGCAAAGACAAAATCCACGGTGGAGCTAGCAAGGCTCGGATTTGTCATAATCATGATTATACCTCAAGTACTACGACCCGCTTCCCTTGGACAAACTCCGTCCCCTCGATTTGCGGGATTAGGGCGATGGGGCCGAGGAAGAGTGGAATAGCAAAGAGCTGCCGGTTCCATCCCCGGCGTATCCATTCCGATTGTGAGCTCGACACACCAAGTTGATTTCAGCGGAAAGTAAACACAAGTTCATGTAGTCAACCAGCAAATCGAGTATTATTGATTGAAGCGAGTTCATAAAAAGTTTTCGAAAATTTGCGTAAGGTAATTATGGCGTTGGTGGAGTTATTTGGATGAAGATGATTATCGGGAGGATAAGCAATCTTCGATATCTTGAGCGATTAGGTGGAACATAAGTCCCATTATAGATTCAAATCGCAAGCGAGGAAGTCGCCCGCGATCGGTTATTAATCGGTCGGTCAAAGCGATCCGATAAGTCAAGGGTTTTTGAGAAATTAAAATATTTTAATTAAATATTGAAGTAAGAGAGTCCAGGGCTGTTTCTTTAAAAGAAAATAATTTGAGTTAGGTCCTTATAAAAATAAAATTTACAATTAGCCCCGTTTTGTCAAAACCAATACTTTTGGGGTTAAAAGTTAAATAAATAAATGTCCCGACCTTGAAAAATTATGAGGTCAGTTCCTAAATTCTCTAAATTGTTCAGAGATTCAGGTTTTTAAAGTTTTGAGGTCGAGTTTTTATAAAATTCTCACATTGGCCCCAAAATTGTTAAAATTGTCATTTCGGGCCCCTAAGTTTAAAATAATCGGAACTCACAAACCAGAAGGGCTTCTAATGTGATTCCAGTTGGAAAATGTCACTAAGGTTAGTGGGATATTGGGACAAAAACAGTTTTAAGACGTCATAAGTATAGGTCCCTTAACTTTTGAAAATCTCATTTTTGTCTCATTTTGAAATAATTGCCTTTAAGGCTTTTAGGGGTCCAATTGTTATGAAATTTGAACCTTGGGTCCAAAATATAATTATGTTATAGGTAAATTAGTATTTCCAGGTACATGGGCTGTATAAGTCCTGGAAATTTCATTTGGGTCCTCAAGTTTAATCTTTTACAATTTGGTCCCTCAAGTTTTATAAAATTACTTTCCAAGCTCTAAACACTTGGATTTTTGGAATACACTTAAAATATGTTATTTCCAGTCCCTTAAGAATTAAAATTTCAAATTTTAAATTTAGGGTCTGGTACAGTTTCGAAATTTGCAAATTAGCCCTTAAACTTCTCAAATTTTACAATCTAGTCCTTGGACTTTTAAGGGTTGATTTTATTTATCTAAAAACTCTTAAAACTTTATTAAAATGTCAAAATATAATTTTTGAACCTGAGTTCAGTCCCAAAAATCGAAATTTACAGAGAGGTCCCTTAAGTTTTATTTTCTTGCACTTAAGTCCACCAACTTTCCATTTTTGTATTTTAAGTCCAAAAATCGAAATTTAATCAATTATGCTCGACTTGTCCAGGTTATAGGCCATACAAAACATAGATTTCAAGAGTCATAAACATACATATCCATCTCATACAAGAATTTATCAAATATGACAATAAAGTGTACATGTATGTCCTAATTTTGGTAAATCGCATTTTGAGCAACACTTGAGAAATTTTTCAACTTGATACAAGAAAATAGCATGCAATACATAATATATATCTCAAATGCTCAATAACAAAATACTACATGCATTTTTATGAATTAAAACACCTAGAAGTTGAAAGGATTTTTCCACCCACCTTGTTTGTTCGGTTGATTGGTGTAAAGTGGTGTCACTAGACCTTGAGGATTTTAATCCTCACTTAAGGCAGCCCCTAAGTCAAATAATACAAGGAGTTTTGAGTTAGAAAATGAAGGTTTGAACTAAGGAGGGAAAAAGAGAAGGAATAGGCCAAATGTACCACACTTACCTTGTGTAGTTGAAAGTTGTAGTAAAAAATTGATGGTCTCTTAAGAACTTGATCACCACTTAAACAAAGCTCCAAGGTCAGCCCTAATCACCTCAAAATGATAATTTTGGTGTTAAAATTCGGAATTAATAGGGAAGAAGAAGATGGTACCAAAAATCCCATTTCTTACCTTGTTGAAGGGGGGTGTTCGAATTTTTGTAGGTAGAAGATGTTTGAAATTTTTGTAGCCTCCAACATGTTGGATGATTTTATAATAAAAAATTGGTGTATAAGATATTGTGTATAAGATTTGAATTAATGGTGTAAAAATACACAAGATGAATACACAAGGTGTGCATGTACAAGAGTTGGGAGATATTTCTACACCAAATATACATCATGACCGTCCACCTAAGGGTATTTGTGGTATTTCCATATATTTTCTTTTTGTCCCAAATTGGTGATAAAAGATGAATAATATCAATCTCCAAAATAATTAGTGATCTCCTTGATCACTTATAAGTCTCATGATCGCTTAATCTAATCCGGATTCTTAATTCTATAAGGTATAAACCTCTAAAATAAATAGTCTCTTAGAATTCTAAGGTGACTAATAGATACGCAAATAATAATAATGATGATCAATCAAGTGATCATAAATGCGAAATAAAATTAATAAATGATTATGATCACAAGAAGTAAATAAGGAAATTTAAAGACGAAATATAGTTATCATTAATATTTACCCGTCAAAGCGTAGCGGTAGAATTGTCAAATAGTACAAAGACGATACGTGATATAAGTACATGTTCGAATAAAAATCGAGGGCTTCACATTCTCCCTCCTTAAAAGAATTTGGTCCCCAAATTCTCTTGAGAACAACAACGGATATTGATTTCTCATATCTTCTTCCATTTCCCATGTTGCGTCTTCGTCTCGGTTGTGGTGTCGCCATACAACTTTAACCATTGGAATTTCTCTTTACGCAACCGACGTATCTTTGGTCAATGATTCGATTGGTTCCTCGGTGTAAGATAAATTCTCCATTAGAGGAGGAGCATCACGAGTGATGATATGCTCGGGGATCGGTTGATACTTTTTCAATCTCGACACATGGAATACATCGTGCATTCCCGCATCTTGTGCGGTAACTCAAGTCTCAGTAGGCCAACTTTCCGATCCTCTGCAAAATTTTGTAAGGTCAATATATCTTGGACTCAATTTGCCTCATTTCCTTGGATTGATCAATCCTTTTCGTGGCAAGAGTCCGAGAATACTTCATCTCGACTTCAAATTCCAAGTCCTTTCTCTCTTGTCTGCGTAACTCTTTTGGCGGCTCGAGCCATACGGATCCGTTCCTTGATCAACTTGACCTTCGCCATGGCCTCGAACTAAGTCGACCTTTGGAATCAAGGGTGACTTCCGTTTCTCCTTCGAGTCCATTGGTCATCAATCCCGGTGTAGAGGGGATTTACACTTTCGTCCATACAAAGCTCAGTAGGTGCCATCCCAATCGTGGCACGATAAGCTATTATTATAAGCGAACTCGGCCAATGGTAAGTGTGAATCCCAACTTCCTTGAAATCAATGAGCGGCTCGCAACATGTCTTCCGGGGTTTGAATTGTTCGCTCGGGCCGGCCCGGTTTTGCGGATGTCTTCTTTGTCTTTGAAACTTAGCGAGGTGCCTAATTCCTCATGTAAGCATTTCGAATACGGAGACAAACCTCGGGTCTCTGTCGACACTATGTCGTGGCACTCCATGAAGTCGAATGATCTCTCGGATGTAAATTTGCGCAAGTTTCGCAGGTGTCGGTTTTCTTCATGGGTAAGAAATGTGAAGATTTCGTGAGTCGGTCTCACGACTACCCATATGGCATCATCGCCTCGTCGGTCCTTGGTAGATCCGTCACGAAGTCCATCGTTATGTGTTCCCACTTCCACTCCGAAATTCTCAACGGTTGCAATAAACCAGGATGGTCATTGGTGTTCGCTTTTATTCGTTGACAAGTCAAACATCTCGCAATGAACTTTGCTACCTGGTTCTTCATGTTTACCCACCAATAATTTTGTTTCAAGTCCTTATACATCTTGTTTCCTCCAGGATGTATAGTGTATTTCGAACGGTGTGCCTCTGCTAGAATTCTACTCCTAATTTGTTGTTAGGTACACAAACTCGATTCCGAAATCGATGATCCCATCTTCATGTACGAGAATTCGATCTCTCTCTTTTAAGTATCTTCTCTTTTAGTTTTTGAAGTTGCACGTCGTCCCTGTGCTATTTTGATCTCGTTCGCGAGATCGGGTTTAATCGAAATATTAGCACATGAAATTCGAGTCTTGGTTCTTATCAGATTCCAAGTGCTCAATTCTTCTAATGATCTCCACTCTCGAATCATTAGTCAGCTAAACTCGCCTTCCGCTCAAGGCGTCGGCTACTCGTTAGCTTTCAGGGATGGTATTGAATATCAAAGTGATAATCTTCTATTAACTCCATCCATCTCCGTTGCCTCAAATTGAGTTCCTTCCGAGAGAATAGATACTTTTAGGCTCTTATGATCTGTAGGTAAACCGTGAATGTTGCTCCGTAGAGATAGTGCCTCCATTTCTTTAACGCGAACACTATAGCTGCAATTCCAAGTCATGCGTTGGGTAATTGGCTTCATACGCTTGAGTTTCGTGATGCGTAAGCAATGACCTTTCCTTCTTGCATGAGTCTGCTCCTAGTCCTTCCTTTGATGCGTCACTTTGTAGACGACAAAGTTTTTGTTCCCTTTGGAAGGGCTAAGAATGGAGTTGTAGTAAGTCGTTTCTTTAGTTCTTGGAAACTAGTCTCACACTTGTCATTCCACTCAAACTTGACTTGCTTCCAGGTTAGCAGTGAGTGAGTGGTCCAGGCTATCTTGGAGAAATCCTAGATAAATCTTCGATAATATCCGGCTAGTCCTAAGAAACTTGATCTCGTTACGGACTCGGGTTGTTTCCATTCAACCAATATGCGTACTTTTGAAGGATCTACGGCGATCCCGGATTAGGATACTATGTGTCCCAAGAATGCGACTACACTAAGCCAAAATTCGCACTTGCTGAATTTGGCATACGGCTTGTGTTCTCGTAGTGTCTCTAAAACAATTTTCGGATACGCTCATGCTCTCTCTTTAGACTTAGAGTATCACGAGTATGTCATCAATGAATATCACTACGAATTGATCCAAATAAGGTTGAAAAACTCGATGCATTAGATCCATAAGCGTTGTTGGTGCGTTTGTCGGACGAAAGGCATTACTACAAACTCGTAGTGTCCATATACGATCCGAAATGCCGTTTTGGAAATGTCTTCTTCACGAGATCTTGATTGATATTTATCCTTGTTGCAAATCAAACTTCGAGTACACCGTCGCTCCTTGAAGTTCATCAAACAATTCGTCTATTCTCGGGAGGGGATATTTAGTGGTAACATCTAGTCGAGATCATATAATAGTCACATCCTTAACGTATCTTATCCGTGATACCTAAACCGATCAAATTCCCTTACTTAAGCTTGGGCAGGTACTTGAGAATGAATAACACAAGGGTATTATCATTGATCAATATACTTAGTGATTCCCCTACTATCATTTTCCCAATGTAATATCATTAGGTGTCTAGTTCCCATAATATATCACATCCAAATCATATACTTCTCAAGAGAAATCCTCATTTTCTTCGAGTCTTACCATACCAGGCATTATAATCTCTAAATCACGGATTTTCTAAATCACCTAACGTCCAAATAGAGGAATATCCGGATATCTTAACACTATAACAGCCCAAAAGAGTTCAAATATTCATCCAAAATTCAACTTAGGTCATCTAGTAGTGGTACCCAATCCAAGGCAGAGGAACCTATCCTGGTCAAACAAAACTAAGGCGGATTAGACGAATGTAAGGAAAAGATAAGGAAGAACAAGAAAAGAATGACTAAGGAAAGTCAGTCAAGAGTCAACTAAGTCAAATCAAGTATGACTATAGATTCTCCAAGTATAAATTCTGACTTAACATAAACATCAATAATACGGTTCTATGCCATTATTGAAATCGATTTCACACTTAATTAGTCAAGTCGCGGTACTACCCAACACAATCCGAGGGTCTATCCGGGTCACATTTCGGTATAAGTTTCCATCTTACAAGCCGAGCTCGATACCATAATCTGTCACGCCCAAACGTGACGCGACAACTATCAATCACTTAAACCGAGGTAAATCAACAGTCGAAACCAAAGATACAAAACACCAAGTGAAATAGAGTCTAATGCAGCGGAATTATAACAACCACGAGTACAATTACATCTTAAGGTCTGGCAGTATCCGAATACAACCCAAAAGATTATCTTAATTAACTTACAGTCCAAACAAAAATAAAATGAAGGAGTCCAACAACAAATAAAAGTAAAAGGAAATGTCGCTCCACATCACGGATAGGCATTCAATCTGCGGTAGGTTCGATATCTTCAGCGAACTCTTCATCTAAAGGTTAGAAAACAGGAGGGAATGAGACAGAAATCTCAGTGGATGGGGTGATCGTGTGCAAGTGTGGCGATATAAATAGTTAATGCGAGAAATTTAGTTGTATGAAAACGCGTGAGAGATGATGCATGATTTCACACACAGTTCACAAGCGTCGTGATAAATATATTAAGTAATATACATATACGATTTAAGAAAAATAGTTCGTGGTCACGCAGCACTATGGTTCAAGCGGGGACAGGAGGATTGCGTGCACGGATTTGTAACGCCAATCCTATGCAAGACAAGTAGCGGTTGCACGGATTTGTAGCGCCAACCTATGCAATACAAGTAGCGGTTGCGTGAGTTTGTAGCGCCAACCTATGCAATACAAGTAGCGGTTGCGTCACGGTTTGTAAGCGCCAACCAAACGGGTCCGATTAACTCGGAATCGTGTGGATCGTGACAACGATTCCTTCGTTCTTCCTTGTAACTCCCGAGCAAGATGGTCAAGACTGTCACCTTATCGCTCCGTAGGCAAAGACAAAATCCACAAGTGGAGCTAGCAAGGCTCGGATTTGTCATAATCATGATTATACCTCAAGTACTACGACCCGCTTCCCTTCGACAAACTCCGTCCCTCGATTTGCGGGATTAGGGCGATGGGGCGGAAGAGTGGAATAGCAGCCGAGCTGCCCGGTTCCATCCCGACGTATCCATTCCGATCGTGAGCTCGACACACCAAGTTGACTCAGCAGAAAGTAAACACAAGTTCATGTAGTCAACCAGCAATCGAGTATTATTGATTTGGGAAGCGATTCATAAAAAGTTTTCGAAAATTTGCGTAAGGTAATTATGGCGTTGGTGGAGTTATTTGGATGAAGATGATTATCGGGAGGATAAGCAATCTTCGATATCTTGAACGATTAGGTAGAACATAAGTCCCGTTATAGATTCAAATCGCAAGACGAGGGAAGTCGCCGCGATCGTTATTAATCGGTCAAGGCGATCCGATAAGTCAAGGGTTTTTGAGAAATTAAAATATTTTAATTAAATATTGAAGTAAGAGAGTCCAGGGCTGTTTCTTTAAAATAAAATAATTTGAGTTAGGTCCTTATAAAAATAAAATTTACAATTAGCCCCGTTTTGTCAAAACCAATACTTTTGGGGTTAAAAGTTAAATAAATAAATGTCCCGACCTTGAAAAATTATGAGGTCAGTTCCTAAATTCTCTAAATTGTTCAGAGATTCAGGTTTTTAAAGTTTTGAGGTCGAGTTTTTATAAAATTCTCACATTGGCCCCAAAATTGTTAAAATTGTCATTTCGGCCCTAAGTTTAAAATAATCGGAACTCACAAACCGGAAGGGCTTCTAATGTGATTCCAGTTGGAAAATGTCACTAAGGTTAGTGGGATATTGGGACAAAAACAGTTTTAAGACGTCATAAGTATAGGTCCCTTAACTTTTGAAAATCTCATTTTTGTCCCATTTTGAAATAATTGCCTTTAAGGCTTTTAGGGGTCCAATTGTTATGAAATTTGAACCTTGGGTCCAAAATATAATTATGTTATAGGTAAATTAGTATTTCCAGGTACATGGGCTGTATAAGTCCTGGAAATTTCATTTGGGTCCTCAAGTTTAATCTTTTACAATTTGGTCCCTCAAGTTTTATAAAATTACTTTCCAAGCTCTAAACACTTGGATTTTTGGAATACACTTAAAATATGTTATTTCCAGTCCCTTAAGAATTAAAATTTCAAATTTTAAATTTAGGGTCTGGTACAGTTTCGAAATTTGCAAATTAGCCCTTAAACTTCTCAAATTTTACAATCTAGTCCTTGGACTTTTAAGGGTTGATTTTATTTATCTAAAAACTCTTAAAACTTTATTAAAATGTCAAAATATAATTTTTGAACCTGAGTTCAGTCCCAAAAATCGAAATTTACAGAGAGGTCCCTTAAGTTTTATTTTCTTGCACTTAAGTCCACCAACTTTCCATTTTTGTATTTTAAGTCCAAAAATCGAAATTTAATCAATTATGCTCGACTTGTCCAGGTTATAGGCCATACAAAACATAGATTTCAAGAGTCATAAACATACATATCCATCTCATACAAGAATTTATCAAATATGACAATAAAGTGTACATGTATGTCCTAATTTTCGGTAAATCGCATTTTGAGCAACACTTGAGAAATTTTTCAACTTGATACAAGAAAATAGCATGCAATACATAATATATATCTCAAATGCTCAATAACAAAATACTACATGCATTTTTATGAATTAAAACACCTAGAAGTTGAAAGGATTTTTCCACCCACCTTGTTTGTTCGGTTGATTGGTGTAAAGTGGTGTCACTAGACCTTGAGGATTTTAATCCTCACTTAAGGCAGCCCCTAAGTCAAATAATACAAGGAGTTTTGAGTTAGAAAATGAAGGTTTGAACTAAGGAGGAAAAAGAGAAGGAATAGGCCAAAGGTACCACACTTACCTTGTGTAGTTGAAAGTTGTAGTAAAAAATTGATGGTCTCTTAAGAACTTGATCACCACTTAAACAAAGCTCCAAGGTCAGCCCCTAATCACCTCAAAATGATAATTTTGGTGTTAAAATTCGGAATTAATAGGGAAGAAGAAGATGGTACCAAAAATCCCATTTCTTACCTTGTTGAAGGGGGGTGTTCGAATTTTTGTAGGTAGAAGAGGGGGTTCTTGAAATTTTGGTTAAGTGTTTGGGAGATATGAAGAAAAAGGTATGTTTGAAGATATGAAGAACTTATGTTTGAAGATTTGAAGATGTGAAGAGTTGGCGTTTGAAGATTTGAAGATGTGAATGATTTTTAGAGAGAAGTTAGAGAGATGTTGGAGAAAATACTTGAATGATGAATGAGTTGGATAAAAATGATATTTTGAACAATTTTTGATCATCAAAATGGCCCTTGGCCGTTCACAATGAGAGAGGGGTAGGGAGACAACTTTTGTTTTGTTCTATGGCTTGAAAGGTGTAGCTTGCATGAGGGACAAGGACCTTGGTCAAGATGAGGTCTTGCATGGGAGGTTGGGATTGCAAGGATAGAGAGGAATGTTGGCATGGGGTGTTGGGAAGCCTCCAACATGTTGGATGATTTTATAATAAAAAATTGGTGTGTAAGATATTGTGTATAAGATTTGAATTAATGGTGTAAAAATACACAAGATGAATACACAAGGTGTGCATGTACAAGAGTTGGGAGATATTTCTACACCAAATATACATCATGACCGTCCACCTAAGGGTATTTGTGGTATTTCCATATATTTTCTTTTTGTCCCAAATTGGTGATAAAAGATGAATAATATCAATCTCCAAAATAATTAGTGATCTCCTTGATCACTTATAAGTCTCATGATCGCTTAATCTAATCCGGATTCTTAATTCTATAAGGTATAAACCTCTAAAATAAATAGTCTCTTAGAATTCTAAGGTGACTAATAGATACGCAAATAATAATAATGATGATCAATCAAGTGATCATAAATGCGAAATAAAATTAATAAATGATTATGATCACAAGAAGTAAATAAGGAAATTTAAAGACGAAATATAGTTATCATTAATATTTACCCGTCAAAGCGACGCGGTAGAATTGTCAAATAGTACAAAGACGATACGTGATATAAGTACATGTTCGAATAAAAATCGAGGGCTTCACATTCTCCCCTCCTTAAAAGAATTTGGTCCCCAAATTCTCTTGTAACAACTCGGATATTGATTTCTCATATCTTATTCCATTTCCCATGTTGCGTCTTCGTCTCGGTTGTGGTGTCGCCATACAACTTTAACCATTGGAATTTCTGTTACGCAATGGTAGCGATCTGGTTTGGTCAATGATTCTGATTGGTTCCTCGGTGTAAGATAAATTCTCCATTAGAGGAGGAGCATCACGAGTGATGATATGCTCGGGATCTGGTTGATACTTTTTCAATCTCGACACATGGAATACATCGTGCATTCCCGCATACTGTGCCGGTAACTCAAGTCTGTAGGCCAACTTTCCGATCCTCTGCAAAATTTTGTAAGGTCCAATATATCTTGGACTCAATTTGCCTCATTTCCTTGGATTGATCAATCCTTTTCGTGGCAAGAGTCTGAGAATACTTCATCTCCGGCTTCAAATTCCAAGTCCTTTCTCCTCTTGTCTGCGTAACTCTTTTGGCGGCTCTGAGCCATACGGATCCGTTCCTTGATCAACTTGACCTTCGCCATGGCCTCCTGAACTAAGTCGACCTTTGGAATCAAGGGTGACTTCCGTTTCTCCTTCGGAGTCCATTGGTCATCAATCTCCCAGTGTAGAGGGGATTTACACTTTCGTCCATACAAAGCTTCGTAGGGTGCCATCCCAATCGTGGCCTGATAACTGTTATTATAAGCGAACTCGGCCAATGGTAAGTGTGAATCCCAACTTCCTTGGAAATCCAATGAGGCTGCTCGCAACATGTCTTCCAGGGTTTGAATTGTTCGCTCGGACCGCCATCGGTTTGCGGATGTCTTCTTTGTCTTAAAAAAACTTAGCGAGGTGCCTAATTCCTCATGTAAGCATTTCGAATCGGAGACAAACCTCGGGTCTCTGTCGACACTATGTCGATCGGCACTCCATGAAGTCGAATGATCTCTCGGATGTAAATTTGCGCAAGTTTACGTCGCTTCGGTTTTCTTCATGGGTAAGAAATGTGAAGATTTCGTGAGTCGGTCTCACGACTACCCATATGGCATCATCGCCTCGTCTGGTCTTGGTAGATCCGTCACGAAGTCCATCGTTATGTGTTCCCACTTCCACCGAAATTCTCAACGGTTGCAATAAACCGGATGGTCATTGGTGTTTCGCTTTTATTCGTTGACAAGTCAAACATCTCGCAATGAACTTTGCTACCTGGTTCTTCATGTTTACCCACCAATAATTTTGTTTCAAGTCCTTATACATCTTGTTTCCTCCAGGATGTATAGTGTATTTCGAACGGTGTGCCTCTGCTAGAATTCTACTCCTAATTTGTTCGTCGCTCGGTACACAAACTCGATTCCGAAATCTGATGATCCCATCTTCATGTACCGAGAATTCTGATCTCTCTCTTTTAAGTATCTTCTCTTTTAGTTTTTGAAGTTGCACGTCTGTCCCCTGTGCTATTTTGATCTCGTTCAGCAGATCGGGTTTAACTGAAATATTAGCACATGAAATTCGAGTACTGGTTCTTATCGGATTCCAAGTGCTCAATTCTTCTAATGATCTCCACTCTCGAATCATTAGTCTAGCTAAACTCGCGCTTCCTCGCTCAAGGCGTCGCCTACTACGTTAGCTTTCCGGGATGGTATTGAATATCAAAGTGATAATCTTCTATTAACTCCATCCATCTCCGTTGCCTCAAATTGAGTTCCTTCCGAGAGAATAGATACTTTAGGCTCTTATGATCTCGTGTAAACCGTGAATGTTGCTCCGTAGAGATAGTGCCTCCATTTCTTTAACGCGAACACTATAGCCGCCAATTCCAAGTCATGCGTTGGGTAATTGGCTTCAACGGCTTGAGTTTCCGTGATGCGTAAGCAATGACCTTTTCCTTCTTGCATGAGCATCGCTCCTAGTCCTTCCTTTGATGCGTCATCGTAGACGACAAAGTTTTTGTTCCCTTTGGAAGGGCTAAGAATGGAGTTGTAGTAAGTCGTTTCTTTAGTTCTTGAAACTAGTCTCACACTTGTCATTCCACTCAAACTTGACTTGCAGGTTAGCCGAGTGAGTGGTCCGGCTATCTTGGAGAAATCCTAGATAAATCTTCGATAATATCCAGCTAGTCCTAAGAAACTTCTGATCTCCGTTACGGACTCGGGTTGTTTCCATTCAACCACTGTCTGTACTTTTGAAGGATCTACGGCGATCCCGGTGCCGGATACTATGTGTCCCAAGAATGCGACTACACTAAGCCAAAATTCGCACTTGCTGAATTTGGCATACAGCTTGTGTTCTCGTAGTGTCTCTAAAACAATTTTCAGATGACGCTCATGCTCCTCTTTAGACTTAGAGTATACGAGTATGTCATCAATGAATATCACTACGAATTGATCCAAATAAGGTTGAAAAACTCGATGCATTAGATCCATAAACGTTGTTGGTGCGTTTGTCAGACCGAAAGGCATTACTACAAACTCGTAGTGTCCATATCTGGTCTGAAATGCCGTTTTGGAAATGTCTTCTTCACAGATCTTCAGTTGATATTTATCCTTGTTGCAAATCAAACTTCGAGTACACCGTCGCTCCTTGAAGTTCATCAAACAATTCGTCTATTCTCGGGAGGGGATATTTAGTGGTAACATCTAGTCGAGATCATATAATAGTCACATCCTTAACGTATCTTATCCGTGATACCTAAACCACAGTCAAATTCCCTTACTTAAGCTTGTGCAGGTACTTGAGAATGAATAACACAAGGGTATTATCATTGATCAATATACTTAGTGATTCCCCTACTATCATTTTCCCAATGTAATATCATTAGGTGTCTAGTTCCCATAATATATCACATCCAAATCATATACTTCTCAAGAGAAATCCTCATTTTCTTCGAGTCTTACCATACCAGGCATTATAATCTCTAAATCACGGATTTTCTAAATCACCTAACGTCCAAATAGAGGAATATCCGGATATCTTAACACTATAAATGACCCAAAAGAGTTCAAATATTCATCCAAAATTCAACTTAGGTCATCTAGTAGTGGTACCCAATCCAAGGCAGAGGAACCTATCCTGGTCAAACAAAACTAAGGCGGATTAGACGAATGTAAGGAAAAGATAAGGAAGAACAAGAAAAGAATGACTAAGGAAAGTCACCAAGAGTCAACTAAGTCAAATCAAGTATGACTATAGATTCTCCAAGTATAAATTCTGACTTAACATAAACATCAATAATACGGTTCTATGCCATTATTGAAATCGATTTCACACTTAATTAGTCAAGTCGCGGTACTACCCAACACAATCCGAGGGTCCTATCCTGGGTCAGCTCGGTATAAGTTTCCATCTTACAAGCCGAGCTCTGATACCATAACTGTCACGCCCCAAACGTGACGCGACAACTATCAATCACTTAAACCGAGGTAAATCAACAAATAAACCAAAGATACAAAACACCAAGTGAAATAGAGTCTAATGCAGCGGAATTATAACAACCACGAGTACAATTACATCTTAAGGTCTGGCAGTATCCGAATACAACCCAAAAGATTATCTTAATTAACTTACAGTCCAAACAAAAATAAAATGAAGGAGTCCAACAACAAATAAAAGTAAAAGGAAATGTCGCTCCACATCACGGATAGGCATTCAATCATGCGGTAGGTTCGATATCTTGGCGAACTCTTCATCTAAAGGTTAGAAAACGAGGAGGGAATGAGACAGAAATCTCGGTGGATGGGGTGATCGTGTGCAAGTGTGGCGATATAAATAGTTAATGCGAGAAATTTAGTTGTATGAAAACGCGTGAGAGATGATGCATGATTTCACACACACGATTCACAAGCGTCGTGATAAATATATTAAGTAATATACATATACGTTTAAGAAAAATAGTTCGTGGTCACGCAGCACTATGGTTCAAGCAAACGGGGAGGATTGCGTACGGATTTGTAACGCCAATCCTATGCAAGACAAGTAGCAATTTGTAGCGCCAACCTATGCAATACAAGTAAGCGGTTGCGCACGGATTTGTAGCGCCAACCTATGCAATACAAGTAGCGGTTGCACGGATTTGTAGCGCCAACCAAACGGGTCCGATTAACTCCGGAATCGTGTGGATCGTGACAACGATTCCTTCGTTCTTCCTTGTAACTCCCGAGCAAGATGGTCAAGACTGTCACCTTATCGCTCCGTGAGGCAAAGACAAAATCCACAGTGGAGCTAGCAAGGCTCGGATTTGTCATAATCATGATTATACCTCAAGTACTACGACCCGCTTCCCTTGGACAAACTCCGTCCCTCGATTGCGGGATTAGGGCGATGGGGCGGAAGAGTGGAATAGCGGCCGAGCTGCCGGTTCCATCCCCGACGTATCCATTCCATTGTGAGCTCGACACACCAAGTTGACTCAGCAGAAAGTAAACACAAGTTCATGTAGTCAACCAGGCAATGAGTATTATTGATTGGGAAGCGATTCATAAAAAGTTTTCAAAAATTTGCGTAAGGTAATTATGGCGTTGGTGGAGTTATTTGGATGAAGATGATTATCGGGAGGATAAGCAATCTTCGATATCTTGAACGATTAGGTAGAACATAAGTCCCATTATAGATTCAAATCGCAAGAGGAAGTCGCCCGCGATCGGTTATTAATCGGTCAAGGCGATCCGATAAGTCAAGGGGTTTTTGAGAAATTAAAATATTTTAATTAAATATTGAAGTAAGAGAGTCCAGGGCTGTTTCTTTAAAATAAAATAATTTGAGTTAGGTCCTTATAAAAATAAAATTTACAATTAGCCCCGTTTTGTCAAAACCAATACTTTTGGGGTTAAAAGTTAAATAAATAAATGTCCCGACCTTGAAAAATTATGAGGTCAGTTCCTAAATTCTCTAAATTGTTCAGAGATTCAGGTTTTTAAAGTTTTGAGGTCGAGTTTTTATAAAATTCTCACATTGGCCCCAAAATTGTTAAAATTGTCATTTCGGGCCCTAAGTTTAAAATAATCGGAACTCACAAACCGGAAGGGCTTCTAATGTGATTCCAGTTGGAAAATGTCACTAAGGTTAGTGGGATATTGGGACAAAAACAGTTTTAAGACGTCATAAGTATAGGTCCCTTAACTTTTGAAAATCTCATTTTTGTCCCATTTTGAAATAATTGCCTTTAAGGCTTTTAGGGGTCCAATTGTTATGAAATTTGAACCTTGGGTCCAAAATATAATTATGTTATAGGTAAATTAGTATTTCCAGGTACATGGGCTGTATAAGTCCTGGAAATTTCATTTGGGTCCTCAAGTTTAATCTTTTACAATTTGGTCCCTCAAGTTTTATAAAATTACTTTCCAAGCTCTAAACACTTGGATTTTTGGAATACACTTAAAATATGTTATTTCCAGTCCCTTAAGAATTAAAATTTCAAATTTTAAATTTAGGGTCTGGTACAGTTTCGAAATTTGCAAATTAGCCCTTAAACTTCTCAAATTTTACAATCTAGTCCTTGGACTTTTAAGGGTTGATTTTATTTATCTAAAAACTCTTAAAACTTTATTAAAATGTCAAAATATAATTTTGAACCTGAGTTCAGTCCCAAAAATCGAAATTTACAGAGAGGTCCCTTAAGTTTTATTTTCTTGCACTTAAGTCCACCAACTTTCCATTTTTGTATTTTAAGTCCAAAAATCGAAATTTAATCAATTATGCTCGACTTGTCCAGGTTATAGGCCATACAAAACATAGATTTCAAGAGTCATAAACATACATATCCATCTCATACAAGAATTTATCAAATATGACAATAAAGTGTACATGTATGTCCTAATTTTCGGTAAATCGCATTTTGAGCAACACTTGAGAAATTTTTCAACTTGATACAAGAAAATAGCATGCAATACATAATATATATCTCAAATGCTCAATAACAAAATACTACATGCATTTTTATGAATTAAAACACCTAGAAGTTGAAAGGATTTTTCCACCCACCTTGTTTGTTCGGTTGATTGGTGTAAAGTGGTGTCACTAGACCTTGAGGATTTTAATCCTCACTTAAGGCAGCCCCTAAGTCAAATAATACAAGGAGTTTTGAGTTAGAAAATGAAGGTTTGAACTAAGGAGGGAAAAAGAGAAGGAATAGGCCAAAGGTACCACACTTACCTTGTGTAGTTGAAAGTTGTAGTAAAAAATTGATGGTCTCTTAAGAACTTGATCACCACTTAAACAAAGCTCCAAGGTCAGCCCCTAATCACCTCAAAATGATAATTTTGGTGTTAAAATTCGGAATTAATAGGGAAGAAGAAGATGGTACCAAAAATCCCATTTCTTACCTTGTTGAAGGGGGGTGTTCGAATTTTTGTAGGTAGAAGAGGGGGTTCTTGAAATTTTGGTTAAGTGTTTGGGAGATATGAAGAAAAAGGTATGTTTGAAGATATGAAGAACTTATGTTTGAAGATTTGAAGATGTGAAGAGTTGGCGTTTGAAGATTTGAAGATGTGAATGATTTTTAGAGAGAAGTTAGAGAGATGTTGGAGAAAATACTTGAATGATGAATGAGTTGGATAAAAATGATATTTTGAACAATTTTTGATCATCAAAATGGCCCTTGGCCGTTCACAATGAGAGAGGGGGAGGGAGACAACTTTTGTTTTGTTCTATGGCTTGAAAGGTGTAGCTTGCATGAGGGACAAGGACCTTGGTCAAGATGAGGTCTTGCATGGGAGGTTGGGATTGCAAGGATAGAGAGGAATGTTGGCATGGGGTGTTGGGAAGCCTCCAACATGTTGGATGATTTTATAATAAAAAATTGGTGTATAAGATATTGTGTATAAGATTTGAATTAATGGTGTAAAAATACACAAGATGAATACACAAGGTATGCATGTACAAGAGTTGGGAGATATTTCTACACCAAATATACATCATGACCGTCCACCTAAGGGTATTTGTGGTATTTCCATATATTTTCTTTTTGTCCCAAATTGGTGATAAAAGATGAATAATATCAATCTCCAAAATAATTAGTGATCTCCTTGATCACTTATAAGTCTCATGATCGCTTAATCTAATCCGGATTCTTAATTCTATAAGGTATAAACCTCTAAAATAAATAGTCTCTTAGAATTCTAAGGTGACTAATAGATACGCAAATAATAATAATGATGATCAATCAAGTGATCATAAATGCGAAATAAAATTAATAAATGATTATGATCACAAGAAGTAAATAAGGAAATTTAAAGACGAAATATAGTTATCATTAATATTTACCCGTCAAAGCGACGCGGTAGAATTGTCAAATAGTACAAAGACGATACGTGATATAAGTACATGTTCGAATAAAAATCGAGGGCTTCACATGTCTATTTTTTATTTAAAAAAAATACACATATTATGTCATAATTGGACACATGCAAAAATCACAAATGAGTTGGGTGCTAACCAATTGAGTAGCATCGAATTAACCCAAATAGAAGTGTTTCGGGGTTGGGATGAAAGAATAAAATTGTAAAACAGAAGGGGGGAAATCGATTTTTTTTTTTGTTTTTTATAATTATGGGTATTAAGACAAATTTATATGGTATTAAATGTTATATTTATTTGAAAACTCAATTCAAATGGACTTTCAGGTCTAGAAGTCCATTTGTAAAAATACAGTATATTTGGTAGTTACTTTTAAATGGACTTTTTGGAAAAATTACTTAGGGGAAATTACACAGAATACGTTGATTTTTGTACCATTACCACACAATACGCTCCAATTACTCTTGTGCCTAATTTTTTACTTTTGTACCTAAATTTTTTTTGTTTACGCTCCTTGCTATTTTTGATTTTGTTTTTATTTATTTTTTTTTTGTTTTTTTTTTGTTCCTGCATTGTTTTATATGTTATATAAGTTGCATCGAGGTTGTTTAAATTTGTTTCTTTATTGTTTCTATGTTGTTTCTATGTTGTTTCTATGTTGTTTCTTTGTTGTTTCGATGTTTCAAAATAACTTTAACCTATTTTTTATGCTGTTTTTTATTCATATATTAGTTTGTACATTGTTTCTATTGTTTCGGTGTTGTTTTATAATATTTTTAATGTTGTTCTAATAATATTTTTTGTTGTTTTCATGTAGTATTCAATGTGTAAATACAATTTTTACCTATTTTTAAGCTCTTTTTATTCATTTTGTGTTTTAAATATTTTTTACGTTGTTTCTGGGTTGTTTTCATACCCTTTTTAATGTTGTTCTGATATTTCTTTGTTGTTACAATGAAGTTTTCGATGTTTTGATACAATGTTTTTACCTATCTATATATATATAAAATCAAAATGGTTTCTAAATATGTTTTCCCGCCTAAATGACACTTTCTAAAAAAAAATCCGAATATTTTTATTTTATTTTTTACGTTTTTTGGAATATAAATTAATGTGGTTGACTTTTTAATTTTGGTATACATACTAAACTTAAGGAGAAAACTTATAGGGAAGCTTAATTTTGGTATCCAATTCAATAATATATCCTCTTCAATTTAGTTAAATATGGTCTAAATTAACTAAATAATTGTCAAAACAGACTTATGAACCGAAATTAAAGCTGAATCTTGATTGCAATCACAATAAATGCTGAATCTCTTTCTATAGAGCATGATATAAAATCGAAAATGTGTAAATATTTGGATAAATATGGATCGAATTTATAATATTACTATAAAAAATTATCAAATATTGCATTCACAATTTATAATATTACTATAAAAAATTATCAAAATAACAAATCCCTTTTTAAAAATGTAAGACACTTTTTAAAAATATTTTCGTATTTTTCTTATTTTCTCCTTATAATACAATTGTAATTTATAAAGTTAATGGCTATTATTATGAGATAAATCAATTTTTAGAATCTAAATTAATATGGTTGGCTTTTTAATTTTCGTAGATATACAAAAATTAAGGAGAAAACATGTAGGGAAGTTTAATTTGGATATCCGATATATCTTATTCAATTTAGTTAAATATGGTTTAAATTGGTTATATGGCTACCATAAAAACTTATGGAAACCGAAAGTAAGGCCAAATCTTGATTGCAATCAAGAATAAATGCTTCATATTTTTCTATAAAGCATGATTCAAAATCAAAAATATTTAAATAATCAAATAAATATGGATCAAATTTATAATGTTACTATAAAAATATTATTAAAATATGTAATTACAATTTATAATATGTAGTTTTGCATAAATGTAGACTGTATTGATTTATTTATAGTAATTGCAATTAAATGTTCAAACGATTCAAATTGGTATAAAATAAATCAGCAGTGTCATGTAGAATTGACCAAATCATATAAATTGATAACGTCTCTTTTTTTTCTTGCATAAGTGAGAATATTCCAAAATAATTAAATTTTAAAACATCTAAACTATATATAACAATTCATGAACCATATCCAATTATTACCATATATTAAATTTACCATATATTAAATATTCGAATTGAATGGTATTATATTATAACATATATATGATGGTAATTTCCTTCAAAGTTGTTCCTGCACCCTTATAAATAGTTGACAATTGTGATATGTCATTACAAGCAAACTCAGTTTGTAAATTCTCTCTTGCTTTCTTTGAATTCAACCACAATATATATATATATATATATATATATATATATATATGGCTTCATTTATTACACTCATGCACGATTTAAATATGAGGAAAACTATGTGACTATGAAACTTAGGTTGGTCCGCATATATGAAAGGTCATTGTACAATCACAAATATCAAGTGTTGAATCTAGAATGTGTTTTTCACGATAGCGTGGTAAGATTTTATTTTCTTTTCTATATCATTTATATTTTTTATAATAATATATAAATGTGTTGTTACTAATACTTTTAATATATAATATCAACCTGGGTTACTTCATTATATCAAAGATAATGAACCCATTTTTCACATTATTCACATAACAATTTTAATTTTGCAGTTTATATACATATGTTATAAACTTTGAATTAAAAAATCATATGATTTTTTTTATTATATAAGCATTTTGATACTGCAACGAATATACTTTATATCTATTTGGAAGTAAACTGAGATTCAAGGTTATTATATCCATTTTATTTATTTATTTATTTTTATCTTATTTAATTCAAATATTTTCAGAAAATTTGAATCCCACGGAAATAACATGTCAGAAATTAGATGCAAAAAATGATTTGCAAGGCCCACAAAATAGAAAATTCCCAGATTACTCGACCGGTAATATCACAAATAGTTATTAATAATATCTCAAAAAATAATTTTTATTTACATCAAATTTCTATGGTTTGACACAATAAACCTAATATGGTCCAACACAACCCATTTCATATGATCCGACACAACATACCCCGTGCATCGCACGGGCAAAACACTAGTTTTTATTAAAAGAAACATGTTAGAAACAATGTTGAAACACAAAGACATGTTTGAAACATGTTAGAAACATGTTTGAAACAATGTTGAAACACGTAAAACATGTTTGAAATATATTTGAAACAATGTTGAAACAAAACGTAAAATTTTCCGGGAATTTTTCTGGAGCGTATTGTTGTGTAAAAAAGAGCGGGGAGTGTAAATTTAGGTAAAATTGCACGGAAAGCGTAAATTTAGGTAAAATGCATCGGGGAAGCGTAAAATCGACGTTGACTTAAAAAAAGATGGGTATTTGTCATAAGCCCAATTACTTATCTAGAAGTCCATTTTGACTTTGTACAAATTTTTGACTTTTTTTTTTTTTCCACCATTTTACAAAATGAGTTTTAAAAATGTACTTTTACCAAACACTTTATATTAAACATAAGTATTTTTTAAAAAGTCCTTGTTAAAAAGTCCATTCCACAAAGGCACTTTATTTGAAGTGCTACAAACATGCAACAAATTATCAATAGACTCATAATTTTGGAGGCAAAAGTCCTTCTAGGAAATGAATTTTTAATATAGACTTTCTCGAAAAAATTCTTATGAGTTTTGGCGAATATAGATTTTAATCGTGGTCGTCCGCAATGGAGGCAATTGCCTCATGCCCCAATTATTTTGAGGCCCCTAATTTCATACATAATATATATATATATATATATAGAGAGAGAGAGAGAGAATAAAATTATTTTTGTTTCCAAAATTTGAATATTGTGTGCATAATTAATGAGATTTAAAGATTTTTGTTTTTTTTTTTTGAGTAATGAGATTTAAAGATTACAAAGTGTAATAGTGGAGAAATTAATGCCTAGAAAATATAAGATGATTAGTTTCTTTAATTGCTTTGTGAATGAATATGTAACATTGCAATTCTTATTTATGGATAAATAAAGGCCTAAAAATAAGAATTAGTCGGTGTTTGATTAGCGTGTATATGTTCAATTGGATTTTATATAAATCTAGGAGCATAGTTTCATCATAAATAATCTATTCAGTTCCTTCTTGGCAACATCGCTATAATGTTATTGGTAGCATCTCTATTATCTATTCAAAACTTTACATAATAAATTTTTAATCACTAACCACGAAAGAGAAAAAATACATGATTTTCTCGGGTTTTATCTTTCCACCTTTTTAATATATTAATTTAATTTTTATTTTATTTGATTATATTAAGAGTATTAAAAGAATGAACATAGAGTATACTCTAATTGAGGTACTAAGCTACATAAAAGAGTTAGTTTCTTTTCCAAATACATATATTACATATATAATATTATTACCCATAAATGTGACGATTGATTCCACATTTCTACTAAATATTTTAATTACAGGATCAACTATGTTCTTTTTAAAATAGTATATTAGAGCATCTATAGTATAAAACTTTAACAAGTGATTTTGCATCCGAAAATAAGAAAGATAAATAAATCTCTCTAATTTTTTAATAATAATTTTCTCTTGCTTAGCCCCTTCTAAGATTTTGCCTCATGCCCTATAAGAAAATCATCTGATATTGTCATAATTCATATCCAAGATAAGCTTGCTTGCTTGCTTTTGACGCCCTCAAAGCCCTTTAAAAATTATTTGTTTACCTTACACCCTCAAAGCCCTCTATCTTTAGAGTCGATAGTCGTTTATTTAAATGGTGGGTGGGACAACGTTTATGATCCAAAAATACTCTTTTTGGCCCTTATCATCACGGGATTCTCGATTACGAGAATATGGAAACTTAAGTACAAAACGTAAAAAGGAGCAAAGCGTGGATCCACATGTCACCGATGTGGCAGACATAGAAAAACGTATGCCGAGCCTCTTATTTTTCCTCATTGAACTGTTTTGTTATTGTATTTTCGAAAACTTGAGAGTTGGAGATGATCATATTTTCAAACACGAAGGAATTCTAAGCCAACTGTGCCACGACATACTTTTGCTCGAGAATCAGATCCCATTTTTTTGTCTTTAATCAACTCTTCAACATGACAAAAACCAATGAAATTCCGGACATATCTGTCCGTTTTGTGGAGGACATATTTTTAAACTTGTCTCTTTCAAAAGTCGTGAAGAAATAGACGTATGGGATAATATAAACTCCATTACAAAATGACTAGCCCTTATTTATATTAAGACTACTCTTTAATCAATGACTAGAATTTATTTTATCTAATAGATGCATTTCATTCACTAGAATACTCTAACAAAATATATAATACTCCAAAGTTCTCTACAACTTTTATTCTCTAAAGAATTTAAATAAATGTTAGTTGTAGTTTCATATTCCCTAGAATAGTCTAATAAAATATCTCTTATTCCAAATATATAATTTATAAATAGCCAAATATTGAATATATTGGAATTTTGAATACAAATATTCGAATTGATTCGTATATCTGATTTGATGTAGGGGCTATTCTTGTTGGCAGGTACCTTAGAGGCAATGGGCGCTTGTTTTAAATAACAAGTCCCACAAACACCCACAAATGTAATTTTGTGGAGTACAATAATCTCTTAAATTAGCTAAATTTTCACCACTCCATATTTAAATTTGATGTGTAATAATCTGTTAAATTTGATGTGGAGTACAATATCTGCTGTTTGACGGGAAATACATATATGTCTCTACAGGCAGGGCCAGTCTTGAGGGGGGCGGGGTGGGAGGGCCCCCAATTTTTGGGGGCCCCATATTTGTTATACGTATATATACATACATATAAGTATATATAATATATTATATTTGTTAATTTTGTAAACAAATATTGGTTGGGCCATAAAAATCACTTAGATTGAGGCCCATATAATAGTCAATTGAAAAAAAAAATAATTTCCAAATATTTAAAAAAAGTAGAAGATCATCCAATATATTCTCAATTTCTAGAATTATCTTCTATTTTTTTTTTCTCTCATACAACTAGACTGCAATAACAGATCTCTCAACATAAAAAAGTTTTTCAAAACTAAAATTGATAAAGTCATAATTTGCGTTCAACTATGTCCCATATACATTGAAAATGAGATATTAGAAAAACTTGATTTTGAGGACCTTACTGATTATTTTGCTTCTCAAAATGCTAGAAGATCAAAGTTTTTTAAATAAACTATTTGATCTTTTTTTGTATGTTTGTCACCGATGCACTATTTTAAGTTTCAATACTTTGGATGATGAAAAATGAAAAAATGTATGTGTAATCAATGGTGGAGGGAGGAGGGGGCCAACCTAGGTCTCGTCCCCCCCCCCCCCCAAACATTTTTTTTTAAATTTATACTAAGAATTTTGTTTAAGAAAATATTTTAGTTAGGATTTATACGATATTTTTAGGTTTTTTATCTGGTCCACCCTATTTTTGTGTATCGGTTCACTCCTATGTTTTTCCTGACTCTGCTATTGTATGTGATATTCTTATTTTTATATCTCTACAAAGGCCCTTTTTTTCCTTTTCGCCATGGGCCCCCGAAAGGCCAGGGCCGGCCCTGTGGCTACAGTGGAGGCAATGGCCAATTATTTTGAATTTTTGAGGCCCCTAATTTCATACGTAATATATATAGAATAAAATTATTTTTGTTTCCAAAATTTGAACATTGTGTGCATAATTAATGAGATTTAAAGATTCTTCTTCTTCTTTTTTTGTTTCTTTGAGTAATGAGATTTAAAGATTGCAAAGTGTAATAGTGGAGAAATTAAGTGCCTAGAAAATAGAAGATGATTAGTTTCTTTAATTACTTTGTGAATGAAAAAAAATGTAACATTGCAATTCTTATTTATTGAATAAATAAATGCCTAAAAAATAAGAACTAGTCGGTGTTTAATTAGCGTGTTTGCGTTCAATTGGATTTTATATAAATCTAAGAGCATAATTTTATCATAAATAATCTATTCAGTTCTTCTTCTTGACATCATCGCTACAATGTTATTGGTAGCATCTCTATTATCTATTCAAAATTTTACATAATAAATTTTTTATCACTAGCCACGGAAGAGAAAAGACACACGATTTTCTCAGATTTTATCTTTCCATCTCTTTAATATATTAATTTAATTGTTATTTTATTTGATTATATTAAGAGTATCAAAAGAATGAAGATAGAGAGTACTATATAAAAAAGGTTAGTTTCTTTTCCGAATACATATATCACACATAGAATATTATTACCCATACACGTGAGGATTGATTCTGCTGCAAAAAGTTTTCCAAAATTAATATCTTTTTTATTAAAGACCAAATATTTCCGTTTTTTGAAAATAGTATATTAAAGCATCTTTAGTTTACAACTTTAATAAGAGATTTTGCATCCTATTGCTTAGGCCCTTATAAGATCTTGCCTTTGACCCCATATTTTCTTGACAATGCCCTGATTTTAATGTCCATCATGCGAAAGTACAGTAAAAGAAATTCAACGTCATAAATTAACACTTCTCCAAAATGGACATTTGGAAAAGTAATAAGTTCATTTATAAATAAGTAAATAACCACCAAATGCATAATATTTTTTCCCAAATAGATTTCTATACCTAAAATCAATTTCAAATGAATTTCCAAACAATGCTATAATAGTGTTTTACCCGAGAAACAAATCCCGTTGAGGAAGAAACCTTCGGCTCACATTAGCACACGGCAGCACCACCTATATAAATGTTGACGCACCACTAAAAGCTACTACCAAAAACCGAAGTTTGATATTATTTCTTTCCATTTTCCCAAGTAAGGGACTAGAAATATGAAAAATATATCCTTCTCGAAATTCCTAAACCCTAAGCGCGATCGTTAAAACCCTAGATTTTCTAAGCTCTTTTTTGAATATATACATACACATCGACATCTTTATATAGGAAAGCGATTAATACACTCAATTCTCTGTAGTTTAAATTTTTTTTTGGTGGATCAGTAGAATTCTGGAAACTTAAACATGGACATTGAGCAAAAGCAAGCCGAGCATATAGACTACTTTGTGAAGCAGGCGTCGAATCTCAAGGGCTCGGCGCTATCAAACGTCGTCGTTGAGGCGACTTCGCATCCTTCCCTCTTTGCTTTCTCCGAGATTCTCTCCGTTTCTAACGTCCTCGAGGTATACTATACGTGTTCCTGTAGTATTAATTTTTTATTTTTGGATTTTCTTTTGATAGCGAAGAATTAATTTTGTTGTATTAGTGGTTTTGGAGGGTTTCGACAGTAATGCTTTTGGAATGCCCGTTGAATTCTAGAATTCGATCAACTGACTTCTGATAGTTTTTGTTTAATTTGTGAATTAACTTGGGAAACGAGAATGTTTTGTTACTTTATTTACTTTTGGCATGTGGTTTTGAAATTTTACACCAATATGCTTCTCATTTACTTTGGGAATTCTCGTCTGATTTAATTAGGGGTACACCCTACATTGGTACAGTGGCGAATCCAAGATTTTGAAAATGGGGGGACGATATATATTTGAAAAAAATGCACATAAACATTGTTTTATTATTTAAAGTCGTTCAACAAAATATTGTTTAAATTTTTACAAAAGCTAATTGTGCAACAATACATGAAAAATCAATACACATATATAAAAGAATTAATTCGAATAATTAAGAAAATATAAGACACTAAAATATAGTTTTGATAACATTATTTTTATTTTTTTTTGCAGATTTTGCCGTGTATTTTATTTATTAACATTGGTAATTCAATTTTTGATTTTTTATAATTTTATTTTGGAGATTTGTATTGTATTATTTGAATTTTCTAATTATTTTTGTAAAAATAGGGGTACAGTTTTTTATTTTATTTTTCCAACTAAAGGTTATTGTTTGATTTTTCACAAATTGGGGGTACAAGTGTACCCCCATCCCACCACATAGATCCCCCACTGCATTGGTATGAATAAGGATTTCATGTTCAATGAGAATGATGAGATTGAGGTGGAACACTAGATGGAGAAAATTGTCATTTTTTGGAGTTTGTAGGTGAGGATATGAAAGAGGTTACTACTAATGTAACATTTTCTAACTGGCCCATGGGTTATATAAGCTGCATGGTAACAGTAGGCTGTAATTAGAATGAGATGTGATCTAATTCTAGGCGGCTTTTTCATTGTATGAGATTTGAGACATGGAATTTGATCCGAAGTTCTAAGTAAACTCTTCACAAATTTCTCTTTTAGGAGAACACTCACGAAAGCAATGTAATGAGAAGAAGCATGCTCATAAGGTCATGTGCTGCACAGTGCTGGGATTATTAGCTTTTGAATATTATGTTTTACTGATGGAGCTTGGAAAGCAGTAACCTACGCTGACAGTTATGAGTTTTAATTTAAACAGTAGCTATTCTATAGTCAATTGGAGAATGAATGAAATTAAAATGGTTACCATGGATAGCCTCTTGCAAATGGGCATCTGTTGGAAGATAATGTAGCCAATCCTTCTTGATTTGTAGGCAATGTTTGATAAATATTTTGTAGTATTTATGAGGTATCTGTTTATTGCTTGAGATCTTTTATCAGGATTTGCGATTCATGCAACAGATGAGTGTGGACTCGTTAGTGTACCTTAGCATGCTTGCAGTCTTTTTGTTTCTATTTAAAGTTTCATATCTCTGATGTCTGAGTCATATACTTAACTGTGATCGACGAACAACTGTTTTCTTCTTCAGTTGTACTGTATTTGACCTCATCTTGTGACATTAATGGTTATGCGTATTGGGGCTTCTGGTGAAGACACCAACCTTGGTCTGCTGTAATAGAGATCTTGTGTCATATTATACTTAGAATGAATGAAAAAATGTCTTGTAAGAGAATAACATTTAAAGGAATGAAAACATGAAACTTTGACTGATATAATAATAAATTTTTACTTATTAAAATTCACGAGGTCTATTAGTTGATATCCAAATTCCAAAAAAATTCTTAGTGGTTAAATTGAATTCTTTTTTGCTCTCTTTTATGCTTGTCTTTGAAGTGGTATACCTTGAATACTTGTCATTAAATTTTTTCGAGGATCTTATTTCCATTGTCTTAATGTATGGACCTGTTTGCAGCTTGAAGGAACTGAGAATAGTGTCTTCCTTGATTTGCTTCGCATGTTTGCACATGGTACATGGAGTGAATATAAGAGTAAGCTTTCAGTCTTTTCAATTATCATTTTCTCATGGTTATCCCCCTTTTTTTAGATTCAGATTTGCTTATTTGTTTATCTTTTGTTGTTTGTGTTATTGTAATTTGTTTCAATTAGAGGTTCAATATCCTTTTGTTTCATCAGTTATTGGATAACCAGTTTAATAGAATGGCCAAAATCCCTTATGTGCCCAGACTCTTATTTTTATAATTCTTGCTTGTTCTTATGCCTGAAAAACACAGGAAATGGAATTTGTTTTCGTGGTTACCACCTGTAGTCAGTCTGTAACTGCCTGTAAGATATGCAGGTTTAATCTGAACAGTTTTCACCCCGTTAAAGAGACAATATCTTCCAGTACACAGGACAGGTGAACACAAAAATTTGTGATCCCTAAAATAGACAGAGCAGATTAGCTAATAAAGTCTTTCAAAGAAGTTGCAAGTAAATATGCAAAAATAGAAATCATTAAGTGCCCATCACGCATAAGCAATGCCGTGGTCAGTGCTATGTTACTATGAAGAAGACATATCAAAAAATTATTACTATCATTAACATGATAGATCCTCAATGCCAGTAAACTCCGCCTTCTAGACAGAAGAGTTCTATAATGCATCTCGAGACTTGAAGCAAATTTCATTAATAACAGCTTGCAGAGTGAGCAAATGAACTAAGTCTACATGGTCAGACCTCTTCTAATTCGATAACATAATCCAGAAAACTCCAACAAAATGGATTTCTATCACAAGCTTTATGCTTTCAGAAACAACATCGAACCAAATTAAGTAATTCTTTCAGCGACTTTTCATGTTTTTTTTTTTTTCAAGTTTGTCATTATCTTTGTCACTTCTTGATCTTTTTAAATTTTTCTTGATTTTTGTTCAAACCATGAAGCTCTTATTCCTGTAGTTATTCTTGATTTCGGTGTGATCATATCTTTTCTTCTCGCTCTATCTAGATTATTGTTGGTGGATCACCATTTGTGAAGATTTTTTTTTGTCATGTATAACTACAATATAACTATATCTTATTTCATATTATGCAAACGTTGTTTTCAATTATTGGCGAGCTTGTCATGGATTTCATTCAAATACGTGCGGCATATATATTATGATAATATACTTTATTAGTGTCTTATGTTTGTTTTTCTTGAGGTTATAAATTCTTTTCGTCATTTCTCAATTACCTTTGTTAATTAAATTTCTTTTTCTATGTGATAACCTATATTTAGGCTCCAATGAACCATTCCCTCCTGAGAAGGTTTATTATAAGAATTGGTCAATGTAGGGATAATCTTGTATTTTGTGTCAGTATTCTTTTGATTTGGAATTGCAAATAACTGAATTAGCCACATATAGCTTGAATTGTAGATAGATCACATCAGGTAACATTGAAATTCATCATTGAACTGGAGGTAGTCTCTGTGCGGTTCTTTGTTTAGGTAAATATGCAGGACATATGGAAGATGTTTTGGAGGCTGACTCGAAGTTACTCAAATATTTCCTGGTTGTGGAAGGTATTTGGGAGTTCAGTTCAACATTATATAGGAAACTAGGACTGAGGAAGTGGCTCTGTGCTTTTCAGGGGAGCCACTCTGACTGTTAGACATTTCTAGGGGAGAATGCAATAATGTATATTAGTTGGCAAGTAATTATTTGGAGGTGGATTCAAGATAGAAATGAAATACGAAGTATGCCTTTCTTAGTATAGGCCTGCACCATAAATTGATCTCAGTACACTGTCCCATGTAAGGATGCCTATTTTCCATGTGGAACTCATGTGACCATGTCACCATTCCCATAGTTGCTTTAAAAGTAGGAGAGCCATCAATTAAAAGCTTGCGAATCGGTTATCCAGATTGTAACTATTTGGTTATGTGGTGCGTATAAGATATAATGTTGAGTGCCCCTTTGACAAGATGTGTAGTCTTTCCAAGGACTTATGTTTGACTTTTGAATTAATTTTATTATTTATGTTGTGATACAGGTGTTGCTAGTCGTCTTCCACAATTGGTTCCTGATCAAGTCCTCAAATTGAAGCAGCTGACTCTGCTTACTCTGGCTGAGACAAACAAGGTAGCTTTCCGTGTACCTCTGTGTGTGTAAGTATGTATTTAAACAAGTGATGGATATTTTGTTTCCCATTTCAACTTACCCATTGTTTTTAGAAGGTGATTTTTTCTCCATTAAATTAACTGGAATATGTTTTTACGGTTACATTTGGATTTTGGAAGGACCAAGATGGATATATAAGTTACAAACTGAAACTTCTACTACATATTGGACCTCAGCTGTTATCCTGGTCCTATTCTTTGGCTTGCTTCTTGGTTGTTAGTATCAACAAGGCTTGCAATTTTAGTTCTTGTCCTAAATGTTGTATATATGTACAACTTTTCCCTCTCACTCGCCTATTCCAGTGTTTCAAGTGTAAATATTTAGGACAAAAGTGAAATTTTGTGTGGAATCTATCAATATCCCTGTTCTAATTTACTTTTTCTATGGTTAATCTTTGATCTGCTTTTCAAAAGTTTATTATTATTTCTCTCAATCAAATTGTTGTTGGCTATGAGTTTATTGGAGGTTGTTTTCAGTTTCTCCGCAGAATCGTGGATCTCTTATGCATTTTCTTGGCCTCTGCGCAGGTATTGCCATATGATACATTGATGCAGGAGTTGGATGTTACAAATGTCCGCGAGTTGGAGGATTTTCTCATTAACGACTGCATGTATGTGGTATGTTTCTGCTTTTGTTCCTACCCAATGCAACACCTAATGTCAATTCTTAATGCAGTATGACAAAATAGCTTTGCATGGGTTGGCCTGTAGTGTTTTTTGTTTTGCAAATTTTCGCTTTTTCCCTTTCTGGAATTTCTATATTCTTATTAATGAATAGCCTATAGTATTCAGTTTAAAGTTGATGGAGACACTTAAACAATTAAACTGAAGAAATTCTGAAGATAAATGCTCTCTTTTGTTGTGGACGTTATGAACAGGGGATAGTCAGAGGAAAGCTGAATCAGTTGCGAAGATGCTTTGAGGTATTGCTTTAATATTTTGACAAGTATAGTCTTCTGGTTATTTTGCTGCTTATCTGACTTGTAATTTGTAGCTTATCTAATTGCCAGTGACCTTTTAGGTGCAATTTGCAGCAGGGAGGGATCTTAGACCTGGACAATTGGGTAGTATGATTCAAACGCTAGCAAATTGGTAAATATCTCTTGCCTAACAGAGTTGAATCATGTTGATTTTTATTTTCCTAGTTCATTAACATTTCAAATGGCCTATATCTAGGGAATATTATCTAATATTTCTTTCTATGGAGGTCCTTCCTATGTTACGAAACATTGAAAGACATACAACCAAAAGAGGAGTACGGACAAAAAGTGGCATAAATTTGTTATAATTCAGATTCAATAGCTTCTTTAAAGTCTGTAGAATGATTCAAAGAGATGCCCCTGGCTTTGATTCACGTCAGACTTGCTGTTATCATCACACATGACACAGTTTCCTCTTTGCTCTCATCTTTTGCTGTGTTCTGCTCTGCAATGATTTCATTCACTTATGGGTATTGAACTTTTGTCCTGAAGTTGGTCTGAAGTTATCTAGGCTATGAAGAAGAAGAAGTATGATTTCCAATGGGCTACAATTTGCTTGTATGAACTTTGACTTGGCAGAAGCTATTTGAGGTCCTTGTGTGATCACAAATTATTATAACTTTGATGAACAACATTGAGTCTAATATGTTTCTGTTGCTTATTGATTTTTGTTTTCCCTTCCATTTCTCCTCGTCTGTTTGGCAATACATCCAGTATCTAAATTGTGTATTTGGTTTTGAAATTTCATAGGCTATGTACATCAGAAAGTCTTCTTGTCTCGATTCAAGAGAAGATAAAATGGGCAGATACCATGAGTGAGGTAGACAAGAAGCACAGAAAGGAATTAGATGAAAGGGTGGAAGAAGTAAAGAAAACACTATCTTTGAAGGTCAGTTAGAGTAAACCATCAGTATTCTTATTTCAATGTGTTGGTTTTGTTGTCACTGCACTTGTTCATGCTGTCAGTCATTTCGATTTGCATATTCTGGTATGCTCCTAGATAAGGAAAACGACTTAACTTTGAATGCCTATGTGAGTCTCAGAAAATATGCCACGGGAGGGTGTTATAGTCTCTCTGGACTAACTTGAATGCTACCTTAGCTGGAACTCCCCAATAAGAATCAGAAATTTAGCGACCTTATATCATGGATCTTTTCCATTTTAAAGTTTTTCAGTTTGAGTCCACTATCTTCTGCCTCTTTTCAGTTTTCAATTCCACTAAATTCTTTGATAGACCAAATATTTGGATGTTTCAAAGAATTTAGTGGAATTGAATAGACCAAATATTTGGATGTTTCTGTAAGACTTCAAATGTGAATGGTTTATTTTAGGGATAATTCAAAAGCTACCCCTGAGGTTTTGGAGTAATTACAAGAACCCCAGAGAAATTTTAAAATTACAAAAACTCCTTGAGGTGTGATTCCGTCTTCTTTGTTTTCCCTTCATAAGAATTTCTTTTTCAAAAAGCCCTCTAACATTTATAGAAATATTACAGTTAACCCACAAACCTTAGGGGTAGTTCTTGTAATTTGAAACTTCTCTGGGTTTTTTGTAATTACCCAAAACCTCGAGGGTTGTTTTTGTAGTTATCCCTTTATTTTATTAAGGTGATTTTGAATTCATATGTGATGTTCAGCTGGTTCTATGGCCCACCTTTATGTGTGACTTTATTGCGTGGAACCTTTTGTTTTCTGTCACAAGAACAAGCATACATATTGTGGATATGTTGGTCGATGTGTCTTACGTTGTGGCAGAAGTTACAAATTGTAAGCAGGCTGACGTTGAGTTCCGAGGGCATGAGGACGTCTTTTCTGAACATGGTGGAGTGATGGACTTTGAGGAAGATCGTAGCCGCCCGAAGAGGTAGCATTTGAATTCCACTTTCAGATTCTGCTGTTAAAATTCGATGTGTATAATGTGGTACTTGCATGGTCTACTGTTTGTTTTTCCCTTCTCTTGCACCTTCTTAACATGAAAAGGATATCTACACTGTCAGGTCCATTGAACCCTACGTATTTCCTTCCCTTTAAATGTGCATTATACGACCATTTTTTCCCCACCGTTCAATGCCACTATCAGGTCTATCAAGTGACATGTTTCTTTATTCATTGATATGGGAAAAAAAGGTGGGATTGAGTCATAAGGCCTGTAATCTTGACAGTGTTAATCTCTTATGGCCAGTAATTTTGACAGCTATAATCTTTGAGAGTGAATCTCTTGCAGTATTTAGGGAAGTATTTCTACTGTCAAGATCCAATTGATTTCTGATGCTTTGCCTTTTCTGACTTTAATAATGTGCAGGAGACGACATCCCATAGGTTGAGGAGGCATGGTTAAGAGGAGATGCTACTTCCTAGGGTGAATTGATAGGTAACTTTGCCATTTTTTGGATTCATGGCATTGTAACACAAAATGGCTGCTCTGGGGTGATCCCTCTGCATTGGACATGTCAACCAAATTTAGACTCGAAAAATTGACAGCGTTAGCTCATATTGCCCCAGTAATTTCTTTTTTTTGATTTGATGAGAAGCAGATCTAGTTTAGTGATGTGGCTGAAACTAATATTGGTGATTTTTCCCTTCGACATTTTTAATGAACTTATGGAAATAGTTTTTATGCACCCTTTTGTCATTGTGTGGAAACAGCTGATGTGAATGAAAGTATGTATGATGTCTTCATATCCATTATTTGTTTACATTCACTCTGCTTTTCCGTCGCTTTCTTGTGTTTGTTGTAATTATGTTGGATTAACAGTGAGGTATTTTGTTATGCTTGCTCATACTTTTTCGGCATGTAAAGTAAAAATATTATTGAAATTCCTTAGTGAGTGCCAATTGCCAAGTTCCCTCTGACCTGATTCCTTTTCATATCTATTTTTACGAAAGTTTGGATGGGCTGTTTATTAGATGAATTCGGATCTTGCTGGGGAGTAGAAGAAGAAATTCAGGGTAAAGTACAATAATTATTCCCCTTAAGTTATCTTTCAAAATTACAGATACCTCCTTATGGTATTACAAACACTCCATTGAGGTTTGTATTTACTTAACAAATACCCTTCTCTTGAGGGTGAAAATTCTAAAATACAAATAAATGTCAAAACGGTACTTGTAATTCTGATAGGTGGTCTGAGTTTTTCCGTAATTTGATTGAATCTCAAGGCTATATTTGTGATTAATCAACAAGTATTTATTTGGGGCATATTTGCTCAATAGAGGAGGTAATTCTATCTGATTCATATTCATTATCTCCCTGGAACCGAAGAAGAGTTAAGGATCTTTCGAAAATTCATTCGGTAAAATACATTGACGTAGTTTCTGATTCAAAAGAGATTTTGCGAGTTTTGATGGGCCACTGGGTGATGACTGATGGTAAAAAAACATAAGCAAGTCGTAAATATTTATCAGCTGAGAGGGAAATGTTTAAACGAGGAAATCAATTATTGAGCAGCAGAAAATTACACAATAAAGCTTGATGAAGCTTCACTAATTCAAATCAGGTTCTTGAACCACTGCTCAAGAACTCTTATTTCTTTTTCCCCTATTTATTTAGAACTTGGTTCATCCAAACATATAATTACTTAACCAGCACGTGCTTCGTTCCCGTTCCAGGTCTTAATTGATCCTGTGACCAAAATCCAATAAAAAAAAGTCAAAACTGACAAATCCAACTCCTTTATACACTCAAAAGGAAAAAAAAAAAGTACATCTTCATGCAGAAAGAAAGAAAAGAATCCACTCACTTGTCACAGTCGACGGTGCGGGAAACAGGAATATCTAGTTGAACGCCACACTTTGTGGGGAGGCTCTGGGCGGCGGCGTCTTTCAAGTCGGCGTAGCGGTTGGCGGCGGCCTTAACGCAGCCGCAGCAAGTCCTCTTGTCGGCCGTGGTTTGCGCCATACCTTTCACGGCTTTCACCCCAGCACAACACGGTGGGGATGGGGTGTCTCCACCGTGTCCGGTGAGGTAACTGATGCATGAAACCAAGGCAGCGTCCACCTGGCCGCAGGTGACGGCCTGTCCCGGCCGAACAACCAATGAGAAGATGGCAAGAATGGCGATCACTGCTATTAAACCACTCTTCATTTTTGTTTTCTTGGTATTTTTGGGGCTAATGTGGACTTGGTTGATAATAGTTTATTTTTATGTGTGTGGGTGTGTGTCTAGTGTTGGTTTTAGAATACCAGAAGGGGGTATTTATAGAATTTGGATTCTATTAATTTGTTTTGTGAAAATGAACATTTTCTGCAGCTGTTATGCGCTTTTGGCTTCTTTTTGCACTCAAATGTCATTTTTGTTGGCTTAAAATAGCAAAGATGATGAGGGTCTGAACCGTTCTTATCTATTAACAGTTCTCTGTGTGACGCCCATTGTTCCTTGCATGATTTGATGTTCGTCTTCACAATTCAGACGTAACTTCATTTGAATGGGAATATCTGAGACTACGAGTGTTTACAAAAACTTATGTTTTTAGAAGAAGTGATTTATTGTACCATAAGCTAGATAATCATAAGTTGGTAGTGTTTGGAAATAGAATCTAAAAATTGAATTAATTAACTGAGAGTTTTTGGTAAATAAAAATGTAAAAGTGCTTCATCATTTGTTAAAAAAAAAAAAAACGGAAGCAAAATCTGAAACCTAAATCACTCATTCCTCTGCTTTTAGATTTAGATTAAATCAAAGCAGAATCTGATATTTACTAATAATAAAAACTATACTTTTCCGAGTTAGAAACTGAAATCCCCGTTTTTATTAATGATTGCAAATAACCCCTGCATAAAGAGTTTGGTTTTATATTGGTCTAACAAAATATAATATAAAGAAAACGAAAAAGCAAAAGCAAATATGATATTTCTATTATATAAACATAACATTTTTAAGGAAAAAAACAAAACACTTTGAACTTTATAGCTGATTTAAGCATTGGAGAAGTTGACCTCAATCAACTCCCTGTTGAAATTTGTATGGGAAGACAAGGCATGAAAAATCATCACCTTTTAAGAGATGTTTTCTCCTTGAGATCAATTGCGATGTCACGCCGGTGTTCTTCAAAAGTCTCTCTTAGAATACAATGAAGTTTGTTTGATTCTGTTGATTACAATGTTACAGAATAGGGAATGCCTTCAAAATGGCAAATTACGTAAAGTAAAATTACGTAAATTGAACTAACTATTACAATGGTTAATAGAACTTCCGGAAGCTAGTCGAGACGAATCTCTTTCCGCAAAGCAATTACGCCCGTCTAGTGCTCACGGTTTGACGTATTGCTTCCAAAGATGAAACGACTTACGTCTTACGTAGTAGTAGCACCACTAACACGAAGCACCTTCGAACTAGAAATGTCTCAAGATCGGTTCTTTGGACTTAGTGCGAGAATGTAGAAAATAGCCTTTGGAGGTGTATGAAATGCTATAAATTTTCTATGTAAAATCTGCAATGCACAGCAATGATTTTATAGACAACCAACACCTGCAGGAGATAAAAAGGTAGTGGGCATTAATCCAATTGTAACATCCCAGATGTTACACCCCACTACTCCATAACAGACAAGTAGTGGGCTCTTTTCAGATGATCACTACTGTAGGAGTTACTAACTCCAACAGTCACACGAATCTGGACACCTACAATGTCCAGATTCATTGGGCTTGAACAGTCCAACAGTCACTCGAATCTGGGCCAAGCCCATTTTCGAGTGGCAAAACTTTAGTGGACCTGGACCGGGGCCCAATCTGGGTAGACATCCTCAAAGAATACAACATTCCTTGATTCGATTATGGTACCTTCAGTCATTTCCGGATTTTCTGACTTATGTATCATAAACCTATATGCACTACTTTGGTATGCATATCCCACAAAGACACAATCAACTGTCTTTGGTCAATTTTAACTTGTTTTGGTTCGTATTGCTACCTTAGCCAAACACCCCCACACTTTAAGGTATTTATAAGAGAGCTTACGATTTTTCCACAATTCGTAAGGTGTCTTATCTTTCCCTTTAAGTGGTATTTTATTCAATATGTGGTTGGTCTGTTAAAACAACTTCCCCACATATTCCAGGGTAATCCGTAACTTATCAATATGGCATTCATCATCTCTTTTAGAGTCCGGTTTTTGCGTTCAAAGAACAGTTAGATCGCGGTGAATATGGTGTCGTTGTTTGATGAATTATGCCCGACTGGGTACATAGTTCTTCAAATGGTGCAACATATTCGCCACCTCTATCACTCCGAATTATTTTAATCCTACGCTGCCAAGTTGATTTTCAACTTCATTTTTATAATTTTTAAAAGCTCTAATGCTTCATCTTTGCTTCTTAACATGTATAAGTAGCAAAATCTTGTGCAATCATCAATAAATGTGATGAAATATTTTTACCACCTTTAGTTTGCACGAATTTTAGATCACACACATCGGTGTATATCAACTCTAAAGGTGAAGTGCTCCTTTCAACCGAATGAAACGGTAATTTAGCCATTTTAGCTTCAACACAAACTTCACATTTTCTTTGTGAGTTTACTTCGTGTAAATTAATCAATTCTAAATTTACTAACCTTTTTATAGCATTGATTTACATGTCCTAATCTAATATGCCATAAATTAGAGCACTAAAGAATATAAAGAAGAAAGATTCATTCTTATTCATATTCTCGCCAAAACGGCGTACGATCATTACATTCATTTTTGAGCAGTCCTTTGTCTAGATAACCCTACCAAGGAACTGTCCAAATTTGCTAAGACAAACTTTCCGGACTAAAAACTAGTCTAAACCCATGGTTGTTGACGGCGAACCCGAAACCATATTTTTGCGGATGTCTGGGACATGCAAAGACATCCTTGACTTCAACTCCTTTCCCGAAGTCGCTTTAGCACCACCGTTCCAACGCCAAAGAACATCGAAGAGGCGTGATTCCCCATATGGAGCTTCCTTCCGGTCGATGGGATGTAAGAAGAGAATGCATCCTTATCGTAATGCAGACATGGCAAGTGGCACCGTATCACAACCATTCTTTCGGGTTATCCACCAAATGGCTTCAAACACCACCGCCGACATGTCAACTCGTCGGCTCCCTTTCTTCAACCACATTGGCATTGGATCTGCGGTTTGGTTTTCTTTTTCTTTGGGTCGTGGCGCCTTTGCCATATGGTTCGGTTTGCCACGCTTGTAGCAAGCTCCTGGAATTTTCCAGTTGCGGTTTCTTGCCTTTATCGTTAGGCCTTTTCTTCGAGTTACTTGACGAGCCGTGCTCCATGCTTTTGACTCCATAGGGACAAGCTTGGACTTAGAGTCAATCCTCCTATTGTCTTCCTCAATTCTGAGTTTGACAATCAGATCCTCTAGTCCAATCTCCTTTCGCTTATGTTTGAGATAATTCTTGAAATCCCTCCAACTTGGGGGCAATTTCTCAATCAAGGCGGCCACTTGGAATGCTTAGGCAAAGCCATTCCTAAGCAGAGATTTCATGTAGGATCAATCGGAACTTCGAACTTGTTCCATCACGGTTTTAGAATCAACCATCACAAAATCAAAGAACTTACCAACAACAAATTTCTTTGTGCCGGCATCCTCGGTTTTGTACTTCTTCTCCAAAGATTCCCACAATTCTTTGGAGGATTTCACAGCACAATACACACTTTGTAAAGTGCATCACTAAGTCCGTTTAGGACATAGTTGTTAGGAATTTTATTGTTTAGATTTTGATGAATGCCATGTAAAACTTAGAATAGAAAGTTGGCACCCCAATTCTTGTTGTAAAATGCATTGTAATGAATAGAGCCGGCCAAGGCCGAGTTAAGTCGGCCTACGCCCTAACATGCAAGAAGACAATCAAGACTTGAAGGAAGACTCCGCCAAACAAATTTGAGTATGTCAAAGAAGAGTAGATGGGAACTCTCATGAAGAAGCGGTGAGATGCGGTGAGTGGAGCATCATCAAGTCAACTCAAGAAAAGCCAAGTCTCAAGTTGAGTGTGAGAAGAGTCATCCAATGATTGGAAGGCGACTCTAAGTCACCCGAGGAAAGCAAGGAAATGCGGTCAAGTCGAGATAATCGTAAAAGATCCGTTTACGTAAATCAAGAGAATTACTTAAACAAGTAATATCTCCATACCACCTTTCTCTGAGTGCTCGATCCCGAAGCGTGCAAAAGGAATGAACCAATGGGAAGCACTACACCGTGTCGAACTCAAAAGGTGAAAGAACAATTCATACGAGGAAATGGCAATTCCAAGAACGCAACAAGACAAGCTAACGATCGGCGCAAGTGACTTTCAAAAATAAGCCTATCTCTTCCACGGGCAAATTTTTGAAAGTTCACTATAAAAAAGGCCGAGGAGTTTGTTTGAGAAATAAGTGATACATAGATGACACATATGTGAGATATACAAGCTTATTAGAAAAAGCGAAATATTCTCAATCCTTAAGCCTACATTACGAAGAACATCAATCCAACACTCACCTGTGAAGGAAAGATAACTTCAATCGTTGAAGAGGAAAACACGAAAAACAAGTGGGTCGACATTCCGGGGAAGGATTGTAGGAAGGTTCAAGTTGAGCAAGTCTTAAGCTTTTGGAGGGCTTCGTGATCAAATCCAAAGAGCTTGAGCAAGTGAGCTGTAGTAGCAAGGCAACCGCCCTGTGAAGAAGTTTGAGTCGCACGAGAAGCCGGTGAGTGATCAAGGCGTCTCTGCATCGAGTCCCAAAGGATCAAGTTTGTGTGATCAAGCACTTGTATCCGGATCGTTACCACTTTGTAAATCGATCATTACTTAGTGGATTCCTCCAGGAGTTGGAGAAGAGAGGAGTAGAAGAATTACCCCATCTTCGAACCTCTATAAAAATTTCATTGTGTCATTTACATTTCAAAGACTTTAATTCTTGCAATTTTAATCGCTTATATCTCGCGATAAATTTGCTATCCACTTGATAAATTATAAGTACTAAACCAAGCACTAAACTCTTACTTAATCAAACTTAAGGGTGTTAAGTCTTCGGCTGAAAACTAAACCACAATCGAGTTAATTTAGTGCTAGCAATTTGAGTTACTCCATCAACAAACTCCGTTGAGTTTGTTGAGTGATTAACTCTCTTGAGTGACTAAGTTGATCGTCCATCAAGGACACAATGTGTAGTATCAACTCAGTAGATTTAAAAGGACTAAATCGAAAATTTGGTAAGGTTTATTCAACCCCCCCTTCTAAACCTTACACTTACACCCCTTGGGACCTACAATAGTTACGGCACAGGAAATCACCCTGGCCCCATGCATCAAACGCAACGCGTTTTTCAGCACTCGTTTTGTTCTCGGCAACAACGGGAGCGTCCTCGGTCGATCTTCGCCAGACTTAGGGTAGTCAGGTAGAACAACATTTTTTGCTGCCACCTCTTGAAGTCGAAACCCATGAATTTTTCGGGTTTCTCAGCTTGAGCAGGAGGGATGATCGGGGTTCTACTTGTGCTTGCCATCGTGAAGTTCGATAATTGTTTTGCGATTGTTGATTACAATGTTACAGAATAGGGAATGCCTTCAAAATGGCAAATTACGTAAAAAGTAAAATTCGTAAATTTAACTTACTATTACAATGGTTAATAGAACTTCCGGAAAGGTTTAGTCGAGACGAATCTCTTTCGCAAAGCAATTACGTCCGGCTAGTGCTCACGGTTTGACGTATTGCTTCCAAAGATGAAACGCTTACGTCTTTCGTGTAGTAGCACCACTAACACGTAAGCACATTCGAACTAGAAATGTCAAGAGGTAGTTCTTTGGACTTAGTGCGAGAATGTAGAAAATAGCCTTTGGAGGTGTATGAAATGCTATAAATTTTCTATGTAAAATCGCAATGCACAACAATGATTTTATAGACAACCAACACTGCGGGGAGATAAAAAGGTAGTGGGCATTAATCCAATTGTAACATCCTGGATGTTACACCCCACTACTCCATAAATGACAAGTAGTGGGCTCTTTTCAGGATGATCACTCTTGTAGGAGTTACTAACTCCAATCACACGAACCGACACCTACAATGTCCGATTCATTGGGCTTCAACAGCCCACAATACCACTCGAACTGGGCCAAACCCTTTTTCGAGTGGCAAAACTTTAGTGGACTTGGACCGGGGCCCAATAGGGCCGGGCCGCCCGGCCCAAGCCCCGAGCCCGTGCCCATGCCCATGCCCAAGCCTCGGGGATCCTAGTCCAGCCCCATCCCTGGCCCAGCCGAGCCTGGCTTTGGCCAACCGGCGCGCTGCCTCCGCCCACTTGTGATCATCCACTTGTGTTATAGTTTATACAACAAATAACACCTTCTAGTAAATAAACTAGGATAAACTATGATTTGTATTCCATGTGGGATAAGGCATAAGCCTTTCATCTCCCTTTAAATAATCTTTACATAATGCCCATTTATGTGGCTACCTTCGTGTATTAATTTCTCACTCACCGAAATTCGGTTTTGAGAAATAAAAAATACTACGAACATCTACTCGAACGTAGATTAATAATATATAATTTAATTCCTCCAGAATTAAATATTTAGCCACCGAAAAATTGGTCAAAGTCGGGTCGACAACCAATTTATCAAAACCAAAATTTCCAACAGATTCAAAATGTGACTTTTTACTTGAAAATGAAATAACTAATAATCTTGTTGTATATTTCAAATGTTTAAAGTGGTCTCAAAATATAATCTTGTTGTAAGACTCCTCCGAAGATACTTAACTTTTCGACTCATCTGAAGAGACATAACTTGATCCTCGTTTCGAAGCGACAAACATTCCGAGGTCAACAAAACATTTGTGTCAGAGTGATAAATAAAAAAATTATGAAAATATCTAACACTCACAACTCATTTAACAACTTTATTGTATTACAACCCAGATTCATGTCCATGAAATCAAATAATAAATTTTGGAGCAAATTAACTAATTAGAGCCTCGTAGTGTAGTATAGGACCCGACTTAAAAACTCGAAGCTGTCCACTTCACTCATGTAGAGGACTCAGAATGAGGCCCAATACTGTCATCAACAAAAGGGCAACTACAAAATAGGGAAATTACATAAAATATCCTATTTCCGGTAAACATACCAAATAATAAGTTCCTATCAATTTTCTACCTATTTTTCTCCTTTTATACTTATTTTTTTTTTCCTTTTTTACGCTCCTGCATATTTTTTGATTATATTTACGTTTTGTCGTCTTTTTTGTCATGTATTACTTTATATGTTATATATGTTATTTCAATGTTGTTTAAATTTGTTTCTTTGTTGCTTCTATGTTGTTTCTTTATTGTTTCGATGTTTCAAAACAACTCTTACTTATTTTTTATGTTGTTTTTTGTTCATGTATTATTTTGTACATTGTTTCTAATGTTTCTGTGTTGTTCTATAATATTTTTAATATTGTTATAATAATTTTTGTTGTTTCCATGTAGTTTTCAATGTGTAAATACAGTTCTTACCTATTTTTAAGTTTTTTTTTTCATTCATGTGGTGTTTTTAATATTTTTTATGTTATTTATGGGTTGTTTCCATACCCTTTTTAATGTTGTTCTGATGTTTCTTTGTTGATTCCATGTAGTTTTTTTTTTTTATGTTTGAATATAATTTTTACCTATTTTTAAATCTCTTTGTTCATATGGTGTTTTCTTTATTGTTTTTGGTTTGTTTCTATATTGATTCTTGATTGTTTCCATGTTTTTCATGTTTTCATGCATTAGATTAAAAATTGAATTGTGTTTTTTTATTCATGTTGTTTCTATAGTGTTTTTAATTTGTTTGGTTTTAATATGTGTTGTTTTATGTGTATATTTCTATATTTTATATATGACTTCGAGTATAAAATAGATTATTTAACAGGAAAATATATATTTTTACACTGAAATTTTATTGAAAGAAACATGTTTGAAACATGTTCGAAACAATCTTGAAACAACGTAAAAAATTCCAAAAATTTTAGCCGGAGCGTAACTTTGTATAAAAAAGGGCGGGAGCGTAAATTTTTCCAAAAAAATACTGGAAAAGTAGGACAATTGTGTCAAAAGCCCTACAAAATATTATGTGCTCTGTTGAGAAAATTCCCCATGTTATATCTATTCTATTCTAGAACAAGATTATTAGAGACAATGTGTTAAGTTTTTTTCCCTTGAATTTTTTTTATTAGCAGCATTTATGAGTTAAATTAAAATTTTGAATTACTTTTTTCAATTATATATATGGACCAATCAAGCCGGTAAGTATTTTTTTTTTAACAACGAAAGAAACTTTATATAAACTCAGGGAAAAACTGTACAAACGTGGCACATTTGCCAATTGCCCAAACAAGGAGACACATCCTTGCTGGGAAGAATCCACACGCAGATCAAAAGAGAAAAAACCATCGACTCAGGGCCCATTCACAATTTAACATATACAATCATGGCATGGACAAACAGGTCATATGGAACTCAAAAAACACCAAGGAAAGTGGCAAAAAAAGAGAGAAAAGGATAACCTCAACTGGATCATAGAATCCCTAAAGGAAACCCCTCCCAAACCGTATAATTTATAAAGTAGTCTCAAACTCAATCCACTCCTTCCAAGCTAGGGAAACCGTCTCCAACTTGGACGTGGTTTTGTTCTCGAACACCCACGAGTTCCTTGTCTTCCAGAGCTACCAAAGAATGTATGTTGTCAACTGAATCCTATCTTGAAAAGTGTGATCCCAATGCCCGACACAAACATCATCCCGCCACTGACGGAACGACCCAAAATGGCAATGGTTACCATCCCACTGAACAGGTGAAATCTTCCAAATTTTAATAGCCCTATCAAGCGACAACTTTGAGACCTCGAAATTATGAGGTTTGTGATTCGAATCCCATCAATAGTATGGCTCTTTGTCTATTTTTATAGTAGTTCGATTTGTAGTTGATAATTGTTGATATTTGTTGTTTGCAGTGTTTTGTTTTCTCAAAAAAATGGACAGAGATATTTAAGTCGAGGCGAGAATTATATTCTCTATCCGCAAGACAAAATTGCCCCGTACATAAGTGCTAACGGTTCAGTATGCTGAATGCAGATTTTTGGGATAAAAATGAACATCCTGGGGTCTGTTTATATAGAAATCTGGATGCCTTTTCATAACAGGATGATCGTTTCTCTTACGACGCACCTGCGCTGCACCGAACAAATGCGTCCGGTGTGTGGGTCCGGGTCCCGGCTCGGGCTTGGGACGGTGCGGACCTTGGTCTATTTGAGCTAGCCAAAGACTAGTCAAAATTGACTTAGTCTACTAGGGTATACTATAAGGAGTTCCGCATGATTACTCCTTATTAGTGGTGAAACTCTATCTATATAAACTAGTCAAACATTTAATGTGCTTTCTATGTTGGATATAACTTTCCATATTCCCACCATTTTATATTCCATATATAAAAGACATTTAAGTGGTTAATGTTATGCATTAATTTCTTATTAACCCAAAATTGATTTTGAGAAACTCAAAATACTATATTCATCTACCCGCGGTGCAGATTACGATTATATCATTTATTATCCATAATTAATAAATGATCCCACTTGAATAATTGGTCAAAATTAGGTCAAAACCGGGTTTTATAAAACCAATTTCCAACAATATTATGGATTGTTGCTCTGTGAATTAGTTGTTGATAATTGATATTTCTGATGGAATAATATCTGTAATTGTCCCATTTAAAAAAGAGAGAAGAAAATAATTGAAATGATACTTACCAATTCTTTTAAAGGAAAACAAACTTTTAGCCATCAAATTAAATTAACTTGTTTTTGTTTAAAGGTATACCTAACAGTGATTTTTTTTTTTAAATAAAGGGGGAAATGCTTGGGCTAGGTGCAATAGCATCACACCAGTCACGTCAGCCAAATAACTACACTACATAAGTCTTGTGCGTCATGTTTGACCAAATGTTGCAGAGGTGAGAGTTTGAACACCTGCACATGCGACCTTTTGACTTTAAGAACCCCGGGGTGTCTCGCAGTGACTTATTTCAATGAGAAAAGAATGAGGTAATCTACATAGACTCATAGTACATACATTGCCCAACAGATTTATAGAAGTGAGGTAGCCGGAACAGTGCCAAAGTTTGCAAGCTTTTTTTTAATAAGTTGGGAGTAGTGGTTGGAGGAGAGGGGATAAATTTTAAATAAACTTAATGATACAGGGTTCGAACCCTGGTCAATACCCTTATAAAGGTGAATGATACAACTTGAGCTACAAGCTCGTGGTTCAAAAGTTTGCAAGCTTGAAAAGCTTCATTGTTGTCTATGTAAAAGAACTCGAATTTTGTTTAAGAAGTTTATTAAAAGAATTAAAAAAATGCAAAATTAGTATTTCTAATGCAAGTAATGTAGAAAATCTGATACAAGTACACTATATATAAAACTATCACATAATCAAATAAATATAAATTGAACTCCAACATAGCTTGTTCCCGGATTTATCAAGGCCTGGGAACCAAACTGGGTCTTTTGATTTAAAATTAGATATAATCCATTACGACCATATCAGGCCCAACATGCTTCTGTAAAATTAAAATATCCCTTAAATTTCATACCTTTCTTTTACTGAAACAACACTGGGTGAGATGATTCGTAACACCACTAGTTGGAAAATTACTGCCCCTAGTTTGTTTGATAGATGATCACAATCATCCAACTTCAACCAATCAGTGAAGATGATCTACAAGTTATCCAACTCCTTCAGCAACTGCTCAGCACAACCTAGGTTCGAATCCTACTCTAGGCGTATAATATAATTCCTCAAAGAAATAAATGAATCAGACATTTTGAACACATGTTGAAGCAAAAGCCTTATTTTTATTAAAAACTTAAAGAAAAAATTATTACATCAGTAATCTCCTTTTGGGAGGAGAATACTTGTTTAGCCTCTCATATATGAGGCTTGCACTAACTCACACATTAATAGAAAACTTAAAACACTCTGAAAATTAAAAAAAAAACTCAACTATTTTATTACAAAGGAAATTTTTATTTTTGAAGACTACTGGATGTTGTTCGATGCCTACAGCCTTCTGAAATCCTTGTTTATATAGAGTTAACTGATGCCTCTATCTCCTTGAATTATTGCTCACACTTTCTGAGAGTAGTGGATACTTTATCAGCTTCACATGGCTCGGGACCCCTTCTTGTCTAGTATCCAAAGTATATTAATAACGCTCCAAAGTCTGCTGACCTGTTTTCCTTTGTCTTCTAGTGGATTAGAAGGAATCTTATATCACTTGTTCAGCCTCCCCTTTTGTCTTTTTACAAATGGGTCTCTGCGTATATGGAGTCACATGTCTCCACCAAGTATGTCAGGGAATCTAGTTTCTTGGTGGTCCCCAAATTATTGGATACTTTGGCAGTTTTTGTGACTTTCCTTCTCAGTCTCCGGGACATCTCCGATCAATCTTTGGTCAGAATCCTTTGCCCAATTCTGGCTCCTTTTGATTTGGGCATTCTGGGCAAACACGATTTTCCTAATGACCAATATGAGCTATATTATAGTATTTCTGACGAGTTTCTTTACTCCCCGACAACTTGTTTTTCCAAGAAAGACTTTTTTTTTCTCGAATAAGTCTTCTGCAAATCTTGTTATTTTTCCTGTCATGGTGTTTAACATGAATGATCCGTTCACCAAATTCTGATAAAATTTAAACGAAAACTTGACTTTATCCATCTCTGCAAGACAGACCCTAAATCCCATGCCCGTCTTGTTGAAATTTGATCTTCAGCGAAAGACGTAACTAGGGTAATTTCTTCTGACTTGCTCCTTGATAGTTTTGAAAGCTTATCTGGTCTGCAAAGACTAATATAGTGAAAGGCTTCATGATTACCTTTTCTGATTGATTCTGGAGCTGCACTAATGAAATATAGTTCCAAGGTACCGCCGCGTTTCAGGCTTTCATTGTTGGATCAAAACTCGTAAACTTCTTCCTAGATCCACTTGGGTATAATTTTATTTCTGGGAAAGAAGAGAAGGTAGTATAGATTGAAGCCAAAGCTCCAAATTCATACCACCGCTTGACCTCATGTCGATTGGAGTTTGGTAACATCCATACCCTTGGATATTTTCCAGAAATGTCAATCTTTGTTCGTAATTGATGTATCCCTTGTTTTGTAAAAGTTTGTCCTAATTTGTTTGGTATTCCTGCCAAGAAGAAGAAACTTTAATCTCATTAGTATCAACCTTAGAATTATCAGTCAAAGGCCTAAGATAGATCTTTTCGTCCTTTACCCCGGACCTGCTGGGTTGACATGATGACTCGGGATTTGACTCCAGGGTATCATCTTTTCCTTGGGCCAACGTTTCTGCCAGCTTAGGACCTGTGACAGATGTACTTAAATCCTCTGCTATGGATTGGGGAGCCCCGCGCTCTAAACGCTCATTTTGCTTATTAGCGGCCCAGAGAAGTGCCCTTGAAATGCCAATCTTAATTGAGAATGAGATCGAACACAAGCTCATATGCGATCGGTTACTTTATCCCGATCATTCTATTGTAACCTTCGGCCAAATCATCATTGATGGCCAGAGTATCAATTTCTCGGAGAAGCATCTCAAGATGATCGCCGAGGTGTCTTGATACTGTGAGGATGGAATCAGCTTCAATTCCCTCCATCTCTTGTTAGAAAATCTACAAGAACATTTTCATGAGATCTTATAATGATAATATCATAATCATAATATTGGCATTTAGCTTGTCATCTAATTAATCTAGCCTTTTCTTGTTTACATTCAATTTTATTTTTTTAGAAAAGCCTTGACACTTGAATTATCAATTTTTAAAGTAAACTTTTTAGCGAGTAAAAATAAAGGTCATTTTTTGAAAGCCTTTCTGACTGCAAATAATTCTTTCTCATTGATATGCCATCGATTTGCTTCACTGTCTGTAAATAGACCTCAGTAATATCTGCATGGTACTTATCCGTTTGGTGTGGCTTTTGTAAGAACTGCTGTCCACCAATAATCACTGACATGTATATAGAACCAACTCATCTTCATCTTGTGGAATTGCAAGTTTTTGGAAGCTTTTTGCAAACTTCCTTAAGTTGTTTTATCCCTTCTTGATATCCATCCTCCCATTTGAGTATAGCATCTTTTTTGAGTAATGGGCTAAAAACCTTCCTCTAATGTGCCAATTGTTGATAAACATTCCAGAAAAATTAACAACTCCGAGAAAACTTTGAAGTTGTTTCTTGTCTTTGAGCATATCTGGAAATCCTTATATCTTTTCCACAATATGGATTTCTAGGATGATTCCAAATTCATTGATTTCAATTCCAAGGAATTCAATCTGTCTTATAGCAATTACTATCTTCTTTTCTGAAAGCACTAATCCTTCTTTAGGACAAACATCTAAAAAGATTTCCAAATATTTGAGATGCTCCTTCATGTTCATTGATGCGATAAGAATATCATTGATATATATGAACATGAAACTAAAATAATTGTTGAAGAGATTATCCATCATTCTTTGATATATCTGGGGTGTGTAGGCCAAACCCATAGGCATCACATTCCAAATATAATGTCTTTGTGGTGTGGAGAAAGCTGTAAACTTCTTGCTCTCCTCCTCCATCTTAATATGGTAGAATCTAGATTTGCAATCAAACTTTGAGAATATCTTAGCACCTTTGATGCAGTTAATCAAATGTTCTCTGCTTGGGATATGATATTCGTCGAACTCTAGAATGTTATTAATTCCTTCGTAGTTAATAAGTCTTGCCTTTCCTCTTTTGATTTCTTCATGATTTCTGAATAAGAATTTCGGACTTCTGTATGGAGAAACTCCTGGTGAAATCAACTTAAGGTCAAGATGTTCCTTAAGTATCTTTCGCATATCCGCACAATTTTCTTGGTTCATAAGGATTGGTTTGAATCTCACGAACTCGTATTTTTTTTTTTGCTTGAGTTTTAAGGAAGCTTTGAGCTCGTTTTTATCCCACCATGCCAAAGGATTTTCATTGTAATTCCTTTGAATTTTTTTCTTGACATCCTCGAGTGATATCTATTCTTCTATGATAACATCGCTTTTTGGATTCTCCATTAGGCTCATCATCAATCTTGCAATAGCCTCTGGAGGTACTCGTTCTTCTCCTTGTATTCTGAATGAATACAAGTTATTATCCCATCGTTTAGTATCTTTCTATGTCCAATCATATTGTCAAAAAGATAATAATGCTTCACCAAATTTTCTTCAATCCGCCATTTTTGGATTCTGAATTTTGGCTTCATCACCACGCTTGCTGTGAAAATTGATAGCCATTTTTCGGTAAAATGCATTCCGCAGTCTTTGGACAATAATCTTATAATCACATAGTGTTGTGAAAATAAGCCTTCTTGTCTCATTTTCTTGTGTAAATCTCTTGAATGTTTGTAGGAATTATTTCCTAACATAACATCTGCTCATGTATCATGAAAACAGATTAGTGGCATTTTTACTTTGTACCATGGAGTACTACTGCTCCTTCGATCATAATTTCTGCCTGTTTAAGTCCTCGATTAAGGATAAGAATCCTCTTAGAGAAATTCCTTCCTGCAATAGATGGTAAATCTTCACCGATTTTTTAGGAAAACCTCCGACTTTGCAGTACATAGTCCAACACCTGAATCAATATAGGCGTCGAAATACTCGGCCTTATATTCGACATATATCATTCCAATAAAAATGTATATGGAGAATGGGCTAGTGGTCATCTGATTCTGTAACTTTTGTTCGCACTGTGAACTCCATTTTTTCCTGTAATCTTTCCCAAGGTTTATGATCCTCAAGAAATTTAATTTCCAGTATTAATTCCTGTGGGATTTTTCCTGCTATTACTGTAATAATCAGCTCAATTTCACCCATCTTTAGGCTTCCTTGATACCTTCCAACTAGAGGTTGTTGGAGTTAATATAGAACATCACAAGGAAATATGTTATCCTCTTGAGTGATGTCATTTATTACTTCAACTTCTCTCCATCCTTCTGGACATTTTAGTTCTCACTGAGTTTTGAATACATCTGGGATTCGCTGAACTGTACTTGGTCTCTTTTATTCCCAACAACTGCTACTGACAATTCTGTCTTGTTGGAAAAATATCATTTTTAGCTCAATCCTGAGGCTTCTACTTTTGTTGAAGACTGGTTGGTCTTGAATCTTCATGTCGATCTCCTTTATTGTTAGGGATTTGATAAGTTCTGGTAGAACTACCCTTGCGAAGTCCTCAAAGATTCTTAGAACTTCAATAAATTCCTTTCCCAAGAATACTTCTGAATGATGTGTATTCGAGAGAGTATAGGAAATATTATATGTAATCGAGTAGGGTCTGTTCCCTTCTTTCATCAAATCTATTCTTTTAAAATCATAATGAAGGGTCAGAACTATGTTGAAATCTCAATCTCCCAAATTATATGCAATTCTGGGATAGACATTAAATGCCAATTTTCCTGTATATAAGTTCCCTATAACTGCTCCAAGGCATGAATCCTTGAGGTTTGAGATTCGCTTATAACAAATGGCAAAATTGAGTGGTGAATCATTTTCTTCTTTGAATGTTGCCTTGATAATAACCCTTACGGCTCCAATGTGAATCCATGAGAGTATATTTGCAACTTCTCTCTTAACTCTACTTTTGATCTCCTGAACTTCTCGGTGGGGGACAAATTGCATCTCGATCAGGTTGTCAATGAACTCCATCGGAATGGCAAATTCTCCGGTAGTAACTCTGTGGATAATTTGATGTTTTCTATTTCGAAACCCAATCTTATCCAAAGCTTTTTTCATAGCTCCGATTGTAAATTCGTCATATATCTGAAGCTTTGGATCTTCTTTCATAATTTCATAAGATCTTTATAAGAAATCGTAGTATGAGTGAGAAATCCGGACATATCCTCTCTGACCATTTGTTGAAGAGTTTTTTCTTCACTCTAATTCTGAACGAGATTCACGTCCATTGTCATAATAAATTTCTTCTTTATAGATGCTTTCATATAAGGGTAGGTCATCAAATTGATACACCTGTATAAGATCTCGATAGTAAACAACTTCTTCAAATTCTGGTGTAGCTTCGAACTGTCTAACTCCTTCTCTTTGATTTCTGGGCAATACGTTGAGATATGCCCTCTTGCTCCACATGTCCATCAATTACAATCTTTGAAACTTTCATTAGCTCTGATATGAACTTGTCCTAAAGTTCTTCTTCCCGGGGTCCGGCTGGTACTGCTTTGATTAGAACCTGATGAAGAGGCTATACTCCTGCTTGGTGCTTATCTTTGCCCTGATTTATAACTTCTGGCCTTTTGTTTTGACCAAAACCTTCTAGGTCTCCATGAACATCTACTCCTTTGCTGCTGCTTCCACGACTGCATGGATGGCTTCTTTATTTTTTTTCTTATGCCTCCGTGGTTGAACTCCCACAACTATTGGAATGTCATCATCTTCGCAATATAGAGGAACTATTTAATTTATTTCTCTCAATCTTTTATAATTTCTGTAAAGTGCTGCTTGATGACACCATTCTGATAGCTTGGCCTTCAGGAATGACATTCTTCTGGCCACCGTGTCTAGGTCATCTGCAACTTTGTATTCCCTGATAAGAATTTCTCTCCAGGGACTTAGTATCTTCCCAAAGAATAGTTGCGAAGCTTCTTTTTCTTCGACCTTGGACTTTCATCGGTACTCGGTCCTCCAGATTCTTGACTTGTTTCTGAATATTAGGAAGGATTTCAAGAGTCTCATTCTGATATTTTACCATCGTCTCCATCTATTTTTGGATATGATGAAATTGTGTTGGTAGATGATTATAGCGGTTGCCATAATTCTGCACCGTCTTCTGGAGATCTTTAAGATCATGGGAGAATTTAGATGTGCCTGGAAGTATCTTGTTCCATTCTGGTATTCCATCAGGAATCATGATTTTGATGGGCTTCTTTCTGATGATTCATCAGATCTACATATAATATCAGATTTACCATAAGGAAACTCAGATAGTACCCTGCTTGTCTATCGTACTGTCTCAAGGTTTTCTTATCGGCTCCTACGAGTTCCTTTTGAATATATTGATTGTTCCAATATGTTATCTTATCCTGGTGTTCTTGTGCATACATCGTCAAAATTTGACGATATCTCTTGTAAGGTATACATCTTGGACAATTGTCCAAATCCATTTACTTGGAGAAAATTCTCCTCACCAATTGTTAATTACATAAATATTATAAATTTAACTAAAAGTTCTTAATAAACCTAGGCTCTAATACCAATTTCAAGGATCACAAGACCCAGTAGGAGTAAATATGAAAGAAGTGATGATTTCTATAAATTAGGAGGTAAAGTGCAACAACTTTAAAGTTCAGAGGGCAAACTGAAAACAAACTATTATATCCATAGGGGTAAATCTTGAATTGTTTGGCTATTTTCCGGACTTTTTGGCAAAGTGCAAATTTTTTACAATGTTCAGGGGGTAAAGTATAAGTTTCAAAGTTCAGAGGGCAATCTGTAAAAAGTGGTTTAGTTAAGGGGGCAAACTGTTTTTATCCCTACTTTTAATTTCGATATGGACAAATTTTCCTCAAAATAGCATCAAATAGATTAATTTTTACTCAATTTCATTTTATGCTAACTAATGTTTATTTTATCAAATAATGAACATACTTTGGGTGGGTACATGTCTTATTAGGTGGCATACATATTTCGTGTTGATTAATCTATACCTTATCAAATATTCAATATGTTTCACAATGATTCATTTGTTCCTCATCAAATACTAAATATGTAGCAGATCGATACATCTATATTTCATAAACGTGTTACATGTCGATTTATGCATACCTTATTCAATGAAGAACGTGTGTTCATGTCAGTTTACTTGTAACTCATCATAAACATGTTTAAGGTCGGTTCATCTGGACCTCATAAAACAGTAAACACATGATACTTCAATTAATCTGTACTTTATCAAACAAGAAAAGCGTTTCAAGTTGATTTATATGTACATCACCAAACAGTAAACACGTTACAATTTGATTCATATATACTTCATCAAACAGTATAAATGTTTCACATTGATTCATATGTACTTCAAGCATTGAATATGTGACACTTAATTTCATTAATACTTCATCAAACAATAAGAACTTCATATCAATTCATGAGTACATCCTCAAGCAAAAACTATGTGACACTTGATTTATCTATACTTCAACAAACAGTTAAAACGTTCACATTGATTCACATACCTTTTCAAGAGTAGCTACTTAATAAACTAGTTCGATATCTACACCTCACGAAAAGGTAATTTTTCAAATCAATTTATCCATATATAATGAATTCCGTATTTTCTTACTCATATGATTGTTTAAAACCAAGATTTAGACAAAGGAAATAACTTTTTTTTTGGGAAAATCAAAATGAGTTCATTAGAAGAAACTTACAACTAAGAATAATATCGAGTGAGAATTAGTTGTAAGACCTATAATATCATTAATCCATACAAATGTAACAAAAAATATTAATAGATCTAATTGATTTGTAGAATTAGAAAATCGCAACGAGACATTAGCATAATACATACTAATGAAATTAATATCGCTTATGTCACTAATCGTCAGGTAATCTCTAAAATGAGATTTTATGAACAAAAACACACATATGATGACAAATTTATTTTATTGAACAAAAAAGTACTTCACCTTGGGGACATACTTATTTCACTTAGAAAAACTAAAACTTTCCATGGTGGAAGATAGAGAAACTCCCATAAAGTGGGACAAAAAATATTGATAATCACTTTCCCTATCCTCTATGGGAGAATGAGGATTGAAAAGGAGAAAAAAGATGAAGAAAGAGAAGATGGCTAGTGATTAAGAATTAATTTTTTATATTCATTTTGTATGTCCCAATTAAACTTGAATATTTTTACTAAAACTTTTTGCAAAATATCATTTGCATCACAACATGCACCATGTTATCCATTTCATCATTCTATTTATGATCAAAATCTAGATATATAATTTAGTTTTACACTTAAAAATATACAATTTGAGAAAGCATGAATACATCTCTTAACTGTTTGTTTTGATTGAATTAATTTATACCTTATTAAGTACCAAGTTTAAAGTGTTTGGAAATTATAGTCAAGAATAATCAGTAAGTATGGAATCGTTTGGTAGCCTGGTGGTAAGATATTTGTAAAACTCATCATGTGTCTGGTTTCAATTTCCACTTAGCTCCCTCCCCTACTAGAAATTGTAATAAGAAAGAAAAAAATCAGTGAGTATGTCACTTAAAAATGGGCAAACAAACAAACATACAAATAATAGTCATGCCTATTTTATGTAATGTGCAACTACATTTCATATCACTGTTTCTCCTATTCTTTTTATTAGGGAGGTGGCATTAATGAAGTTTGAATTTTGTGAGTCATACTCATAACTACAGAGGGTGAAATGAAAATATTATTATTTCAAGTATAATATTCTTCTATAAACTCATAATGACAAATGGAATTATCAAACTTTTCGACAGGTATATGATAATTTGACTTTTAATAGAGAAGATATTTGTTACCATACTAAAAATTTTGAATAAGTAAGATTTTTATTAATTACAAGCTAGTAAATTTGATTGTTCATAAATAATGTATGAAATCTCATAATAATGAATTGAATTGTTAAAATCTTAGTCTAGATGCATCTAATGTGACTCAAAATAAAGAATATATTTTACTAAGCTACTTAGTAAGAGATTTCATTAATTACAAAACAAATTGGCATATGTTTCTATTATCGAAATGTACATGAACCGAAACATCTATAACATTAGTTAAAGAAATAAAGTGCAAGATTTTGTTCTTATTACAATCAGATTATCTTAATCTCAGGCTAGATTTACATGATGACTTGTAATAAGGAAGACATTTTAGAATGTTGACCTCTTGAACTTTTGAATAAGTCAAGATCTACAAGTGATTTGATTTACTATTCTATTTTGACCAAAGTCTATGTTTTGAAGCACATATTACACTGGTTCAAAATAAGTCTGATTAAGAAAACAAGACATATTTTCTTCAATATTAGTGGGGTAAATTTAGTTTAATAGCTAACGTGGAATATGTTATAATTTAAACATATGACCAATTTGGTTTTTTTAATTAAGCAACATATATATTTTATTTTTAATTTCTATATGGACAATTTTCCAAAAAAGATGTGCCACATCAATTCATATTTACTTTAGTAAATCCTTTTACTTCAATTTATTTGTTCTTTATCAAATAATGAACATTATTTCTTGTCTTACCAAGTAGTATACACGTTTCATATTGTTCCATCTATATTTCATGAATAATAATTGTATTTCACGTCAATTCATATGTTCCATCAAAGTGTAAACACATAGAACATTGCTTTATTTATACTTCTCAAATAGTAAACATGTTTTATGTTATTGAGTCGTACCTCATCGAATAATATACTTGTCTTCACGTTAATTCACTTATACCTCATCATAAATTCGCTTCCAATTGATTAATTTGTACCCGATTAAGTAGTAAACTCGTGAAACTTGGTACATATATACTTCATCAAGCAACAAATATGTTTCATATCGATCTGCACCACATCAAACTATAAATACGTGACACTTCGATACCTCTATACTTTATTAAATAGTTATTAAAATATTTCACATCGATTTACCTGTACCTTATCAAGCAGTAAACAAGTGACACTCTAGTCCATCTATACTTATCAAAGAGTAAACCTGTTACACATCTATTCATATGTACCTCATCAAGAAACTAACATGTGACCCTTCAATTCATCTATATTTCATCACATCGCCTTCATATGTTCCCATCAAACAGAAAACACGTGACACTTTGATTCATCTATACTTCATCAAGCAGTAAAAATGGTTCACATCGGTTCATCTATAACTAGTCATTAGTAAATACTTTCTTTATCTCAATTTGAACGAGCATAAATGTACCTATTAATTTAACGCATAAGCAAAATCGAAATCAAAAAAGAAAGTAAATATGGAGGGTTTAGTTTAATTATATTTCTAGTTATTCTTGTACGTTGGAAGGGTTTACGTCTTTTACTTTTTGTTTTATTGTTAATTGAAAAAAATTATTTAAATTGGGTCAAAGGGTCACGGGTTGACTAATTTTCACCATTTTCTGAGATCATAATGGGTTTCTTGCCATCCGTTTAAGTTATAAAACTGAGTCGATGTCATGGCCGGTTCTTAATTGAACCGATTCGATTGGTTCGTCCATATTTGAAAACATTAGTCTTCCCAAGTAGTATACAATTATCATGTTTATCCGTCTGTATCTTATCAATGATAAATATGTTTCATGTTAATTCATATATGTCACCGAATTGTAATCACGTAAGATGTCTATTTACCTATACTTCACAAATGTAAACGTATTTTATATGGTTCATTTGTGCATGTAAAATAATAAGGGTGTCCTCATGTTAATTTACCTATACCTTATCATAAACACGTGCCAAATAGATTCATCATGCCTCATTAAGCAAAGTAAACACGTGCCACTTCAATTCATATATTTTTCATCAAACTATAGAGACATTGCATGTCGATCTGTACCCCATCAAGCTATAAATACGTGACACTCCAATTGATTTATGCATCATTAAATAGTTATAAAAATACTTCACACCGAATTATCTGTACCCTATCAAGCATTAAAGACGTGGTCGTCTATGCTTCATCATACAGTAAACACGTTTCACATTGATTCATGTATACCTTATCAAGCAGTAAATACGTGACACTTCATTTCGTCTGTACTTCATTACATTTATGCATCTACACCTCATCATAAGTAAATACTTTCTAAATTAGTTCATCTATACTTCACCAAATGTTAAATACTTTTCAAATCGATTTATCCAAACCTAAAGAATTCAATATTTTCCTACACTTCATTCCATTTAAGGCCAAAACCTACCAAACGAATCAGTTTTAAATTCATTTAGCGCATCCCAGCTAAGCTCGGTCATACTTACTAACTCTTTTACAAACAGTTCATATACACCACATCATGCACCTTACTATCCGACTAATCTTTCCATGTACGGACAAAATCTAACCAACTATGTAAACTCAAAATTAAAGCTAAACAATTTGAAGAAGCATAAATGTACCTATTTATTTTTTTTATCTCAATTAAATTACTTTATATGTTATTAGGCTATAAATCCTCCATAAATAAATAAATAAAAAAGAGATAAAGAAAATTAAGGAAAGGAAAAAAAAAGAAACAAAATAAAAATAAGAAAGAAAGTGGTAGACCAGGTGGGGTCTACATGACTCATATGAGATAAAAACTCGTGTTGGCCAGTCCCCCATGACTCATATGAGCTTCTCTATTGCTGATTTGGATTGTGTTATATGCATATACATAATATTATATGAATATATGAAAATATACATAATTTGAGTGTGTATATATGTGATGAGGTGTGAATTCAATGTATAAAAAAGAGTCCCTCCAAAATCTCTTGGTTACTGACTCACGAGCCTTTGTCTATTTTAACCAACGTATCATCAATGGTAACTCACATCCTTTTTCTCCTTAGAATTGAGTCTCTGAGAAATAAACATACCTGAAATGTTGTCAAAGAAACAAAGCATACAAATGGAAATAGAGGAACCCTACTAGAGTTCTTCTTTGAATTCTACTCTGTCTTTGTGCCATAAGTTCAAAATATATTTTCTTTAGTTTTGATAAATGGATTTCTGTTATTCATCAGTCAGAGTTCATGATGAGTTTGAGAAGCTTATCAATAGACTGTACCCACCAAGGTATTTTGTCTTTAATTCTTCATTTTTCTTTTTCTTTTTCTTTTCCATGTTTATGCTGTGAATTGTGAATGAATTCTATTTTATTTGAATTGGCCAATTACGTTCGTGTCTAAGCGTGCATGTTAAAAAAATGTAATATTTCTGAAGAAAATGTTAATGTTTTGAATAAATGTTAGCAAAAGTTTAATTCTTGAATTATTGTTCTTGATTTGGGACTTTTGTAGGGTTATAATTGACAATGAATCTCACAAGAATGCTACTTTGATTAAGGTATGTATGTTTCTTTAACGTTGGTTAAATTCTTGATGTTGAATTTGATTGAATCAAGAAATCATTGTATAAAAATATCACTGTTTGATCCGATAATTTTATGTTAAGCTGGAATGTTTTTATATTTTTCCCGGGAATTTGCGGGTTTGAGTGCAAATAAGAGGGGAAGCTTGTTGGAAGTTGTACAAGTTCTTAATGATGTGAATCTGATAATCAGAAGGGCTTACATTTCTTCAGATGGGCAATGGTTTATGGATGGTGAGCTTTAAGCCTTTCCCCCTTTTTTGGATTGAAAATCTGATGAAATCATTCGATACTACATGCATTTCTCTTAATTTTTATTGTCAAATGTAGTTTTTCATGTTACAGACGAATGTGGAAATAAGGTCTATGAGGATGAGATTGCCGAGCGAATTCAACAGGTATATACTTATGCAACAATGTATAGAATCACTCTTTTTTGTGTGTGGTGTGTGTGTTTTTGTTCATCTATGTAAAAAATCACTTTTGTTTTAATTAAATCATCAATGTATAGAATAACTTAATTTTTCTGCTAATTATTAAACGCAAAACACTTTTAGTCTTTAAATTCACATTTTATGTTAAGTATCAAGAAGATTCTGTTGCTTTTTAGGTAGAAAAGTCATGGTTTAATACTACTAATCTGCTTTGTCACCTATGTCATCGGGTGGCCAAGTCATACGTCGTCGGTCCCTTTAATCGTGGTGACATTTTGGTTTTTTCTACCGATTGAAATGGATTTTTCTTACGTCGTTAATTTCTATGATACACAAGAAAACAAGGAAAATGAGATATCAAACAATAAAAAAATAAATTGATAAATAAATAGCGTGTACGTGAAATGAAGAATGAATAACTATAATGCAAGTCCTTGTCATATCATCAATGTAGCATATAAATAATGCAAGAAAATTGCTCTTTCCTTGATTCTTTTTTTTGTTAATTTTTGTAATGCTTATTTCAAATCGTATCTTCACAGTCTCATTGTGAAATTACATTGTAGTCCACGGGACCAAGATTCCGTCGATGGAGAGATCGTCGATCTGCAATCAACTGCCGCAAATCATACTACCATAGAGTTATTGGGAAGAGACAGGACTGGATTGCTTTCGGAGGTTTTTGCCGTTCTTACCGATCTTAAGTGTAATGTAGTTGGTGCGAAGTATGGACTCATAACTTAAGAATGGCTTGATCGTTTACATTACCGATGAAGCAAACAGTTGCCAATAGACGATCCCGATCGACTTGCTACTATAAAACAACTTCTTCTCTATGTCCTAAAAGGCAACGAGAGAATGGATAAGCGCCAATACTGCTATCTCTTTCGGCTCGACTCATACACAGAGAAGGTTGCATCAAATTATGTATCTTTGATCGTGATTATGACAATCAAAATAGGAATAGACGACAAATGAACGCACCAAACCTTTGGTGACTATTGAAAATTGCGTAGAAAAGGGATCTGTTTGTGGTGAACGTGAGTCGCCCCGACAGGCCTAAGCTTCATTCGATCGGTGTGTACGATTCTGAGATATGCAATCACGTGATATTTCATGGTACCATTGTTCTTTGAGGACCGAGAGGCTGAACAAGTTAATTTACCACAACTTAATTTTTAAATGCATGCACTTAATTATTTTGGATTGTGATTATATTATTATCGATCACCCTACTGAATAACACTGTTACATTTTGTCGTATGTGTTTACTTTGTTAGGAATATTATATAAGGCATAAGGATGGGCGCCCGATTAATGTAGAAGCAGAGAGACAACATGTAATTCATTGCTTGGAAAGCGACAATTAAGAGGAGATCATCTGAGGTACCTAACATTAAAAATATATCCACGTTAATTTTGGTTTGTTCTCCTCGAAATTTGATTTTACATGATTGTGTTATGTTATCAATGTAGGGAATAAGGCTTGAATTATGTAGCGATGATAGAGTAGGTCTTCTCTCTGATGTAACTCGCGTATTTAGAGAAAATGGTCTATTGGTTACTCGGGCCGAGGTGGCAACAAGAGGCACACAAGCTATAAACACTTTTTACGTGACCGATGCATCAGGTGATCCAGTCAAAAGTGAAACCATTGAGGCAGTTCGGAAAGAAATAGGCCTAACTATATTGCGCGTGAAGGATGAGACATACTCCACTTCACCACCTCAGCAGAATGGTCGATTCTCGTTAGGCAGTCTCTTCCATTCAGGATCAGAAAAGTTCCTTACAATTTGGGCTTCATAAAATCGTGCTCCTAAAACGGCCCCATTTCGGTAAATTAATTGTAGGCTTAAACTTATAACTTAGGGCAGTTCAACGATTTACTCAATCCCTTGTTAATCTTAAAAACCAGTTTAGCCCTAAAGGTAATAAGTATAATATCTTTACAACACATGTAAAGCTTATATTTAGATTGTAATTTTATGGTGTGTTTTTTTTTCAATTTATTGAAGGTCATTGTAAATACTACATATTGTTGTTGTTTTTATATATGGGGGTTCAGAATGTCTATCATCCTTATTGTTTGCATTGTTGCTTAGAATGGGGCGATAATATTTACAAAAAATTTTGCCTAATTTTTTTGGGAATTAGAATAGGTTGGGGAATTTATCTATATGATGGGTTTGTAGATGAATTATTACATATAGGGATGTAACGAATACTGCGTTCAACCACCTTCTGAATTTTGGTCTGAAAATAAGTGCAAATTTCATGCATAATATTTTTGATAATGCAAAATCCATTGTTTTAAAAATAAACCAGATCACCATGAGCTTGTAGCTCAAGTGGTACCGATCACCCTTTGTAAGGGTCTTGACCGGGGTTCAAACTCAATATCTTTATTATTTTAAATTTATCCTCTCCCCTCCAACTAGTACTCCCAACTTGTTAAAAAAAAGGATCGGATCAGCCTGCCTGGTTAAATCGAGAAACCGGTGGTCAGTCTGGTACGATTAGCCCAAAAAACCATTTTTATGGATAAACCCATCAGAATCGATTTTTTCTTATTTTGAGTTTTTAAAGTTTCTTATAGAAATTTAAAATAAAAAAGTAATAAAGGGGGAAAACTCATCAAGAGGCAATTAAAATGCTTGGGTCACGAGGTATAATTGATGACAAAGAGATGGATTATAAGAGCAGAGACAAAAGGGTTTAATTTCAAATTATATGGACACAACCTAGTACGCATGTAGTTTCCAGCTACATGGAATGTGATGCCACCAGTGTCCATACCATGGTCTACTACCTGAAAAGGTTAACATACACATACATATGGAAACATTTTATAATAACTATGTGCTTTTTTTGTTTATGTTGCGGGATGGGAAATCTTATATATTTCCACATTAATTAAACAGTGGCCTCAATTCTCTTTCACCAGGCCTCCTAAGAATGTGTGTGCTAGCTGTTCCCTCGACCCATTATCATAGATAAATCATGTATTTTTCTCATCAGGTTTTTGGGAGAATTACACAATTCATTTTTGAAATTTATCTTATTTATATTAACTTCTTGATATTTGTTTCTCTTTTGAAATCTTGATGAAAGGTCAGGACTTTATTGAAATCTCAATCTCCCAAATTATATGCAATTCTGGGATAGATATTAAATGCCAATTTTCCTTCATATAAGTTCCCTGTAACTGCTCCAAGGCATGGATCCTTGAGGTGTGAGATTCACTTATCATAAATGGCAAAATTGAATGGCGAATCAATTTCTTCTTTGAATGTTGCCTTGATAATAACCCTTATGGCTCCAATGTGAATCCATGAGAGTGTATTTGCAACCTTTCTCTTAACTCTAATTTTGATCTCATGAATTTCTCGTTGAGGGACCAATTGCATCTCGACCAGGTTACTAGTGAACTCATTGGATTGGCAAATTCTCCGGTATTAACTCTGTGGATAATTTAGTATTTTCTATTTCGAAATCCAATCTTGTCCAAAGCCTTTTCCATAGCTATGATTGTAAATCCATCGTATATCTGAAGCTTTGGATCTTCTTTCGTAAATCTCATAAGAGCCTTATGAGAAACCATATTATGAGAGAGAAATCTAGACATATTCTCTTCACTTTGATTCTGAACTACATTCACTTCCATCGTCAGAATAAACTTCTTCTTCATAGATACTTTCATCTGAGGGTAGATCCTCAAATTGATACACATGTATAAGATCTTGATAGTAGAAAAACTTTTTGAATTCTACTGTAGCTTCGAACTGTCTGACTCCTTATTTTTTATTTTCTGGGCAATCCGTTGAGATATGCTCTCTTGCTTCGCACGTACAACAATTACAATCTTTGAAACTTTCATTAGCTCTGGTATGAGTTTGTCTGAAAGTTCTTCTTCCCGGGGTCCGGCTGGTACTGTTTTGATTAGAACCTGATGAAGAGGCTCTACTCCTGCTTGGTAATGGTCTTTGCCTTAATTTATAACTTTTGGCCTTTTGTTTTGACCAAAACCTTCTAGGTCTCCATGAAGACCTACTCCTTTTGTTGTTGCTTCCACAGCTGTATGGATGAATTCTTTGTTTCTTTTTCTTATGCCTCCATGGTTGACCTCCCATAACTGTTGGAATCTCATCATATTCGCAACATAGTTGAACCATTTTATTTATTCCTCTCAATCTTTTATAACTCTCGTGAAAGTTTACGCTTGATGGCACCATTCTGATAACTTAGCCTTCAGGAATGGCATTCTTCTGGTCACCGTGTCTAAGTCATCTGCAACTTTGTATTCCCTGATAAACATTTCTCTCCAGGGACTTGGTATCTTCGCAAAGTATAATTGTGAAGTTTTTTTATCTTCCACTTTGGACTTCCATCGGTACTCGGTGAATAATTAATGTATTCGTCAATATGACAAATATCATGTAACTCCAGGCAGTAGAGGGCTTGTTTGTATCTTTTCTATTTCTCTTCTTCAAATCCCTCGAAATAGCCTGTGCCGATAAAATGGATTTTAAATTATTTTGCCATATTTTCGACGATTCCTTTCAATGACTCTCCAACTATGATACTGCTTCTCATTTCTGATCTAGTCATATCCCATGCGATCTTTATATATCATTCAAGGCTCATTTCAAGAAGTAGAATGAACCATTCATTTTCGAGATCAAGTCTTCATGCCGCTATTCTCATGGCATATGCCCAATCATCAATAAGGACTTCTCGATTTTTAAAATCTAGGATATCCAAATTTAGCATCAATCGATATGGATGTATTGAATCGAGATGTGATTTTCCATAAGGCACATTATACAAATTTGGCCTTTTAGAATGTTGTCTGGTTCCTTGTATAATTATAAGATTTCCTCTTATGGTGAAATCTCCTGCATGTGGTATTCATTTCCATAGTGTGAACCGAAACTTTATGCTACATTGGGATTACCTTGTGGCTGTGGTGGTGGTCTTGGATTTTGGTCACGAGTAACCAAAATTGTAGATCTATCACCTGTGTTCATCTTTAAATCTACAATTCTTAATCATGAGAAGGATTCTGCAAGGTCGTGTAGATCTTAAAGATTAATCTTTTCCATTTCCATCACTATTGATTAATCTTAAGGTTTCCCTATCAGCTCCTGCGAGTTCCTTTTTAACATCTTGATTGTTCCAATATGTTATGTTATCCTGGTATTTTTTTGCATACATCGTCAAAATTTGACAATATCTCCTGTAAGGTACACATCGTGGAAATTATCCAGATCCATTTTCTTGGAAAAAATTCTCCTCAGCTATTGTTAATTACATTTACATAAATATAATAAATTTAACTATAAGTTTTTAATATACATAGGCTTTGATACCAATTTAAATGATCACAAGACCCAGTAGGAGTAAATATAAAAGAAGTAATGTTTTTTATATGTTAGGAGGTAAAACGCAACAACTTTAAAGTTTAGAGGAAAAACTGAAAACAAGCTATTATATCCATAGGGGTAAATCTAGATTTTTTTGGCTATTTTCGGACTTTTTGGCAAAATGCGATTTTTTCCAAAGTTCGGGGGTAAAGTGTAAGTTTTAATGTTCAAAGGGCAATCTGTAAAAAGTGGTTTACTTCAGGGGGCAAACTATTTTTATCCCTACTTTTAATATCTATATGGACAAATTTTACCAAAAAACCCATCAAATAGATTCATATTTACTCAATTTCATTTTATGTTCACTGATGTGTATTTTATCAAATAATGAATATATTTGGGTGGGTTCATGTCTTATTAGGTGGCATACACACAAATAGTCAATATGTTTCACATTGATTTGTTTGTGCCTCATCAAATACTAAATACGTAGTAGGTCGATTTATCTATATTTCATAAATGTGTTACATGTGGATTTATGCATACCTTATTGAATGAAGAACATGTGTTCATGTCAATTTACTTGTAACTCATCATAAACATGTTCAAGGTCGGTTCACCTGGACCTCATCAAGCAGTAAACACATGATACTTCAATTGATATATACTTCATCAACTAAGAATCTTACAACTAAGAATAATATCAAATGAGAATTAGTTGCAAGGCCTATACTATCATTAATCAATATATATGTAAAAAAATATTAATAGATCTAACTGATTTGTAGAATTAGAAAACTGCAACGAGACATTAGCATAACACATATTAATAAAATTGATCTCGCTTATGTCACTAATCGTCAGGTAATATATAATATGAGAATTTATGAACAAAAACACACCTATGATGACAAATTTATTTTCTTGAACAAAGAGAACTCCACCTTGGGGATATACTTATTTCACTTAAAATAATCGAAAACCTTCCATGGTGGAAGATAGAGAAACTTCCATGAAGAGGGACTAAAAATATTGATAATCACTTCCCTATCCTCCATCGGAGAATGAGGATTGAAAAGGAGAAAAAAAGATGAAGAAAGAGAAGATGGCTAGTGATTAAGAATTAATTTTTTATATTCATTTTGTATGTCCCAATTAAACTTGAATATATTTACTAAAACGTTTTGTGAAATATCATTGACATCACAACATGTACCATGTTACCCATTTCATCATTCTATTTACGATCAAAATCTAGATATGTAATTAAATTTTACACTTAAAGATATACAATTTGAGAAAGCATGAATACATCTATTAACTGTTTGTTTTGATTGAATTAATTTATACCTTATTAAGTACCAAGTTTAAGGTGTTAGGAAATTAGAGTAAAGAATAATCAGTAAATATGGAATCGTTTGGTAGCCTAATAGTAAGACATTTGTAAAACTCATACATGTGTCTGATTTCAATTCCCACTTAGCTCCCTCCCCTACTAGAATTTGTAATAAAAAAGAAAAAAAAAATAATCAATGAGAATGACACTTGAAAATGGCCAAACAAACAAACATACAAATAAAAGCCATGCCTTTTTTCAATAATGTGTAACCACATTTCACATCACTGTTTCTTCTGTTCTTTTTGTCAGGGAGGTGGCATTAATGAAGTTTGAATTTTGCGAGTCATACTCATAACTAAGGGGGGTGAAATGAAAATATTCAAGTATAATATTCCTCTATAATCTCATAATGGCAAATGAAATTATCAAACTCTTCGACAAGTATAGGATAATTTGACTTTTAATAGAGAAGAAATCCATTGTCATAATTAAAATTGTGAATAAGTAAGAGATTTATTAAATACAAGCTAGTAAATTTGATTGTTCATAAATAATATATGAAATCTCATAATAATGAATTAAATTGTTAAAATCTTAGTCTAGATGCATGTAATGTGGCTCAGAATGAAGAATATATTTTACTAATCTACTTAGTAAGAGATTTTATTAATTACAAAACAAATTAGCATATGTTTGTATTGTCGAAATGTATATGAACCAAAACACCTATAACATAATTTAAAGAAATAAAGTGCAAGATTTTTGTTCTTATTACAATTAGATTATCTTAATCTCATGCTAGATTTACATGATGGCTTCTAATAAGGAAGACATTTTAGAATGTTGACCTCTTGAACTTTTGAATAAGTTAAGATCTACAAGTGATTTGATTTACTATTCTATTTTGACCAAAGTCTATATGTTGAAACACATACTACACTGGTTCAAAATAAGTCTGATTAAGAAAAAAAGACATATTTTCTTCAATATTAGTGAGGTAAATTTAGTTTAATAGCTAACGTGGAATATGTTATAATTTAAACATATGACCAATTGTATTTTTTTAATTAAGCAACATATATATTTTATTTTTAACTTCATGGTCAATTTTCCCAAAAAGATGTGCCAAATCAATTTTTATTTACTTTAGTAAATCCTTTCACTTCAATTTATGTGTACTTTATAAATAATGAACATTAGTTCTTGTCTTACCAGATAGTATGCACGTTTCATATTGACCCATTTATATTTCATGAATAATAATTATATTTCACGTCAATTCATATGTTCCATCAAAGTGTAAACACACAACACATTGATTTATTTGTACATCTCAAATAGTAAATGTGTTTTATGTTATTTGGTCGTACCTCATCGAATAATATACATGTCTTCACGTTCATTCACCTATACCTCATCATAAATTCGCTTCAAATTGATTAATTTGTACCTCATTAAGCAGTAAACTTGTGAAACTTGGTTCATATATACTTCACCAAGCAACAAATACGTTTCATATCGATCTTTACCCCATCAAGCTATAAATACGTGACACTTCGATTCATCTATACTTTATTAAATAGTTATAAAAACATTCAACATCGATTTACCTGTACCTTATCAAGCAGTAAACAAGTGACACTCTAATCCATCTATACTTATCAAACACTAAACATGTGACCCTTCATTTCATCTATATTTCATCACATCGCGTTTATACGTTCCCCATCAAACAGAAACACGAGACACTTTGATTCATCTATACTTCATCAAGCAATAAAAATGCTTCACATCGGTTCATCTATAACTAGTCATTAGTAAATACTTTCTCATCTCAATTTGTATGAGCATAAATGTACCTATTAATTTAACGCATAAGCAAAATCGAAATCAAAAAAGAAAGTAACCATGTAGGGTTTAGTTTAGTTATCTATCTAGTTATTCTTGTACGTTGGAAGGGTTTACATCTTTTACTTTTTTATAATTTTGTTAATTGAAATACAAATTAGTTAAATTGGGTTAAGGCGTCACTGGGTCGACTAGATTACACCAATTTTTATTGATCATAATGGTTTTCTTGCCATCCATTTTAGTTATAGAACTGATTCTATGTTATGGCGGTTTCAATTTCAATTTAAGGTCCGATTGGCGATCGATTTAAAAACATTAGTCTTCCCAAGTAGTATACATGTATCATATTTATCCATCTCAGTATCTTATCAATGATAAATATGTTTCATGTCAATTCATATGTGTCATCGAATTGTGATCATGTAGGATGTCTATTTATCTATACTTCACAAATAGTAAACGTATTTTATGTGGTTCATTTGTGCATGTCGAATAATAAATGTTTCCTCATGTTAATTTACATATACCTTATCATAAACACACGCCAAATAGATTCATTTTTACCTCATTAAGTAGTAAACATGTGTCATTTCAATTCATATATTTTTCATTAAACTGTAAAGACATTTCACATCGATCATGTACCCATCAAGCTATAAATACATGACACTCGAATTCATTTAAGCTTCATTAAATAGTTATAAAAATATTTCACATCAATTACTCGTATCCTATCAAGCATTAAACACGTGGTCGTCTATACTTCATCATACAGTAAACACGTTTCACATTGATTCATGCTTACCTTATCAAGCAGTAAACACGTGACACTTCAATTCGTCTGTACTTCATCACATCAATTCATCTACACCTCATCATCGGTAAATACTTTCTAAATTAGTTCATCTATACTTCACAAATGGTAAATACTTTTCAAATCTTTTTTTTTGACGAAATATACTTTTCAAATCAATTTATCCATACCTAAAGAATTCAATATTTTCCTACTCTTCATTTCGTTTAAGGCCAAAACCTACCAAACGAATCAGTTTTAAATTCATTTAGCGTGTCCCAACTAAGCTCAGACATACTTACTAACTCTTTTATAAACAGTTCATATACATCACATCATTTTATTTTCATTGTCCGACTAATCTTTCCATGTACGGCCAAAATCTAACCAACTATTTAAACTCAAAATTAAAGCTAAACAATTTGAACAAGCATAAATGTATCTATTTATGTTTCATCTCAATTAAATTACTTTATATGTTATTAGGAAATAAACCCTCCATAAATAAATAAATAAATAAATAAGAAATAAGGAAAATTTGGAAAGGAAAAAAAAAGAAAACAAGAAAGAAAAGTGGTTGACCAGGTGGGGTCTACATGACTATAGACAAACTAGTGTTGACCAGTCCCCCATGACTCATATGAGCTTCTCTATTTCTGATTTCGATTGTGTTATATGCATATACATATTATTATATGAATATATGAAAATATACATAATCTGAGTGTGTATATATGTGATGAAGTGTGAATTCAATGTGTAAAAAAGTGTCCACTATCCTATTTTAACCAACACACCCTCAACACTGACTCACATCCATTTCTCCTCAGAATTGAGCAAATACATTATCGGAGAACAAACACACCTGAAATTTTGTCAAAGAAACAAAGCATACAAACGAAAAAAGAGGAACTCTACTAGAGTTCTTTGAATCCTACTCAGGTTTTGTGTCATCAGTTAAAAATATTTTTTCTTTAGTTTTGATAAATGGATTTCTGTTATTCATCAGTCAGAGTTCATGATGAGTTTGACAAGCTTATCAATAGACTGTACCCACCAAGGTATTTTGTCTTTAATTCTTCATTTTTCTTTTTCCTTTTCTTTTCCATGTTTATGATGTGAATTGTGAATGAATTATGTTTTATTTGAATTGGCCAATTACGTTCGTGTCTAAGCGTGCATGTTAAAAAAATGTAATATTTCTGAAGAAAATGTTAATGTTTTGAATAAATGTTAGCAAAAGTTTAATTCTTGAATTATTGTTCTTGATTTGGGACTTTTGTAGGGTTATAATTGACAATGAATCTCACAAGAATGCTACTTTGATTAAGGTATGTATGTTTCTTTAACGTTGGTTAAATTTGATGTTGAATTTGATTGAATCAAGAAATCATTGTATAAAAATATCACTGTTTGATCCGATAACTTTTGGTTAATTGGAATGTTTTTATATTTTCCCTCGGGAATTTGCAGGTTGACAGTGCAAATAAGAGGGGAAGCCTGTTGGAAGTTGTACAAGTTCTTAATGATGTGAATCTGATAATCAGAAGGGCTTACATTTCTTGGATGGGCATTGGTTTATGGATGGTGAGCTTTAAAACTTTTTTTTCCATTTTTTTGATTGAAAATTTGATGAATTCATTTTATATTACATGCATTTCTCTTAATTATTATTGTCAAATGCAGTTTTTCATGTTACGGACGAATGTGGAAATAAGGTCTATGAGGATGAGATTGCCGAGCGAATTCAACAGGTATATACTTATGCAACAATGTATTAAATCACTCTTTTTTGTGTGTGTTTTTATTCATCTATATAAAGAATCACTCTTTTTAATTAAATCATCAATGTACAGAATAACTTGATTTTTTGGCCTAATTATTTGAGAATTATTAAACGCCGAAACACTTTTAGTCTTTAAATTCACATTTTATTTTAAGTATCAATAATATTTTGTTGCTTTTTAGGTAGAAAAGTCTTGGTTCAAAACTATGTATGTTGTCACCTATGTCGTCTGGTGGCCAAGTCACACGTCAGTCGGCCCCTTTAATCGTGGCGACATTTTGTTTTTTTCTACAACTGAAATGAATTTTTCTTAGGTCGTTAATTTTTATGATACACAAGAAAACAAGAAAAATGAGATATCCAACAATAAAAAATAAATTGATAATAAAATCGCATGTAACGTGAAATGAAGCATGAATAACATAATGCAAGTCCATGTCATTGCATCTGTTAATTTTTGTAATGCTTATTTCAAATCATCTCATAACTCTCATTGTAAAATTAAGTGTAGTCCCTGGGACCAAGATTCCAATCGATGGAGAGATCCGTCGATTTGCAATTTGCTGCAAATCATACTACCATAGAGTTATTGGGAAGAGACAGCAACAAACTGAGGATTGCTCTCGGAGGTTTTATTTGTTCTTACCGATCTTAAGTGTAATGTAGTTGGTGGAGAGGTATGGACTCATAACTCAAGAATGGCTTCAGTCGTTTACATCACCGATGAAGCAAACAGATCACCAATAGTCGATCCCGATTGGCTTGCTAATATCAAACAACTTCTTCTCTATGTCCTAAAAAGGCGATAGAGAATGGCGAAGCGCCAACAACAACTTTGTGTCTGGGCTTGACTCATAACGAGAGAAGGTTGCATCAAATTATGTACCGATCGTGATTACGACAATCAAAATGGGGATAACACGACAAATGAACGCACCAAACCTTTGGTGATGTTGAAAATTGCATAGAAAAGGGATACACTTTAATGGTGAACGTGAGTTGTCCCGACCGACCTAAGCTTATATTCGATACATAGTGTGTACGATTACAAATATGCAAGACGTGATATTTCATGGTACCATTGTTCTTTGAAGGACCACAGTTGATAGTGAATTTTGCAAAAAGGTTAATTTAGCATAACTTAATTTTTAAATGCATGCACTTGATTATTTAGAATTGTGATTATGTTATTATCGATCATCCCTTGAATAAAACTTTTACGTTTTGTTGTATGTGTTTTCTTTGTTAGGAATATTACATAAGGCATATGGATGGGCGCCCGATCAACTTAGAAGCAGAGAGACAACGTGTAATTCATTGCTTAGAATCAACAATTAAGAAAAGATCATCGAGGTACCTAACATTAAAAATAAAACCATATTAATTTTGGTTTGTTCTCTTGAAATTTGATTTTACATGATTGTGTTGTATTATCAATGGGGGGAATAAGGCTAGAATTATGTAGTGATGATAGGGTTGGTCTTCTCCGATGTTACTCGCATATTTAGAGAAAATGGTCTATCGTTACTGGCCGAGGTGGCAACAAGAGGCACACAAGCTGTGAACATTTTTTACGTGACCGATGCATCAGGTGATCCGGTCAATAGTGATACCATTGAGGCGGTTCGGAAAGAAATAGGCCTAACTATACTGCGCGTGAAGGATGAGACATACTCCACTTCACCGCCTCAACAGAGTGGTCGATTCTCCTTGGGCGATCTCTTAGTTCAAGATCGGAAAAGTTCTTTTACAATTTGGGCCTCATAAAATCGTGCTCCTAAAACATCCCCATTTTGGTAAATTAACGGTAGGCTTAAACATATAAGTTAGAGCAGTTCAAAGATTTATTCAACCCCTTGTTAATCTTAAAAACCATTTTAGCCTTAAAGGTAGTAAGTATAGTATCTTTACAAAAGATGTAAAAGCTTATATTTAGTCGTAATTTTATGGTGTGTTGCTTTTCAATTTATTGAAGGTCATTGTAAATATTACATATTGTTGTTGTTATTATATATGGGGATTCGAATATCTATCTTACTTACTATTTGCATTGTTGCTTAAAATGGGTTGATAGTATTTGCAAAAAAATGTTGCCTAATTTTTGGGCATTAGAATGGGTTGGGGAATTTATCTATATGATAGATTTGGAAATGAATTATTTCATATAGGATTTAACGATTATTGGGTTCAACCGCTTCCAAGATTCGATATGAAAATAAATGCAAATTTTATGCATAATACTTTTGATAGTGCAAATTATATTGTTTGAAAAACATAACCGGATCACCACGAGCTTGTCGCTCAGTGGTATCGCTCTCTTTGTAAGAGTGTTGACCGGGGTTCAAACCCAATATCTTTCAGATTTTTTTGAAATTTATCCCCTCCCTTCCAACCAAGACTCCCAACTTGTTAAAACAAAATGGGATGGAATCAACTGGCTATAATGCAGCAATGCACCGATGATAGGGTTGGTCTTCTCTGTGATGTAACTCGCATATTTAGAGAAAAATGGTCTATTGGTTACCCGAGCTAAGGTGGCAACAAGAGGCATGAAAGCTGTAAACATTTTTACGTGACCGATGCATCAGCGATCCGAAAAAAGTGAAACCATTGAGCCAGTTCGGAAAGAAATTGGCCTAACTATAATGCGTGTGAAGGATGAGACATATTCCACTTCACCGCCTCAGTAGAGTGGTCAATTTTCGTTGGACAATCTCTGTCACGCCCCAAACGTGACGCGACAACGATCAATCACTTAAACAGAGGTAAATCAACAGTCGAAACCAAAGATACAAAACACCAAGTGAAATAGAGTCTAATGCAAATGCGGAATTATAACAACCACAAGTACAAATTATATCTTAAGGTGCGGTAGTATCCGAATACAACCCAAAAGATTATCTTAATTAACTTACACCAAACAGAAATAAAATGAAGGAGTCCAACAACAAAAAAAAGTAAAAGGAAATATCGCTCCACATCGATAGAGATTCAATCTGCGGTAGGTTCGATGTCTTCAGCCGAACTCTTCATCTAAAGGTTAGGAAACGAGGAGGAATGAGAGGAAATCTCGGTGGATGGGGTGATCGTGTGTAAGTGTGGCGATATAAATAGTTAATGCGAGAAATTTAGTTGTATGAAAACGCATGAGAGATGATGCATGATTTCACACACACGATCCACAAGCGTCGTGATAAATATATTTAATTAATATACTTATCTGATTTAAAAAACGATTCATGGTCAAGCGGGCACTATGGTCAAGCAAGCGGGGAGGATTAAATGCGGTTTTGTAACGCCAATCCTATGCAAGACAAGTAGCGGTTGCGCACGGATTTGTAAGCGCCAACCTATGCAATACAAGTAGCGGTTGCGTCACGGATTTATAGCGCCAACCTATGCAATACAAGTAGCGGTTGCGTCACGGATTTGTAGCGCCAACCAAAGCGGGTCCGATTAACTCCGAATCGTGTGGATCGGGCAATGATTCCTTCGTTCTTCCTTGTAACTCCCGAGCAAGATGGTCCAAGACTGTCACCTTATCGCTCCGTAGCAAAGACAAAATCCACAGTGGAGCTAGCAAGGCTCGGATTTGTCATAATCATGATTATACCTCAAGTACTACGACCCGCTTCCCTTGGATAAACTCCGTCCCTCGGTTGCGGGATTAGGGCGATGGGGCGGAAAAGTGGAATAGCAAGCCGAGCTGCCGGTTCCATCCCCGACGTATCCATTCCAGCGTGAGCTCGACACACCAAGTTGACTCAAGCGGGGAAAGTAAACACAAGTTCATGTAGTCAACCAGAGGCAATCGAGTATTATTGATCGGGAAGCGAGTTCATGAAAAGTTCTCAAAAATTTGCACAAGATAGTTATGGCGTTGGTGGAGTTATTGGGATGAAGATAATTATCGGGAGGATAAGTAGTCTTCGATATCTTAAGGATTAGGAGGAACATAAGTCCCGTTATAAATTGAAATCGCGAGACAAGGAAATCGCCCGCGATCGGGTATTAATCGGTCAAGACGATTCGATAAGTCAAGGATTTTTAAGAAAATAAAATATTTTAATTAAATATTAAAGTCAGAGGGTCCAGGGCTGTTTTAGTAAATGAAAAATAATTTAAGTTAGGTCCTTGATAAAAAGAAAAATTTACAATTAGCCCCGTTTTGTAAAAACCAATACTTTTGGGGTTAAAAGTTAAATAAATAAATGTCGACCTTGAAAATTATGAGGTCAGTTCCTAAATTCTCTAAATTGTTCAGAGATTCAGGTTTTTAAAGTTTTGAGGTCGAGTTTTTATAAAATTCTCACATTGGCCCCAAAATTGTTAAAATTGTCATTTCGGGCCCTAAGTTTAAAATAATCGGAACTCACAAACCGGAAGGGCTTCTAATGTGATTCCAATTGGAAAATGTCACTAAGGTTGGTGGAATATTGGGACAAAAGCAGTTTTAAAACGTCATAAGTATAGGTCCCTCAACTTTTGAAAATCTCATTTTTGTCCCATTTTGAAATAATTGCCTTTAAGGCTTTTAGGGGTCCAATTGTTATGAAATTTGAACCTTGGGTCCAAAATATAATTATGTTATAGGTAAATTAGCATTTCCAGGTACATGGGCTGTATAAGTCCTGGAAATTTCATTTGGGTCCTCAAGTTTAATCTTTTACAATTTGGTCCCTCAAGTTTTATAAAATTACTTTCCAAGCTCTAAACACTTGGATTTTTGGAATACACATAAAATATGTTATTTCCAGTCCCTTAAGAGTTAAAATTTCAAATTTTAAATTTAGGGTCTGGTACAGTTTCGAAATTTGCAAAATAGCCCTTAAACTTCTCAAATTTTACAATCTAGTCCTTGGGCTTTTAAGGGTTGATTTTATTTATCTAAAAACTCTTAAAACTTTATTAAAATGTCAAAACATCATTTTTTGGACCTGAGTACAGTCCCAAAAATCGAAATTTGCAGAGAGGTCCCTTAAGTTTTATTTTCTTGCACTTAAGTCCACCAACTTTCCATTTTTGCATTTTAAGTCCAAAAATCGAAATTTAATCAATTATGCTCGACTTGTCCAGGTTATAGGCCATACAAAACATAGATTTCAGAGTCATCAACATACATATCCATCTCATACAAGAATTTATCAAATATGACAATAAAGTGTACATGTATGTCCTAATTTTCGGTAAATCGCATTTTGAGCAACACTTGAGAAATTTTTCAACTTGATACAAGAAAATAGCATGCAATACATAATATATATCTCAAATGCTCAATAACAAAATACTACATGCATTTTTATGAATTAAAACACCTAGAAGTTGAAAGGATTTTTCCACCCACCTTAAAGATCGGTTTGTTGGTGAAAATGGGATAAATCTCTCTCGGTGAAGGAATGACTTAGGTCAGCCCCTAAGTCAAGGAATATCAAAAAATATAGGAGTTATAAGAATGTGGTTAAAAATTAAGGGAAAAGAAGAAGATAGTGAGAAAATTGGAAATACTACACTTACCTTGTGTAGTGAGTAAAATGTGACTAGTAATGGCTTCCAAGTATAAGGTTTTGGTCACCCTTAATGTCAACCACCAAGGTCAGCCCCTAAAACTCCAAAAATGAAAATGGAGTGTAAAAATTTGGAAAATAGAAAGAGAAAAGAAGAAAGTGTACTAAAAATTCCATTTCTTACCTTATAGTCCAACTTCTTCACAATTTTTCTTCAAGATGACTAGTCTCTTAACTTCTTCAAAGGTCTTCTAGGTATACCTCAAATTCAAAAATCAAACTTAAATTAGAAGGTGAAAGAGGTGAGCTAGAAGGTATAAGAATAGATTGAAGAAGAAAATTTCTTACCTTGTGTAGTGTATATGGTTGAATTTTTGAAGAAAATGGGAGATGAATTCTTGAAGTTTTGGTTAAGTGTTAGTGAAGAAGATGAAGAATAGGTAGAGAGATGTAGGAGGATTTTTAGAGAGAGGTAAGAGGAATTTCAAGACTTAGAAGAAATTTGGTGTTGGTGAAATGAAATGGGAAGAATAAAAATTTTGTTTTGTTTTTTGATTAAATGATAAGTTAGAGTAATAATTGAGGGAATTGGGAAGAAAGTAATATTTAGGTATCTTTATTAGGGACAATGGGCCAAAATGCTAAGCTTAGGGGAAATTTTTAATTTGGTCTTGTTTGACCAATTGGATGATTGAAATGGTGGGATTAATTTAATATGTAGGTTTGAATTAATGGTGTATAAATACACAAGAGGAATACACAAGGTGTACATGTACAAGAGTTGAGAGATATTTCTACACCAAAAAAAATTACACCAATGCCGTCCCCCTAAGGGTATTTTGGTAATTCCATATATTTTTTTTTCTTTCCAAAATTGATGATAATAGATGAATAAATATCAATCTCCAAAATAATTAGTGATGTCCTTGATCACTTATAAGTCTCATGATCACTTAATCTAAATCGAATTCTTAATTCTATAAATTATAATCCCTAAAATAAATAGTCTCTTAAAATTCTAAGGTGACTAATAATACACCAATAATAATAATGATGATCAACCAAGTGATCATAAATGCGAATTAAAATTAATAAATGATTATGATCACAAATAGAAATTAAAGAATTAAATGCAAAATATATTTATCATTAATATTTACCCGTCAAAGTGACGCGGTAGAATTGTCAAATAGTACAAAGACGATACGTGATACAAGTACATGTTCGAATAAAAATCGAGGGCTTCACATTCTCCCCTCCTTAAAAGAATTTGGTCCCCAAATTCTCTTCAAAATAGTTCTGGGTATTGATTCCTCATGTCTTCTTCCTTCTCCCATGTTGCGTCTTCGTCTCGGTTGTGGTTCCGCCATACAACTTTAACCATTGAAATCTCTCTGTTACGCAACTGACGTATCTGCTGGTCAATGATTCTGATTGGTTTCTCGGTGTAAGATAAATTTTCCATTAGAGGAGGAGCATCACGAGTGATAATATGCTCGGGATCCGGTTGGTACTTTTTCAATCTCGACACATGGAATACATCGTGCATTCCCGCATCTTGTAGGTAACTCAAGTCCAGTAGGCCAACTTTCCGATCCTCTGCAAAATTTTGTAAGGTCCAATATATCTCGGACTCAATTTGCCCCCTTTTCTTGGATTGATCAATCCTTTTCGTGGCAAGAGTCTGAGAAATACCTCATCTCCGGCTTCAAATTCAGTCTTTTCTCCTCTTGTCCGCGTAACTCTTTTGGCGGCTCTAAGCATGCACGGATCCGTTCTTGATCAACTTGACCTTCTCCATAGCTTCCCGAACTAAGTCGACCTTTGGAATCGAGGGTGACTTCCATTTTCCTTGGGAGTCCATTGGTCATCAATCTCCCAGTGTAGAGGGGATCTACACTTTCGTCCATACAAAGCTTCGTAGGGTGCCATCCCAATCGTGGCCTGATAACTGTTATTATAAGCGAACTCGGCCAATGGTAAGTGCGAATCCCAACTTCCTTGGAAATCCAATGTGCATGCTCGCAACATGTCTTCCAGGGTTTGAATTGTTCGCTCAGACTGGCCATCGGTTTGCGGATGTGCTGCTGTGCTGAAACTTAGCGAGGTACCCAATTCCTCATGTAAGCATTTCCAGAATCTGGAGACAAACCTCGGGTCTCTGTCTGACACTATGTCGACTGGCACTCCATGCAGTCGGATGATCTCTCGGATGTAAATTTGCGCAAGTTTCTGCAAGCTGTCGGTTTTCTTCATGGGTAAGAAATGTGCAGATTTCGTGAGTCGGTCTACGACTACCCAAATAGCATCATCGCCTCGTCTAGTCCTCGGTAGATCCGTCACGAAGTCCATCATTATATGTTCATTTCCGATTTCTGAGGAATTCTCAGCGGTTGTAATAAACCGGATGGTCGTTG